>CM040618.1:131834931-132178717 GCA_022817965.1 Solanum lycopersicoides
GACCTATAAGCATGGTTGTGACGACCCACCAATTCATTCAAGAAGGCAATATTGCTTTTACACGATAAATTTAAGTTTTATACAATACAATACATGAATAATTCATTTCATATTAAAAGTCAAAAAATCGCTATTAATTTGAGCATGAAGATAATTAAGTTAAAAGAAGATTTATGGATTAAAAGTCATTTAGAGATTAATATCTTTAAATTTTCACTCAATTGAAAAACAACTCCAAATTTAATCTGAAATATCTTAATTTTACCTATGTATTATATTATTTGATTGTTTATATTTTTACACACTAAAAATATTGAAGCTCAAATAAACCTATATATTAAATGCTTGGAGAAAAGTCCAAGTTCAAAATATTTTCAATAATTATTTTTAGAAAAACATCATTTTGAATCCGTTACCTTGGTTATATCTCTACTTAGAGTCGGAGACAAATATGAGAAAGTTTAGTTAACAACAAAAATATAAAAGATCCAAACATGCAACATAAGATAAATTAATAAGTTATTGCATATAATAGATGGCCGACACAAACGATGAGTCTAAAAATCACACTTTTTTCTAGTGATAATAGTTTAATAAAGTCCCATCTTACTAAAACTGTAATTATTTAAAGTGAAAATACAAATTAAGTCCCACTTAGAAATTTAAAAAGAAATATATGCTACATATAATAGTGGAGTTGTAGTTATAAATTGGAAAAATTACGTGGATAAGTAAATTTATACCATTTAATTACTTATCATAGCTACAGTTTGCTATAATTACCACTCGTGATAACATTATACATTAATTACATGGGCTAACTTCGAGTTTGTATAATTAGTCATGTTTGTATATGTATAATTCGCCAGATATAAATAAATATGTATAATATATAATTTTTAGCCTATATACATACACAATTCACCTCTTTCCCACTCTCTGCCCTCTATCGCTCGCCTCTCTCCTCCCTTTCTCAATCTCGCTTGCCTCTCTCCTCCCTCTCCCAATCTCGCTTGTCATTTATACAAATGTATATGAATAATACAAAGTTATATACAATTCACCTCTCTCCCACTCTATGCCCTCTCTCTCCTACCTCTCTCCTACCTCTCTCGATCTCGTTCGCCTCTCTCTTCTCTCTCCCAGTCTCGCTCTCCTCCCTCTCCCAATCTCTCTTGCCATATATACAATTGCATATGTATAATATACAAGTATCTAACCAATATACATAACAATTCACCTTTCTCCCACTCTTTTCCCCCTCTCTCTCTCTCTCTCCTCTCTCCTCTCTCTCCCAGTCTCGCTCGCCTCTCTCCTCCATATAACATGTAGCTATAAATTGTAATTATCAAACTATAGCTATGAAGAGTAATTAATTATTTTTAAGTGGCTGTATGTGAAAGTTTCCCTATAAATTTGCGTTTATTTACAATGGTTGAATCTTAGATTATTAATGCCTTTTTAAAAAATTTAGTTGTTTAAAAAGAAAATCTCCCCACCCCGTAAAAGAAAAAGGATAACAATGATTCTTCAGTATTTCTATTAACTAGCGATAATTTAACTAATTATTTATTTATATTACTATTTTTTTCTCTTTTGTTCCATATTATATTTTTTATATTTATTATTTAAGGATTAAAAATAATTATATCTTGATTTTTAAATGATAATTATTATATTATAATAATTTAATAAGACGATAAATAAAATAATAAAATGTATATATATAAGCATATATATTACAGTTGACTTTCTAATTCTAGTACTATTATGAGAAGGATTGCATAGTGGAAGTGGAATGCCTGCCAAACACGAAAAAGGAAAAAAAGGAATAAAAACACTTATTTTTCATTTTCTTGTTATTGGATTCCTGATTACTCCTATCTTAGATGTGTACGATGTTAACATCAACCTAATCTTTTTTTTTTTATTTTCAAAAAAGTATATATCATTTGGAATTTTTCATTTGTTTTAATTTTTTGCTAAAGTACCAGACTTCGCTGAAAAATTCCAAAAAAAAAGAAGAAGAAAGAAAGTCATTAAATTCACAAATTAGCGAATATTCAAACACAAATTTATTGGGATTTTTATTTATGAAAACAAGTTTTTTTTAAAAAGTTAATTCCTTGATAAAAGTAATCCACCACCCATCCTCATATTTTTGTGTTGAATGTATAAATATGGTTAGAAGATTAAAAAAAAAAATTAGTTGCATGTCGAATCCAAGAAAATAAATAATTTATTTTTGTAATTTTTATAGAAAAATATTCATCTTCGTATCGAACACATTATATATAGTCTATAGAATTGATTTTAGAATAATATTTTGTATTTATAACCGAATACAATAAAATAATTTTAAAACTCATTTATCTTTTGAATAATATTTTTTGTCGCATCTAACACATGACCCATGAGCGAAGCTGCATGTGGTATCCCTTTGATGAAAATGATTAAAATAATTTTTTAAATATATATAGTAAATGTTGAACTCTTTTTCGTTAATTCATATGTTTGCAATAATTAAATTTAAAATCTTTTTTATAAAATTTTTTATTACACCGCTAATTACAGATGACACAAACACTGTGTAATATTATCTTGTATCAGTATAGCAATTGCATAGAAGTATTATTTTAGAAGTATTATTTTTCTTGTTACACATGACATGGATTCCCCACTCCCCACCACTCAATAATTTATTTTTAATGCGTATCAACTGGGAGTATTTTGGCCAGCTGGTATTCATCAAATTGTGGACATGTGAGTTGTGACTAGCTAGTCAAATAAGGTTTGTTGATAATTAGGTAAAATTGATGTGAAAAATATGCGTACTAGTAGTTTTTTTGACAACGTACGTAAGCACAATAGGTAACATGCACTTATTAAAAATCAATATTATATCTCAATTTCTAATAAGTCTTAAGGTTGAATATCGAAATGAATAATAATAATAACTTTTAAAAAATGGTAAATAATTTAAGTCAATCTTTTAATTAATCTATCAACTTTGCACAATTATGGACCCCAAAAAGTGGTATCAATTCACTGTGATTTGTAGCTCGATAGTAGTCAACTGCTCGCTATACATTTATAATTAGATTAATGCTAGTCTTCATGGTTTTAAATATGTTTTCACAATTAAGTTTATAAATAAAGAAATTTTAATGCCTCTTCTATGTGATTTATAAGAGCTACACTGACTACGTGGAGAAGGATATTATTAGACTCATAAAACACTAATTTGGATATTAATGTGTGTCACCAAAATCATTACTATGGTCTACTAAATGTCCAAGCCCATAAACATTTTATTTTTTATTTTTTATTTCTTTTCTTTTGTATATTTTCAAGCTAGAATAAAAATAGTAAATCAATACATAAACGGGGCAACAACTATAAATCAAACCCCACATCATTCTGCCGCCATCTCCATATTTGTCACACACAAATATATTGACGAAAATATTGATTGTTTGGCTAAACTGGCTCATGAATACTTTAAATATCGAGTAACCTATTTTATTTTATTTTTATCAAAACAGAGAGAAGAAAGAAATCTTTTTATTTAAGTAGGAAAGAAAAGAAAAAAAAAATTAGAGAAAAAAATAACAAATACTACATGGCTGACATCTAATTGGCGGAGAAAAGACGTAGTATGCAGGCCAGACTTTGTCGTTTCCAATCGTGCTAGTTTGTAGAAGACTTTTGACTAGCAATTTTCATAAATAATAATAATAATAATAATTAAAATTATTATTGTTATTATTTGAAACTTTCTACACTATTACACACGAAAAGGTAAGAAAAAGAAAGGAGGAAAAAGTTGAGACTGCATATTCAGGTTGATGATATTGAGTGTTGTCTGTGTGAAGAAAGAGTAATGGAGACCACAAGGCATTTGTTTGAAGAGTGTAACTGGAGTAAGAAGGTATGGCATGAAATGGTTCAGTGGACAGGTATAAATATGGCAAACAATGGGATCAAACAGATTTTTGATAGAATAAAAGTGAAGCATTGGAAGCAATTTCAGAAGGAAATTATTGCGGCAATCAGTGGAGCAGTCCTATATCACACTTGGCGTGCAAGAAATTGGAAAAAGTATAAAGGAAAGACGATAAATACAAAAGATGCAATCATACGGATATAGAGAGAATACATTTCCTTAGTAATTCAAAAAAAGCTCAGAGATATAATTGTTTCATTCAGCACTTACTTTGTAATTAGTTTCTTATTTTTTTTGTTGGAGACCTAAACCTGTTATCAGGAGAAGGTGCTCTTTATTTGTAATTGCTATTTGATTGGTTATGGTAATAATTTACATTGGTTACCAAATATATATATATATATATATATATATATATATATATATATATATATATATTAGTATTTTTTCCTTAATTACAAAAGAAAAGTGTCTAATATGTTGAACACTTGAAAATTCTAGAATATAGGCTCATTTAAAACGAGATGAAACTAAAGGACCACATAAAATTGTCGTCTTCACAAGTTCATTGTTTAATTTGGTCCTAGCTCCTTGTATAATATGGTTGACTAGCACTACTTACTACTAAACGTTTTAAATTAATGTTGTCAACGAATAAGAGGATGGAGAGAATGAGAAATTATATGCTATGGTTTAATTTGGTTGTATAATGTGATTTTTTCGTGCAAATTGAAAATTAGTAGTATTGCAATATGTAAATTTCAGTAGGAGACATATAACAAGTGTGATTTCTTCTCATCTATTTTAGTTCTTATTGATAGAGTTATTTGTTATTTGTTGCTTATAGGAGGTGATGGGGCTCCTGTAAAATTAGTTGAGGTGTGCGTAAGTTGGCATGCATATCAAAGTCATAGAAAATGATGATTAAATTGTGAATATACTATAATATTTCTTTTATGTTCATATAACAAATTGAAGCAAATACATGATTCAATTTTGTTATATAGCTACCTTACTTTCACCTTATGGATGAGAGTTCTATTTCTCACCTTATAATTCCGTCTCTCCCAATTCTCCTTCCTCTAACACCATTTTTAATGCAATTTTAATTTTTAAAGAAAAGCAAATGATTCACAATGAATAAATATATATCCGGGGATTAGTGTTTAGCAATGTTATTTTTGTTACAATTACTATAATGTATAGTGTGTGATATTAATTCTATCTTTATTCATTTTGTCTGTAATGCAAAGAATAGAAAGTAAATTACGTCACAAAGAGATTAATTCTTCCGTTTCAAAACATAAGAAGAGTTTATGTAGAATGTGATGTAATGGCTTTTAATGTCATTAACATTCAGTATGAGTTATACAAATTAATTCTTCACTTTGAAATTCCTCTTTGGCAAATCCTATATAAGCATGACCTTTGTGAACATTATAAGACATCCAACAAAAGGGAATACAAAACATTTCCCTCCTCTCTTCTTATCCTTAGAATATCTTTTAGGCAATTGGTTTTAAGCAACCTCCACCTGTTTGAGAGTAATTGTGGAACCTTGAGGAGCGACCGGCTGCAGAAATTTGCACCGGAGTCGAGTCGAAATCGCTTTCAAGGCAGTAGCTTGCCACGACACAGTGTTTGTGATAAGTTATTTACTATTTTATAATTTCATTCTAATATCAATATTGAAGAATTTTTCCCAACATAATGTGATCATGTGATTCGCGTTAAAAATTTACCGAGACTAGAACACTTTTATTTTAGTAAAATACAAAATTATCTATTACTTCAATTTTTTGAAATGATTGTGGAAGGAAGAAAGTCTATAAATTAAAGCCGCCTCGAACTAATTTAAGATCAAAATGCAGTTAATTTATTTCCATGTATTCCCTCAAAATTTGTCTGTCTTATTTTAATTTAATGCAAAAATTATAAAATTAAAATACTCTTAAATTATATAGTTTTAAATATGCCATATTAAAAATTAAAATTACAAAACTATGAAAAATAAATATATATATATATATATATATCATTTTTTCAAATTGACTACAAAGGGAACGTATCACAAAACGAAAATTCCATAATACTAGAAGTAATGATCAAATTATCATTAATGTTAAAGAATGACAAAAGTCCTACATTGGTGCTTAATGAGATGGGTGGACTCCTTATAAGGCTTGGGCAATCCTCCTCCCTTTGAGCTAGTTTTTGGGGTGTGAATTAGGCCTAATCCTTATACGGCTTGGGCAATCTTCCTCTCTTTGAATTAGCTTTTGGAGTGTGAGTTAGGCCTAAGACCTAATTTCACATGGTAACAGAGCAGGGTCCGTCTCACTCGATGTTAGGACCCCTCAAAATTAAAATTGCCCACGCACCAGATGCTAAGCACTGGGCGTGAGGTGAGGTGTTAAAGAATGACAAAAGTCCCACATCGGTGCTTAATAAGATGGGTGAACTCCTTATAAGACTTGGACAATCTTCCTTTATTTGAGCTAGCTTTTGAGGTGTGACTTAGACCTAAAATCTAATTTCACAATTAACAGTCAAGCTCATAATATATGAGTTCAATTTGCCAAAATGTTGACTAATGAGCCATATATTAGGGAACTAGTAAAACTCTATGTTTGTAGTAACTATTATTGAAAATCAAGTTGACGTAAAAAAAAAAAAAGCCAAACAAAACAAAAAAAATGCACACTTTTTTTTTTATATATAAAAAATGAAAAATTGACAGATGGAACTCACATGTGGAGCTCCTCACTCCTGCGCTGTAGCTTCCGCTTTTGACTTTTTTTTAAAAAATAAATAAATTGTGAGCTTCTTTTATTTTTATTTTACTTGACATTTTTTTTTATTTCGTCTGAGAAAAAAAGGTCATCTTATTATAAATAAATAAAATAATTTAATTTTGATTCTTTTTACTTTTTATGAAATTATTTACAATTACAAAAAAATATTTATAATTATCGTAAACTATAAATTTGAATATTTTTAAAAAAATTATGTTAAATTAAATAATATCACATAAAATAAAACGAAAATTTAAGAATGCTGACTCATTCTCCGATCACTTTCTTCTTCAAAAATGGAAAAAAATAAAATAAAAAGTGTGGAAGTGGTGGGATGGTCCGATGGCTTTTCGCCGTTTGGAAAAGTTTGGTAGTTGCCGGCCAGGCAACGCACGATGTGAACTATTCATGAAAGACACGCCTCCAACTAGCCAACTACTACTTTGTTCTATGAATTATAATATATTCCTATTTTCACATAAGTTTGGTAAAATCTAAGAGAAAATACACAATTAAAATAAATCTATATGAAAGTAAATATTTACTCAGCACTTAGTATGTTTTACAAAATTAAGCAATTTAAATGTAATAATATAAATAAACATTACCTAGTCAATAAAAATTAATTAATAATATTTTTAAAATAATAATTTTCTCATGTCTCGACTTGGATCAATTGAAAAAAATCACTCATTTCGATAAGATAATAAGGAGCAATATATTTTTAGAGGGCCCCTATATAAATATATGGTCCAATAATATTATAAATTAATAATTTTTTAAAAGTACAAATATATTTAAGACTATTATTAATAAAATATGATTCTATTATGTTCTGTTCTTTGTTAAAATTTAAATCTAATTGAAGCTCATCTCTAACTTTTTATATTGCATTCAAAAGTTTTGGTGTTGTCTTTTCTAGCTGCATCATAAAAATTGTGAAGAGTACTAGATGTGATAAGTATTTTCTTACAGTTATTTCAAAGATATTGTATCATCTTTAACTTTTTCATCAACATTATTTTGCAATGATATCCATAATTTGTTCTAAGTTCTCGACCTCTAAACATGAATTATTTTCACCCATTCAATATGTTATTAACGTTCATATTATTGCGGTAATTAAAATCATTAATCGTGACCTTAGGTTCATGAATGAAGTTTTCACAAGTGAGTGCTATTAAATTCTTTGAGATTTTTAAATAATTTTTTTATGTCAAAACACTTTTTATATTAATAAATATAACATTCATTTATTGATTAAATAATACCTCTTTAACAACACCCTTTATTTGAATACTCATTCTTGTCTCAAGCTAATACTTCTCTTGAACACACATTTTATTTGGAGTACACATACATTTCAAATGAACCACGTCTATTTATGAATACTGATAAAAGAAATATTTATTACTTTATTCTAAAATGTAATTTTCACCTACTTATTTTTTGATTATATGTTTTGAAATGTTTCTTCAATTACGTACCTTCTCGAGAATTTATATCCAAAATATATGTCTAATCCGCACATCATTTATTGCGCTGTTATCACTAGATCAAAGTCATGCGAGCTTTTTCATATCTCATTATAATATGATTTTTTTTTTTTTAAATCTTTCAATATAATTTGACCTTGATTATCAAGTTTGTTTAGTCACTTCGGAGAATAAAAATATCGGAAAAGGGCCTAAAATACCCTTGAAGCATTAGAAATGACACAAAACTATCCTTCATTCACCTATTGGCTCCAAAATACCCTTGTCATCCACCTTTGGTTTCAAATTGACCACTTATTTAACAATTTTAAATTTAAACTATTTAAATATTTTTTAAATGCGTGGCGCTCAACTATTTGTTATAACTTAACTTATTAATATAATTTATAAATCAATCTACTACTCACCCATTACTAATTAAACTTCACCCAATTAATAAACCCGCCCCATTACTAATTCAACAACAGGAAAATTATTGAGGCGAAAATGTCTATAGAAGTACATTTATCATACATTCAAGTCCTCAATCAAAACATATTATGATTCAAGTGTCTAAATAAAAATTATCGATAAACTTAAAAGTTTGATTATGTTCATCTTAATTATTCCTTCGTCTCAATTATGTGATGTTACTTAATAGATAACTTTTAAAAAAAATAATATATCAAAGTTTTAATATTTAAATCAAATCATAAGTTTTTATAAAATTGTATTAAAAAGTACATGAATTGATTCGGGATATACTATTTCTTTACCTTTAATCATAAATTTCGAATTCAAATTTGAAAGAGAATCTTATTGAAAGCAGTGGCGGAACCAGAATTTTCACAAAGGGTGTCCAAGTGCTAAAGTGAATCTGCACTTTTTAAAAAGTGAAAAGAAAAAATTGCTGCAACTCGTACACACAAAAACTTTAAATTTGTGTATCTTTACTCTTTCAAGGCGTCTAAAGCCACTAGATTACATCATATTGTTGTGTTAAGAGTGTCCAAAATATATTATTTAGCCACTTAATCTATCATTTTATTTGTATATACGATATAATATTTCAACGAAGGGTGTCCAACACAAGTGTGGCTACGCCACTGATTGAAAGTGTCCTCTTAAATAAGCGGCTCAACCTAAATTTAAATGGGGCTTCGATTCATACTCGTATAATTTTGAATGTCATTTTCGGGAATCTGTAATTTTGTCGTGTTTTAGTAGTGCTTAGGGCGATTTTAATATTTGAATTGGTTTATTAATAGAGTGGAGTTTAACTAGTAAATGATTGGGTAGTGGGTTGGTTAATAAATGATATTAATAAATTAAATAATAACCAATAGTTGAGCGCCAAATATAAAAAATATAAACAATTTAAATTTAAAATCGTTAAATAAGTTATCAATTTTAGATCCAAATGTGGATGAGAATGATATTTTGGAGCAAATAAGTGGATGATAAGGGTATTTTGGAGCGATAGGTGGGTGGAGGATAGTTTTGTACCATTTTCAATACTTCGAAGTTATTTAGGCTCTTTTCTGTAAAAATATTTATTCTCTATATTCAATTTATATGATTTACTTTGTATTTTAGTAAGTTTCCCAAGAAATGACATTTAAATGTATATTCATGTTTGAATAATATTATTTTTAGCCAAATAAATATTTATACTTATAATATATCACAATTTTTAAAAAAAATTTCTTATTTTTTATATTTTATGATATATCAAATTAATTCATACAAATTAGGACGAAAGAAAGTAATTATTTTGGCGCATTCAATAACATTCGAAATCAAAATAGGAGTGGATGAGGCGGGAGAATGATTGATGAAAGTTCCAAAATATACCAAATCATAGCGGCGCAATCAACGCGGCAAAGTTTGGCTACTTTCTCTCGTTTTGTCAAAATTATCTCCGTAGGATTGTTATTCAATAATATTTATCTAATTTTAAAAAATTAAGAGATAATTTATTTTTATGTATTTTAATTTTGTTATTAAATATTATTTATTATAATTTTTAAAGTATTAAAATTTAAATTTAATAAAATCAAAAGATGAAATAGTAATATTATCTCTATATTTTATTATTTTATAAAATATATATCAAATTAATAATAGACAACTATAATTGAATAGAAAGAAATATATATGTAAAAGAAAAATCAATAGATGGTGTAATTTGATTTTTTGAATTTTCATAGCGCCATATTTTCCAACTATTCATTCACATTATTCTTGTCTTTTTATAATATGAATTATTTATTTTTTCTCTCCTTTATAATAAAAATTTGTCGTTCATGACATTGGAAATGCTTACCATCAATATCATCACGATATATTTAATATCCTTCTTTTTTCAAATTTAAAATTCAAAATTCAAATTATACTAACTTTAAATATTTAAAATGCATCCAAATAGTGAAAATCTATAAATTTAAATGTATAAAGGTAATAATAGATTAAAAAAGAGTATACGCAAGGGTGAAGCTAAAATTTAAGTTTAGAAATATAAAATTTTATTATAACGATTTAAGTTATAATAACTGAATTTTAAATTTAGTATATATATGTATTTAATGAACTTATTAATACAATAGAATGCTTAAACAAAATTTACCGAGTTCAACTGAAACTAATGCGGACTACTAGCTCCATTTTAAATATTCAATTCGAATATAAAAAAATAATATAAACAAATACTCTTAAATTTCATAGACAAAATTATTCTCACCTAAATTTCGAAAAAAAGAAGAGGCAAATGTTTCTCGATAAACCACCATGAAGACGATAATCATTGTGTTGCCCAACTAAAGTTTTGATTATTGACCTATATTACCCCACCAACCCAATAATCACCCCCTCTAAAAATTTAAATTTATTGACAAGATCTCTGTCATTCTGTTAAATTCATGCTAATAATATCTACTAATATTTGCTGGCAAATAAGACCACATGTGACTACTAATATTTGATCACACAAATCAAATATTTTATTTTATTTGGATTTTCTAAAATTGAAAATCTTATTGTTTACTAACTCATTTTAGCGAATAATGATATGATTTTTTTCTTCAATTTTACTACTTCATTGACTATTTATTATTTTTGTTTGCTAAAAATATTGAATAATTAAGTCAATCAAAAAAACAAATAAAAAATGAAGTATTTATTTGTATCTCAATGTTGATGAAATCGAGGTCCATTTGTTGCTTAAACTTGTGTATATTCCGCGTATATGCCTAGTGAATCGAAGCTAAATTTAATCACTTTATAATTAATTTTAGGGATAATTATATATAATAGCAAACTAATAATATAAAATAAATATAATAGCTACCCTTTGATTTAATTGTGCTCTATAGCAAATTATACAATTGCAGCGAATTATACAATTTAGGCCAGTGAATTATACAATTGTATATGTATGGTGATGCCAGCGAATTATACAATTTAGGCCAGAGAATCATACAATTGTATATGTATAGCGAATTATACAGTTATATGTTTGCTATGGAGCGCAATTATGCAAACTTTGCTATAACATACAAATATGAATTTTTTATTTGCTATATGTGAAAGTTGCCATAATTTTATTTGATATATTTTTTTTTGTACATTCTTAAATTTCATTTTGTCTTTTCATACTTACTAGTTAAGATAAATTTAAAATTAATAATTATTTTAAATCAATTATTTATAAGTATTATATTTAAAATGGACCAGAGAGAAACAAAACTTATCTATATTTACAAAACTTCAAATAAAATTCAACGCGTTAATAACTTAAGACAATTTAAGGGCTGTCTTTCTAGAATAGCCCTCTCTTTTTGACCATTTTTTTTTCATTTTTTTTTTCTTCTAAAAAAAACTTTGAAATTTAATCAAAGCTTTCATTTTCACTTTCCTGGCTTTGAATCGTAAACCATAAATCAAATAAATATCCGTCTTTTTTAAATTTATTTTCCAACAAATACAATTAAAAAACAGAATATTACAAAAAATCTACTTGAAATTCTGGACCATTCACAAAAGAAAAGACTTGTCACCTAGCCAATAATATTACAACATCTGTAAATTAAAATTTCATGCGTAACGGCCCACCGTAATAATAAATAGTACTCCTCAATTATTAAAGAAAATAATAATAATTCAATTCTACAGTTATTTTCTCATAAAAAGGAGAGAGAAAAGTAGATAAAAAGAGGAAAAAAACAATAACCCACCCACTAGTTTCGCCCCCTTTTCAGTGCTTTAACCCAAAAACTCATCTTCTCTACTTTTTTCTTCTTCTGCAATTATACAACTTCTTCTTCACAATTTTCATACCATAAAACCAACGTAAACTTCTCTGTACCTTCAAAAAATAAAACTTCATTTTTTTGGTGTTAGTTTTCAATTTTTTTTTCCTATGGAGTTGATTGAAGCAAGAGCATTGAAATCCAGTTTTCTCTCAGATATGGCTATGAAAAATACCCAACAAGTTTTTCTAGACGATATATGGTGTGTAACAGGGATTAATAATGGAGCGAGTGAGGATTTTTCAGTTGATGATCTTTTGGATTTTTCTGACAAAGATTTCAAAGACCCAGAACTGCATGAAGATGATGAAAAAACCTCTTTTTCTGGGTCTTATCAGAAAAGAAATTCACAGGATTCTACTTTTTCCGGCATGGAAAGCTTTGGTTCTCTAGACGGCGAACTCCCTATTCCGGTAAAAACTCATGGCCTTCGCCTTGGGAAAAAGAGAAATTTGCCAATTTTTTGTTTTTATTTTTTTTTTGTAATATTTGGATTTTTATGGAAAACCATTTTAACAGGTTGATGAAATGGAGAATCTTGAATGGTTATCCCAATTTGTGGATGATACTCCGTCGGAATTTTCGTTGTTGTGTCCTGCCGAAAGTTTCAAGGACAAAACCGGTGGTTTTACAGAGTCTCGGTCTGAACCGGTGGTTAGACCGGTTGTGAAGAAAACGAGAGTTCCATGTTTCCCTTTACCGTTTCCAGTGAAACCGAGAAGCAAACGGTCCAGACTGGCCGGAAGAACATGGTCTTTTCCGTCGTCGGCAGTTTCAGGAGACTCTTCTTCTCCAACCTCTTCGTCGTACGGTTCTTCACCGTTTCCGTCGGTGTTTTTAACGAACCCGGTTTATGACGGTGACTTGTTTTGTAGCGTAGAAAAGCCACCGTTGAAGAAGCCAAAAAAGAATCCATCAGCAGAGACCGGTTCAGGCCGTCGGTGTACTCATTGTCAGGTTCAAAAGACACCCCAGTGGCGAGCCGGTCCATTGGGTCCAAAAACTTTGTGCAACGCTTGTGGTGTTAGATACAAATCCGGTCGGCTTTTTCCTGAGTATAGACCGGCTTGTAGTCCAACTTTTTCTCTAGAAGTTCACTCAAATAGCCACCGGAAAGTTTTGGAGATGCGGCGGAAGAAGGAAACCGGTGAGGTTATTGACTCCGGTTTAGCTTCTATGATATCAACTTGTTGAAATGAAAGAACCCGGTTCAGTTGAAAAAGCGGTCTAGTAGGTCTAGCTCGGTTGCGGTTTAAATGTGAAAATTTTGGTAAATTGTGGGGAAGTAGGAAGGGTAGACGTAGAAATGTAACGTATTTTAGGGAGGTTATTGTAATTTTTACTTTTAGAATTTTGCTAAATTTTTTTTTTATCACTTTTAAATTTCTTTTTTGCAGTGTAAAATCTAATTTATTTGCAGTTTAGCGGTCAATCTTATAGAAACCATTCATTTGTTTTTTATTATTTTTATTTTTGAGAAAAGTAGGTTGGAAAAATTCAAAACGGTTGAGCGGTTTCTGACAACTCTTAAAAATCTAAATGCTCATATAATTAATTCATTTGCCAAATTTAGTACAACAACTGCAGATCAAAAGTACAACCGTGTTAGTCTTTTAATTTGTTAGAAATAACCATATAAGCTAACAGAATTTACATATACGATATAATTTTTTTATTGTTCTTTTTACAAAGAATGTTTAACTAAAGCATCAATAGATTTTAAATTAAATTTTTATATACTTAATAAATTTCTCAACACTGACAATTTGGTCAAAACTATTTTGTCAATATTTAACATATGCCCCTAGACTTCATTTCTTTGAATGTCAGCTATATATAATCACTAACATTGTTCTATTTTTAGATTAGAACACTGATTTAGAAAAGTCAACATACAATTGATCCATCTCATTTTTTTTTACTGTTAATTTGCTTTAAAAAGAAGGTCAGTTTCTTGATCTATAAAATATTGTACACTCAATATTGTCTATGACATGTTAAAAACTGTGAGATTGAAAGAACATTTGATTTATAAAATTCCTATAGAATTAAATTTAAATGAGACAATTTAAATATATAAATTTAAGCGAAGGGAATATTCAAAAATCAAGTTGTTACTACTTTTTTTTATTTTTTATTCAATATTCAGAGTTTATATTGGAGCTTCGATTAAATTTTTGATCATGCACCGCGAAAATCATTTTGACGTGAAGCTCTCAAAATAATTTTCTTTATATTCAAGACTCAAACACAAATATTCTAATTAAAAATATAATAATATCATTATTAAAACATTCTGATTAAGTATGAATTAGTTTCACCCGTATACCACCCATGTTTGTATGTTATCACTACTTTACTAACAATAAAGAAAGAAAGGAAAAGAAAGAGGGAACATTCAATGCATTGGTGAGTGTGTGTGGTAGTTTATCGTAACGTTAAAGGCAAAGGTAAATGGGCCCATTTCGTATTTACGTCATTAGGTGGGTTGGAGCCCACTAAGGGTGGTGTGGTGTGTGGTATATATGCTCACTTTTATTGGTGTATTCAAATAATATCTCTTCGTATCACAATAACAATAATAACATATTAATATAATTTTATAAAATAAATTTAGTAAGGATAAAGTGTCTGCAGATCTAACTCTTATAAAAGTAGAAAGATTTGTTTGTGATACATGCTCGACTTAAGAGAAACATAATACAAAACAATTTAGAAAAAGAAGTAATAGAAGTACGAGAAATACCACAGCTCCGTCTATAATAATTGAGAATTTCAGTAATGACTTGTGACCACTTTTAATGCTCTCTGACTTGCTTCTATTCTTCTATCCAATTAAAATGATTCAATTTTTATTAACTTCATTAACTTGGGCCCTATCATAGGGTAAGGGTATTTTTGGAAGGTTGGGCCAATTGGGCCGTAATAGACATATGGCCCATCAATAACGAGGCCCATATTACACCTCACCCATTAAGGAAAAATTAGATGAATGATGTAAACGCTAAATGCGGATAATAAGAAAGAAAATTATAGGCACCTTATATTTAGAGAGAAGATATGCCGGATATATTGTGTAGATATGATATAAATTCATATAAGTTAATTATTGTTAATTGATATATTATATTTTCATGGTTAAAGTTTATATGTACTTTTCATTTTTTTTGGACTTGATTAAATATTGTGGGTGTAAATAAATAATTTTTGGGGCATGTCATGTGGACACGTGAAATGGTGGAGTAGTTAGGAGTCATTAAGGACGTGCTAACTGTAATGAAAGAACATGGGGTTCGTCTGCCCATAACTGTCGTTTTCTTACACTATTTTAATTTTTATACAATCATTATTTTTGGGTAAAAAATAAAACATTACGCAATGGATTGTTAACTCTGATATCTTATTTTTGAAGAATATGAGAAAGGTAATTCATTGATTTTGGTTTCTTAAAGATTGAGTCAAATACTAGTACATTATAGTATTAATAGGATTATAGGAATTAATAGAGTAGGTAAGTCTAAAGTTTCAAATTTATTTGCATTAGCACTTCAAATAGATCAACTATAGAGCCAAAATATCTCCAAAAAGTGTTTTTTTTTGGGGGAAAAAGAATGTTGATTCAAAAGAATAATTCATCAATAACGAATAAAAAATAATTCTATGCAATTCTGAACCTCGGATAGAATTATTCTATCGAATTTATCGGCGTCGATTATTACTCTGTTATTATCTCCCGTTAGTTTAACTACTGAAATATTTCTTGAATGACGCTTGAATTATAGCAGGAGTAATCTCAATTGTCGTAGCAAGGGCCTCCTAGAGGCTAGAAGCTTGGCCAATGAGGCTATAATTGCAAGAATGTGTATTGTCCACTAAAAAGGTTGAAAGCTTGAACGTAATAATTCTCTGGCATGGGTTTTTCTTTTCTTTACAATGTCTCTTCAAAAAAAGTAACAAAGAAAAAAAAGAAAATTCTTTCTTGTTAATACTCATTTGTACAAAGTTGTTAACCTTTCTGCCACTACGAATACTATTACAATTGGTTCATCTATGAGAAAACATCTTCTTAAGCTCCCAAAAGAGACCATATTTCTTCCTATTTTTGAGTCAATATAAATATCTTTTGGAACATCTCTTTAAGTGTATAACCGAAGCACAGCAAGGCCAACAGCTGAGATGGACACAAGGCTTCCTATACAATATTTGATCACTTCATATTTTCCAGCTTCAAGTTGGGCCCTCATGGCATGGATTTCCTATTCACGTATCACAATATCAACATAACGTAGTGAACTTTGGAGCTTCCCACTTTTAGTATAATATTATATAGAGAGACAGTCTGAGCTAGAAATAACTATGTCTAGTGTAGATCCGCTATTGTAACCAAGAGAAAACACTTACTCGATCTAGCTTGTTAGTAAGGTAGGTGGTCCCTGTACTCTGCTTGGCAAGTTCATCGCGAATGCTTCTGCAACAAGTTGCAATTTGGAGTGAGCCACTACTAGTCATTGATTTATCATGGAGTATAGAAATGTCTTCATTATTAGCTAGGAACTCTTGAAAGTCTTACCCTCTTTCGAGATTTAAATCCAACCGTTGACCAGCAGTAAGCTTATCAATCTCATACCTATATCAGAAAATAAGTGGTTCACAAAGTAGGCAAATAAAAGTAGAATCAATTTTCACACAATTCAAATGTACCTCAATTCAGTACGCACTTTCTCAATATCATTCCGAAACTTTTCTGTTTCATGTTGCAATAGAGAAAGATGATTTTCCTGCAATCAGAGATCTTCAGATGTTAAACTCAAAATCAGTTTTTGCGAGTCTGGAAACATAAAATCACAAGGCATTACAGTAAGCAATAATCAACAGTCCAACAAATAGAGTTTAAAGCTCCACATTGCATCATCACAACTTTTATGCATAAGATTAGGAGCTATGACATCACATCACTCACTAATTAGCTACGGAGATCGACTGAACAATTCAGTCATATGAACAAGGCCGAACTTTCATTTCAAGCCACCAGACTTTCCGTACATACCATTAGTAAGGTAGCATTACTTTAGATTGCTCTGTCGTAGAAGATTCAACAAACAACCTGAATAGCATAAGTGGATTGCTCCTTGAAGCTAATTCCTCTGATTAAACGGAGGAATCACGAACTATGTGACATTGTGATCTAAGGATTCAGTGTTCACATAATTAATGTCACATAGTCTGTCATTCTTCCAATTGGCAAGCTAAACTAGATCTTTTTGGTTCTTCCTTTGATCCGTTCATAACACTGTGGATGTAGCGAGCCTTCATTAAAGGATACACAATCTGATCCAATCAATAGCATCCGGGGAAAATGACTTTCCTAAACTTGGATATATTATTAGAACCTATCTGAGTAATCACCGAATAAGTGATACTGGCGAGTTGTTTGGCTATATTTTGTGTTCACTTTCTTATGTACTTTTGAAATCTTGAAGAATAGGGATAAGCTTTTCTGATAAAGTAATATGTATCTGGAACTACAGAGATATTGTTTTGAACATACTACAACAATTATGCCTTACTTTTGAGCATACAGTTTAATGTCTAGATTTCAAGAAAATGACTTGGAAAAAGGGGTATCAAACTACAATCCTCAACTACTGGAGTATTTTTATGGGAAAACAATAGGAAATACTAGGAGCCATATAGAAGAACTGTGACAAAATATTTGAAGGATTGTGCTTAGCCATCTAAAAATGATTTTGAGTGAACTTCTAGCAAAAGCTCTTTCTGACAGGATTTTGATCAATATGGCTGGCCAGTCCTTAAACTAAACAAAGTAAAAGGAGCTAAGGTAATAAGAGGGTCCAAGTTAATTGAAATTTGACTGTATAATTGCAATCATTTCAATCAATAAATTCAGAATTGGAAGATTCCCTCTTCCCCTGCAACTGAAAGAACATCGCGAAAAGTTTGTGATGTAAGTCTAGATAGTTCGCTCAGCTTAGAAAAATTTCAACCGTAAATGTGAAGAATTTTTATGAATCGATATCTGGACTAAGAAACTTAATGCATCAATTAGGAGTTCCTACAATGTTTAATTGATGTAGCAAATAGGAATAACCGCCAAATATCCATGCCTCTCGATCCTAAGAAATACGTGCAGAGCCCTATGCAGATCCAACTCAAAACATACCTTAGAATCTCTAATTATAGCCTGATGAGAGGGGAAGAAGATAGAACCATTTATAACTGCCACATTAGGATTGCAACTTTTCACAAACTCAAAAATGAACTATTTGGCTCCAAAACAGCATTCAATCAAAATCTTACACCTCTACGCATTACAATTTCAGAACCAGATAAGTCAAAGGTAGACTATTGGTACAAAATAGGCCAAGAAGAGAATCAAAAGGTGTACATTTGATATATCATTAGTAATTATTCTACAAACTAGAAAAGAAAAAAATGAGCAGATTGCTATATATCACATGATGAGACCTTCTGACAATTTAATACTTGAAATATATTTACCTGAGAATTTTGTAGTAGGGATTTGAACTTGGAAAGATTGGCTTCTTGAACCAAATCAGACTACAGAGACAAACACATAAAAGAACATTTTCATATTGGTATAACAATGTCACATTGTTATAAAACCAAAAAAGAAAATTATTTTATGAGAATCTCTTACTTTCTGCATTTCAGCTAGTGAAACAAAAGAATTAGCAATATTTTCCAAGCTGTCGTTTAAAACCTCAGTGATCGCAGATGTTATTGCCTCTGCCTGCTTTGAAGGTACACCTTGTGCTTCTAATCTACGAACCTGTAAAACATACCAACTTCCTAATTATAACAACAACAACTTAAATCAATTTCAAGCAAGTTGAGGTCCGCTATAGGAAATCCTTATAAGCAATGTCGCTCCATTTAAACTCATCTCAAACCAATATTATACCAGACAAAAAGTAACAATATAAGTACTCAAAAAGGGCATAAATATATAACATCAAATTAACACGAACAAACTAGAACAGTGCCTAAAACTGTAAATTACAGTTACACCTCTCTGTAAACGCCATCTTCTATAACAACCAGGTTTTCTGTGGAACCAATCGTTCATATTATGTTATATTACATATTATATATATTCTCTACAACAATATTTCCTTTAGCAGTTAAAAAATACCGAGACAAATGACGTTGTTATAGAAAGGTTTGATTGTATCATATTTCAAAACAAGGAAATTGAACAATGGAAATTACCATAGCTAATGTATCAACGAGAAAGGCACGTTTTCCATCCAGCTTAACCATTTGAGACATCTGCCTATAACCAAACTTGTTATGAGCAGAAGATTTCGACGAATACAAACTGTAAAATTGAAATTATAACCATCGGCTATGCATTGAGACCTATTTACAAGCAATGAAGCTGCATGAACATTAATGGCTACATTGTTAATCCCTCCCAATTTGGACAAACTAATACCATAATTAACACCTAATGGAACTACTCGCTTAACAGCAGCCATTAAATTTCTTCAAATTTTGCTCGCATTATCCTAACAGAAACCTGGATTTTGCGAGCAAAATAAAAATTAAAAAATTGTTTGATTCTTTCAGATACTAATAACTGAAAATGCAGCAAGGGGAACAAATTAATAAGAACTTGTAGTCAAATTCGGAGTAAATGATGAATCGTAAAATGTATGTAATATATATATATATTTTTATATTGAAAGGTGTGGACTGATGAGAGAAACGCGAGATTCAAGCTAAGAATGGTAAGTGACTTGTGTTGGTTAATGAATTTTACAAGTTAGTTGTACATTGTTTATGGCGGAAGAAATTAATTTCAACGTCTTTTTGCTAATCCTACGGCTGCTTTTAATTCTATTTGTATGCTCTCGGTTTCTTTTTCCATTTTCTTTCTGACATTTGGAGTCCCAATGTTAAATTAATGAAGGATAAGAAGATTTAAAAAGAGTTAAAATAAACTTAACAGCAACAATAAACCCAAATTAATTCCATAAGGCTAAACTATAAATAGGAGAAAATTTCAGAAATAACAAATAATAAGGCTTTATAGCTATAGTTTTGATAATTGTATTTTGTATTTTATCGTTTTATAGTTGTAGTATTATGTTTGCCCCTTTGTATATTTCAATTGTCAATATACAAATAGGGCAATTTTGTTATGAATTTTTCATAAATCGTACACAAATAAGCATGTACAAATTTTAGATTTATACAATCAGAAACAAAATTATATAAATCCTAAATTTATACAATACAAAAACCAAATAGCAAAAATTGGGGAAACTGTACTAGCAAATTATAATTTTTTCTTAAATTGTAGCTATAGTCATAATATAGGATAAATGTTTGCTATTCCGTATAAATTTCTCGTATAGAGATATACCAGACCTTCCACATCCTTGAAAGATAAAAAAAAAAGTATCTTCGAAAAATTATGAGCTTAAATAGAAGTGTTCCAAACCAAGAATGAAAAAGTTATGATAAAACACTAAACAAAGAATGTCAAAATATTCTTATAAAAGAACATTAACTATAACAAAATGATACAGTGTTTTAAATATAAGA
This sequence comes from Solanum lycopersicoides, assembly GCA_022817965.1. Classification (NCBI taxonomy): domain Eukaryota; kingdom Viridiplantae; phylum Streptophyta; class Magnoliopsida; order Solanales; family Solanaceae; genus Solanum; species Solanum lycopersicoides. The sequence continues at coordinate 131,856,047 of CM040618.1, forward strand.
AACAAAAAATATAATAACATAGATCAAATAACAAGAAATCATCAAAATAATACTACTAATATGAAAAAATTAATGATAAAACATTTAACTATCTAATTAATCTTCTATTTCGTGAAAAAAAAAAAGATTGAGTGTGTTTTTTCTATGTACATATGGTGTGATGTTAAAAGTTATATGACATACAAAAATTTTCAAATAATTAATCATCAAAATAATACTACTAATATGAAAAAATTAATGATAAAATATTTAACTATCTAATTAATCTTCTATTTCGTGAAAAAAAAAAAGATTGAGTGTGTTTTTTCTATGTACATATGGTGTGATGTTAAAAGTTATATGACATACAAAAGATTTCAAATAATTAATCACAAGCTCTTAAATAATATTAATAACTAACTACACATTTACTTTCGTAAGTAGTAAATAGTTAGAATTCTCAACAAATACACATTAATAAAACTTTCTGCCAAAATTACACATTTTAGAAAAATAAAATAAAATAAAAAAAGCAATCCTCATCCACAATCCAATGAAAAAAAAGCCCAAAGAGGAAAAGCCAAATTTTGGCCCAAATTTCAAAACCCGCCAAATTCACAAAAGAAAAAAAATGAAAAAGAAGCCAAGAGTGCTGCTAAGGTTCTTCTCGTTTTCTTCTGATTCCTACTCTCAGAGATACTCTCGAAATCTGTGAGTTTTTTTTTTTTTTTTTTTTTTAGTTCATGTGTGCTGCAGAATTGCTTATTCCCGTGTTATTTCTGGTTCTTCTATTTAATTATTATTATTATTACCACCCCTTCAATAATTCATCTCCATTGTTAGGCAACTTTTGATTTGTCCTAATTTTTTTTTCTTTCTTAATTGTCATATGTTAATGAGCTTGCTAGACTGTGTTAATAGTTATACATTGATTTGGAATAAACGGGATAGATTTGAACCGTCTCTCTTCATGAACTATCTTTTGGATTTGAGTTAGGCCGAAGTATCATTTCTTTACGTGATATCATAGTTAGGTCAATCCATTTTTGGGCTCCCCATCCTCGCTCCAGTTATGCGTGGGTATTAGAGTGGTTTAGAGTACCACATTGATTAGGGAATAGAATCATAGATAGATGATCTGCATATTCAAACTTGGGCAATCATATAATGGTCAATATACAACTGTTTTTTGTTTTTTTTTGGTAGGAATGGCCAATAAACAACTGTGAATGGTGAAAAAGGTTGAGAGTATATGAAAACAACAAAGAAATTGAAGCATGCAATCGAAGATTAACAACTTTTTCAAGCCCTTGTCTTCATCACCAACATGCAAGAGTACAAACCCATCTCAGTGTTGCATGGCTGAGTTCGATTATGGGAGGGTACAGCCAGAAATTCTGGTCACATACCAGCGAAGACCTCAAAATTCAATTTGGTATGATATTTGTTGTGACATTTCTCTTCAATTAATTTTTTCTTTTTTTTCAGCCAACAACTGTTTAAGCACATCCGTTTTTAATAATCTTATAGTAGTTATCATTTCCTTGACATGTTCATGGCTCAGTAACATATGGCTGATATATTGGTGGGAGGCACTGGATCTTCTCCTAGCTCATATGCCAAATATCATAAACATTTGTAGAGACCTCAGAGATGATATTGTCATAGGCATGGACTATGTGACTGAAACCATAACTAGTAACACCACACCCATAGATTTTGACAATACCAGCTCCAGTTCATTTGAGTACCTCCACCTTACACAATATTTCTTAATTTTCTTGACCAAATTTAGCATAAAAATTTGTCTAGCATATGTTTAAAGCGAAATTATACACCAGAGTTGTTACTACCTATCATTAATGAACTTTTGTCTTTCCTCTTCAAGTTGTTTGCTTATGCTAAGCTGATTTTCCAGTGAAAAGAATGGTGCGTCAACTGGTGAAGCATCCAAGGAAATAGACTCGGAGAATATTGTGCCAAACCTAGGGGTGATGAAGTCAGGGGAAGTTCTGAATAAGAAGAGAAAGTATGCCCAATTCTATTTGGAATTGGGTCAGTCTGATTTTTTATTATACACTTGTACTGTCTGTGGCTTCAAGTATGCCAGAGGTGATGAAGAGGATGAAAAGTTCCATAAGACGTTTCACAAGAATTATACGCATGGTATTCCATTTAAGGTAATTCTGCCACAAATTTTGGTATTTCAAAATATTCTGTTGTGCTTGATGTTATAAAGTTAGTAAAATATTGAAGTTCTATTCTACAATGCTTTGATAAAATGTCTAGGGTTGGCGGAATGAAAGAAAACTTCAAATTTCTTCACTTGAAATTGGACGAATCATCCTGGTGCTGGACGATGACCCTCCTCCTCAGAAAAACAAGGTTTGTATATACTATTTGGTTATGCAAGAAAAATCATGTTTTGACTTTCACAATTGATATTTCCCTAGTTAATCGCGTTAAGCATAGTTCATAGACTTAGAGAGTGTGTGTTATTGACAGGTACAGGAAGTTGTGAAGATGATGGAGATGGAACTTGGAGATGGGTGGATATATCATCAGCTATGCAAGGTTTTGTTCTCTTGCAATTTATGGACCTTATAGTAATAGAAAGCAAACCTCATTGTTGAAAATTTTGCTCTAATCAATGTCAAATCTCAACTGTCCAGCTCCTATTCTCGGCTACGTTTTATTTTATAAGCTAAGTATTAGTTACTTGAGTTCAATGTGGCTTCGTAATCATCCTATGACATTGAATGGTTGTTCTCATTTTGCTGGCTAATTTTTATGAAGAATTCTCCCTTTGTGTGGTGGTTATGTGACAGGCTGAGTTTGACTAGCTCTTTGAATGAAACTCTGATATATTTTTCCTGTTAACAGGTGTATATGTTTATATCTTCTCAAAGAATATCTGGATGTCTTGTAGCAGAGCCCATAAAGAAGGCTTATAAGATTCTCTCAAAACCAGTGGGCAGCAGGTGTAATGTTTTACCTGAGAAAGAAGTGAGACGGACTTCAACCACACTCCAATTTGGGGGAGTGAGTTTCCAGAGAGAAATAGTAGGAAGAAATCACTCAACTAGAAGTCGTGAAGAGTCAGATGAAAGCGTCAGTGGAATAGTCTTGTGTGAGAAGCAAGCTGTATCTGCGTTATGTGGCATTAGAGCCATTTGGGTTACTCCCTCCAACAGAAGAAAACATATAGCCAGCTATTTGCTGGATGCTGCTAGGTAACACCATTCACTTTTTCAGAGTTATGGTTCCTTGAAAGTACGTTGCATGCTTAATGAAGTTAAAATCTCCTGACCTTGTGTCTCACACTTTGATGTTCAGAACCTCTTGTCCCTTCTAATCCGCTGTGTTCTTAGTGTGCATGATCTGGTTATAGAGCCTATTATTGTTGTCAAAAGTGGGGTTAGGGTTAGACTATATAGAACCAGAACAATGGATTGATTGGACCTTATATTGTACCTTACTTAGTCTTCCACTGGAACTGGTTTCTCTAAAGCTTAAACAGAAATGCCCCTCAGAGGAGGATTGAGCAAGGAATTGACTTCTCCAAATCTAAAATGACTACTGTTGGGGTTGAAACTAGTAATTTCTACTTAGTTTCAATTAGAAAAGAAAAGGTTCATGTCTGAGAAACAAGACCACTGGAAAAGGAAGAAAGACGACTGTCACAGATCCAACAAAGCTAGTTCTCATAGCTTGAATAGTCTAAAAGAGTGTCTATGTGAACTTGTAGCTGAATTCTTCACTTGCACTTAATAGTCATTTCTGAAAGGGGTCCTGCTATGCAAGTATTATCTTTGTGGTATGAGAAGATCCTACCAGTGTGCTCCATCTATATTGCATCACACTGTAAATATGGATGACTACACAGTTTTTGTGTAGTTAACTTATATATATATAAATATGTTACCTTCTCAAAAAGATAAGGGTAGTAATTATTCTCTTTAAATTAACTCCCTCTTTGCCATTTGCAGTCTGGAATGCCTAAGATCCACATATATTTTCATTGCTTACTATTTACGTTTAGTTTGAACTAGCTTCTCATTTTCAGGGAAACTTTTTGCAAGGATTTAGTTCTTAAACGCTCAGAGTTAGCCTATTCTCAACCAACCTCAGTTGGAAGGGCCTTAATCTCCAGTTATACAAACAGTCACTCATTCTTGGTTTATACACCTTCTGATGTGTAGTAACAAGTAACAACAACAACAACAACATACCCAATGTAATTCCACAAGCGGGGTCTGGAGAGGGTAGGATGTACGCAGACCTTACCCCTACCTTTGTGGGGTAGAGAGACATCTTCTGATCTGTAGTAAGGATTTAAGAAATAGCATGTTGATTTTTTCCGGCAAAGTATATTTCAGCTAGCCTAGTAATTTACTGGATAATCCATCTATGTTCATCCGTAAGAACTTGGTGATTTATTTGTTTTATGCTTTAACTGGAGCAACCAAAGCTATTCTTACCCATTATATTACAGGTTTAAGATAAGAGTCTGACCAATCTCTGTTACATGTTTTACACTGAATATATTCGGCTTACAATTTTCTCAAGAAAACATCCGATTTCTAGCAGATGGTCATCTTGAACTGGAAGTCAGTTACTTGGCTCCATGCAAGAATCGGTTTTCTCTACATTAAATGCTCTTCTTTGATACCAAAGAACAGAAGCATAACACCCTTGTAATAGTATTCTGAGTATATGATTGATCTACTTGTCTGATTTCTACCCGGCAGCTCTTCTGTAGGAAGACATCAAATTTATAGCAAATGTTTCAGGCTGTATACTTTATTGTTCACTATAGCACAAAGTCGTTCTCTTTGAAGCACATTTATTTCTTAGAAATTTGCTGCTGCTGTATTCGAACAGTTGAAATTCTCATTGCTTTAGTCCTATTTAGGTGCTTTTATCTCCCATTTGTGTAAGCTTTGGTGGATAGAATTACTGTGTACATATAAAAATATTGAATGTATCACGTATCTGGTTAAAAAGTTGAGGTGAATGTGAAAGTTGTCCTAGGTCAGTGTCGTTGAAGACTGGGTACTGGACATTGGGCCTTTGGTGGTGGAGGATAACAGGACATTGTATGCAGGTTCAATCCTTGGGGCGTGGGTGGGAGGGGAGGACACCATTTGAATGCCTCTCTCGAAGGCTTATAAGACCAATCCTTACTAGATACTACAAATGAAATGTGGCATAATGATAAGGTGGGGGGTGATGATATCTTGTTCCCTCTTGTTAGTGAAGTGAAGTTGACATTTGAACTATCTTGGATTTTGAAATTGTAATTTTGATTCCTTTTGTTTAAAACGTTCTGTTTTCATTCAAAGTTACCATTGTTGTTTAGAATGGTAACTTTCAGTTAGACGATCGACATTTAGTTGGTGATTCTGCTGGTTGAATGAAGAGATGGGGTTTTGTTATACATGTTTTCTTGGTATATGTGATATTAGTGTTCATGTCTGACAGACTTGAATGTTGGATTTTTGTGTTTTAGACTTTCAATAATGGATCTGGATCACTTGTTATGTGTTCATCCACTTGTATAGGGTATTGAAATGCATAACTTTTCATATGGACCCTCCTCTAGTAGTTGAATGATATTTTCATTATAATTTATGAACTGAATAATTCTTCAGTGTATACTCGAAACTCATATCGAAGCTCGTCCGTCAAGAAGTTACATTTTCCTAATCTAACTCTTACGACGTCATCTCTTTCTTTGCTTTAGTCCTAATTTTTATTCGACTGTATTGTACATGCAGCTTGGAGGCCCTAATTATCAGTATTATTTTTCTTTTACAAAAATGTGGAGTAAAAGGGTGTGTTATGATATTATTGGAAACATTTGATACTCCTGGGGTCAGATCAATATAAATTCCCACCGGCAAAATACAGCACTAAGCTTTTTTTCCTACATCACAGGAAGAAGGGATTGTTTTTTATTATAAATATCTGAATGGCCCTCTTGCTTGTACTTCAGGTAAATGCAGCCACATATAAAAGATAGATCTGCAATTCTACATTGGGATAGATGCACTGAACACTTGTGGAAAAAATTTCATTAGTGAGAAAACAACAATATACCTACAACAGTCATTTAATTCATATTAACATGTTAGTACATTAGTTTTATAGTTCTATGTTAAATAAAATAATTATACAGATCCGTATTGAATAATATGCTTTAACTAACCTTGGATGCACCTATTGTCTTTAAATCTTGATTGTTGCCTCTGTGTTGAAATGTCTGTCGTGAGTAGCTCAATGCTAGGTCTTGAGTTTGGTATTTGATGCCTTGTGTAATTTGTAGTGCTCAAGTTTCTCACATACTTGTCACGAGCATCGATCACTAGCTAATCTTTTACTTTATGAAAAATTAAATATCAGATTTATTTTACGACTTAAGCTACTTTTGTTCGCTCCTACTATGAAATGATTAATATTTTTACGACCCTGAACCATCCCTAAAGTTCTGTGTGCTCCATGTGTCTAGTACACAACACACCTCAAGATAATCTTTGATCAAGTTTGAACCACCTCAGAATAACCTTTGATCAGAGTTTAAAGGGATAAAGTTGAGAGTCTAATGAATTTTATTACAAAGAATTGTATTGAGAGTCTAATGAATTTTATCACAAAGAATTGTAGTATAATTAAGGATTGTAAGATAGTATACTAAGTTGATTTACATTCCCAACATAGGAAGCTTTGAACACTTAGCTAGAGGAAGAAAAACAAAAATTGATTTTTGGAGTTCTACATATGGACATAAATGTAGTACATAGGGAAGAAAAAAAAAAAGTATGCGACAAGAATAAAGTAAAGTGCTCCCACAAAATATTTATGGTGCAAATTAAAATTCGTGTCAATTTTTTTAGATGCGTAATAGTTTATGGGCCAATTATAGCAATTCAATTAGTTAATTGGAGGGTCCTTATTGTAGATATCGTTTTTATTAATTGTTTGGTATGTCCACTCAGCTAAGGACACATTCTTAATGTATTTTTTTATTTAATACTTCCTCTGTTCAGACGTAATATATTCTTTTAAGAAATAATAAATTAAATGATAACTTTATCATATTATTTCTGATTATCATGACTTGTTTAAATATTAAAAAATAAATAGTGTTTAGTGACAAAAATAAAATAAATTTAAAAAGTTTGATAATTATTTCTTGACTTTTGAAAATAAATAGTATGAAAAAAATAGATGGAGGGAGTAGGTGTTAATCCTTGATTTTTATGTCTATTTTTAAATTTAGCTTTATGCCATTGGCAATGTGTTCTATTTATACACTATTTAGTTCCCTGCTTTCTCTAACTCTAAACAAATCACAATACTTTTCTCCCATCTCACTCAAACAAAAATCCAAAAAATATAAAAGAGCAAAACAAAAAAACTATTCCATCTTACTGTTTGTAGATCTTTTAAAGTGGGTCTATGATTTGTGTGGTTGCAACTTCTTTGCTTTTTTTTTTTTCTTTTTTAAGTATTAGTGTGTTCGAAATTCACTAATTTAACTAATTTTTCAAAAAAACATTATTTAGAAAAATGAATATAAAAGTTTTGGCATTTTCTACATTTTTTTAAATTTACTAACAGGGTACTTGTGTTGTTTATGCGTAGATCTTTCATTTAGTGCTTTGATCGAAGCGATAACATCTAGTTAACCTATAAGATGACCCTGATATATCAGTTTACTAAAGAATATAGATCGATAATTTGTTTTGATTTTATACATGGTATATCGAAATTATGAAATGATGCCACACATATTACTTGTCACGAACTTTAAATTAAAAATAAATTTGTAATGGATTACAAAATCAAATTTTCCTTTTTTTTCTCTAACTCTGCACAAATCACAATTTTTTTCTCCAATCCTCACTTGAAACTAAATTAAATAAATAAAAGAACAAACAAATATGTATTCGATTTTACTGTTTTGGAGATCTTGTAAAGTAAGTTAAGGATTTGTGAGATTATAACGTACGAGTTATTTGTTTTTGTCCTTCTTCAAGGATTCAATGCCCGAATTTCACGGATTTAACTAATTTGAATTTATTTCATAAATAGTTGAATATGAAAATTTTAACATTTTAGTATTTCAATCAGAGCAATATCATCAAGCTAGTATAGTAGATAAAACGATCACTGTTATTCAACTCACTCAAAAACAAATTGATAGTTGATCTATTGATCAGCATGTTCTGATTTTAAACAAACTATATAATTGGTATCATGAAATACCATCATAAATATTACGATGTGCTATTGTAGGACACCATCCAATTGTGCTAATAACAACCAACCAACGAGTCAAAATTGTAGTTATAATCAAATCAAATCATTTATTTAATATCTAATAATTTAAACTTGATACATCTAATTAAAATAGTGAAACCTTACTACTCCACTTAGACAATTTGGTTGGTGAGTGGTCACTTAACAGTCACTGTATATACTAACTAGCAAGTACTCATGGTGTCCTTTTTAAAAATGCCATCATTTTAATGAGATAAGAATATAAATAAATAAATATATTATGGTCCCTTTTCCTACTAATTATTTGACGTTGATATTCAAATAGCTCATATTTGCCCTAATATTCATCAAATTCAAAAGAGATTGGGAGAGGGAGGAGAGAGGCGAGCGAGACTGGGAGAGAGAGGAGAGAGGCGAGCGAGATCGAGAGAGGGAGGAGAGAGGCGCGAGAGAGAGGGAAGAGAGTGGGAGAGAGGTGAATTGTATATGTATATAATTGTATATAACTGTATATTATACATATAAATTTGTATAAATGACAAGTGAGATTGGGAGAGGGAGGAGAGAGGCGAGCGAGAGAGGGCAAAGAGTGGGAGAGAGGTGAATTATATATGTATATAGGCTAATAAATTGTATATTATATGTATTATTTGTATATCCTGGCGAATTATACATATACAAACATGACTAATTATACAAATTCGAATGCAGCCCACGTAATTAATGTATAATGTTAGTCGTGAGTGATAATTATAGCAAACTATAGCTATGATGAGTAATTAAATAGTATAAATTTGCTTATCCGCGTAATTTTCCATAAATATATATACAAACTTACACAAATATAAACGACCAAGAAATATATATTTTTTTAAAAAAATAATAAATTAAACTACTTTATCTCTTTTTCAGGCATATTTATTTTCTTTAGGATGACGCTATTCTAAATGAAGTATAAATGAAGCCTGGTGCAAAAAATATATTAAAAAATTAAAATAAAATAAATAATAATAAATAAAAAAAAGTAAACATGAATCCTGTCTTTGTTTTGTCCTTTTAACCGTCCAGTCTATTGTTGGAGTGTAACCGACGGTTTCTCAGCGGAAAGTAAACTGCTTTTTAGCTTCAATAGTGTTATCAGTTATGTTGATCTAGACCGACAATACTTTATATTTATTTTTAACATTTATAAAAAATTTATTGTATATTTTATTTAGTGATAAAAAAATTTATACTTTATATTTAGTCCTTCCCTTTATATTATATGTGTTATAAATATTACTAAGTTAAAGTTTTTTAAAGATTCAACACATCGAAATTAAGCGTTATCAAATATAAAATAATACATTTGTTTTAGAAAAAATAGACTAAAAAATAACACAAGACATTTAAATTGAAAGTCTCCCAAATATGTAAAAAAAAATTTACTTTTTTTACCCCTCCCCACTCCCGAGCCATCCGCCCATCCCTAAAATTGGGACACTAAGGGTGTGTTTGGTATGGAGGAAAATGTTTTCCATGGAAAATGTTTTCCTAGAAAATGTTTTCTTGGAAAACAAGTAGATTTTGGACTTATTTTCTCATGTTTGGTTGGTGAGTAGAAAATATTTTTCCAAAAATGATTTTTAATGTTTGATTTATGAATGAAAAATATTTTTGAGAGACATCTTTATTTTTAGTAGAGTAAAAAATAATTTATGAAGTTGAAAATATTTTTTAAAAATAAAATTATTATTTTTTTGGAATGGGGGTGGTGGTGGGGGTGGGTGGGTGGGGTAGTGGGTGGGGGAGGGGTAGGAGTGAAAAAAAATAAATTTTTGAAGTTGATAGTATTTTTAAAAAACAAAATTAATTTTTTGGGGAGTTGGGGGGGGGTGCTTGCTGGGGGAGCGGGGTAGGAGTTTAAAAATAAAATTTTGAAGTGAAAATATTTTTAAAAAGCAAAATTAATTTTTTGAAGAGGGGTTGGGGTTGGGGGGGCTAGCCGGCGTGGGTGGGTGGGTGGGGTTCAGTGATCGGGTGATAAAATAAAATTTTGAAATTGAAAATATTTTTTTAAAATTGATATTTTTCCTTAAAAAAATGTAATTTGAAATTGGAGGAGAGTTTTGGAAAATGTTTTCCTTAATTTTTGAAGGGAAGTCATTTTCCTTAATTTTGAGGAAAATGAGTTGATTTGGAAAACATTTTCCAAAACTTTTGTCCCAACCAAACATGGGAAAATTGAAAAACATTTTCCAGAAAATGTTTTCCTTCATACCAAACACACTCTAAGTAGTCGTTTGGTAATTCGATACGATATCGTGATATGAAATCGTGAGATAAAATTAACATTTAGATGTGTGATTTTACGTTGATTTGATGTTCTTCAAAAAACATGATATGAGAATTTCATATCATGATTTGAGATATTATAATAAAAAAGATGATCCACAAGTTTATATTTTGTTAAAACAACTCCAGATTTATATATACCTAACCATTTATTTCATATGTAAATAAAATTTATACTCTTACTTTTTAAAATTTATTACTCTTACGGACATAAAATTTATTATTATCACCACATATAGTCACTTTAACTCGCACCAATCGATTGTTGAGTGATAAATTTGTTCTCTTCATTTACTCTAAAATCTAATTTATTACTTTTACCGTTTTGTATTATTACAACTAAAGTAACAATGTTGATTCGTCTTCTTGGTCACATGATCGAGAAATGCAAGTTCAACAGGAAAATTTGTCCGTACTATGTAGGAGAATTATATTAAAGATTAGTACACTACATTTAATGTTCAATTTTTTTTTTATTGAACTAAAGTTTGATGAATTAAAGTTAGATGAAAGAGTTACTTAAATGGAGAACAAATAGTTTTGTAATAATTTACTATGAGATTTTATAAATTTTTATTTACTTGGTAAGATTGAATAAACAATTGGGGTTCTTTTAATAGTTTTACAACTTATAGGATTCTTATGAGAAAATATACAACACAAAAATTTAATATTGCATTTTCAAACAAAACTTCAATTTCATCTTATGATATCATATCATAATTTCATATCGTGATACCATATCGCATGGTCAAACGTGCCCTAATACTCTACTCCCACCCCCTAATAAAGTAATAATTTGCTAAGTTACATAATAAATTTTTAATTTACATATTAAAAAAACATAAATTAAAAAAATCATCAAATACATCCTAAGTGAAAATGTAAAATACTTCCAATTCTTGTGATTCTTTTCTTGTTTAACCCAAAAGATAATAAATTGTAGAAAAACAAGTGGGTGGAAATAGTTGAAGTAGCTACAAACCAAATATTATGGGGACATAATAGGAGTTATGTTAGAGGAGTGGCCCTAGAAGATGGTGGTGAATCGACATATATTCATTTATTATTAATTTAATGTTTTGAATTTAAATTTTGTTTGGAACGAAATTGTTTTCACTGTGAAATATTATATTTTTTAATGTATACGATGTAATATAAATTTGATTTTAATCGAACTTGAATAGCAAAAGGTAGAGTATTTTTTTTTAGAAAAATATGCTAGAGAGTCACATTTTTCTGTACATGTGAATTTTAACTGACACTGTCCGCTTTTGTCTTCTGTCGGCGCTTATTTGCTTTCACTTTCTTTCGACTCATCCAATCCTTGCTCTTCATTTTTCCTCTCCCGTGACCCTTCCTACCTTTTTGCAACCACTAATATTTTATTTTAACATTATTCTCTTATTAATTTAATATATATAGAAAAAATTATATCATTTTAAAAAATTATATTATTTTAAAAAATTATATGTTGATTCAAATTATAATAAATATTTGCTTCTTTTTTTAGAAAAAAAAAAAGAAAAGAAAAAGAAGAAGAGAGTATTTGACTTAACACAATTTTAAGGGGGGGGGGAAATTATACTATTTATGTAAATATAGGACTTTTTCCTTTAATAGTACGATCTTATAACCATAAATATGTCATGAATTGGACAAAGATGATCCTCAAAGAAAAAGTTATATAATTTAAATAATTTTTCATGTAAATATGATAGATGTGAAACCCTTTTAAACTTTTTTTTATATATTTATATGTTAATTTTTCTTAGTGAAAATTTTAATTTCGTCTTTAATTCATATCTATCATGGCAAAGTCACCCTTTATCCAAAGAATGTCAATTACACGCTTAATTGAAAATTATATTATAAAAAAAAGTTATTTTACATTGAAATATTTGATAGGCGACGATTTCATTAGATATCTTACATGGTTAAGATGTAAGTTATTTATATATTATATATTAAATCATGCATAAGTATTATTATTATTATTATTATATTTTGGTAACATTCTTTATTACGACAATTAATATAATGTTAGTTTTATAACTCAAAATTGTATAACTAAAATATATATAAGTAATAATAAAAATACATAAAAAATTAAAACCTTAGACAATTAATCTTTATATGAAGTAATATATGAATTCGCCTATAACTAACTCCAATAATAACAATAATAATTTTAAAAAGAAATAGCTACTCACCTCTAATCATCTATTTTTACAGTCAATTTTTAATTATCATAATTTTCTTTTTTAGAGTTACATTATAAAATTATTAATTAATAATATTTTATGATATTTTTTAAATCATATTGATATGAAAGTAAAATAATTTATAATAATTTTCGTATAATTTTTGAATATTTAAATATTTTATTAAAAAAATATCAAATTAAAGTCAATCCAAACAGTCATCAACAAACTACCTCTAGGCTCTAAATAGCTAAATGCTATACAGGCAGTAGTGTAAATAAAATAAAATAAAATAAAATAAAATAAAACGAAGAGAGAGCACTATATTCTGCTACTACTATAAATTCACGAACCCAACCAAACATTTTTCACACACCTACTGGTAATAGTAGTAAAAAGAGAAGAAGCTTAGAAAAAAAAAATGAAGAAAAAAATTGTTTCTTCAAAATTAATGCTGCTTCTTCTCCTTCTTCTTCCATTATTAAACTGCCATGGAAGCTACCTTGATTATACAAACGCATTAACCAAATCTATTCTCTTCTTCGAAGGCCAACGCTCCGGCTATTTACCGCAGGACCAGAGAATGAACTGGCGAGGACATTCCGGTTTAAGCGATGGATGGGAGATGAACGTTGATTTGACCGGCGGTTATTACGACGCCGGAGATAATGTGAAGTTTAATTTTCCGATGGCGTTTACGACGACGTTGCTTGCGTGGAGTGTAATTGAATTTGGGGAAATTATGCCGCCTGCTGAATTACGGAATGCTTTAGTCGCTATCCGTTGGTCCACTGATTATCTTCTCAAAACTGTTTCTCAGCCAGATCGCATTTTCGTCCAGGTTGGTTATTCACTTTTTTAATTATTATTTTTTGGATGGGACTAAACGAACAAAATTAACAACAACATCAACAACAGGAAATCCCGAAAGTGGAATATAGAGAGGGTAAAATGTATATTTAATTTATCACTTTTTGCAGAGATAGAAAAGTTGTTTTCGCAAACAAACCAACTATTTTATGCTCTGTTTCATCTGGACTTTGTATGTTTTGTGCATGTAAAACTATTACTCTGTTTTTACATTGTGTGATTATAAGAATGTCATTAATTAAGACGTAAGTTTTTTTTTTTAAAAAAAAAGCTAAAATATTTTTAGAGATACGAAATTGTCATTATTTTTAAAAAAGATTAATAGTGTGTTCGGTATAAAAAAAATATTTTCTTACTAAATAAGTAGGTTTATCATTTATTTTATTGTTATATTTAATTAGTAAAATAATATGTAATTTTAAACTACCTATATAATTTAAATAAGTATTCTCATTTTATGTGAGGTAATTTGATTCGAAACAGAGTTTAAGAAAGAAATGAAGACTTTTAAATTTTTTAGTTCTAAACAGATGATAGAAATTTATGTGACTATAAATCATTTCATTAAGAATAAAGTAGACATTTATACTTAAATTGTAATTTAATACAAAAATGTATATAAAAATAAATCGCATAAATTGGTAGGGAGTGTAATGTAAGGCAAGTGAGAGGAGTGTGGTGAGGATGAGAATTAATGGTGGAAATTGCACCGTCGAATGAAAATGAAATGTGATGGGAGAGGATAGAGAAACAATTAATAATATGAAATTTATTTTCTCTATTTTTCAATAAATAATCTTTAATACTTAGTTAATTAAACATGAAAATATTAAAACTATTTTCTGAAAAATAAACTCAAAAAGTAAATAATTTCTACGTGAAATGAAACAGATGGAGTACATACGTCAGTAAGTGACATTGATTAGCTTAATAAGTGGTTTAAAGTGCTTAATAAAGTGACTTTGAGCTGGACATTGATGGTACGAGCAGCTTGTTTTAAACATAGAATGTAATAATTTTTAAAAAATGTACAACTTTAAATTAAAGATCTATAATAAATTGTATTAAAACATCTTTTATATTACGTGGAATATTATAATTAAAAAATTATTAAAAGAAAAAAATAACTTAATAGCATTTTAAAAAGTCCTTGCTAGGATTATGAACATTAATCTCTCATGACTTTTGTTAACTGTATTAACGGTTAGATCACACTTTTAATGCTCTGAGTTGATAAATAGTCATTGAGAGAAACTAATAAAAAACGTATCATTTTGTTAGTATGAACGAAAGTTTCACAAGGAATAATACGTAATAAACTGACAGTTCATATGGATTAGACAATTTTACTCTTATGAATTAGCTTTTGGAATTAAATTAGACGTGTTATATTTTTAAGATTTTGAATAATTTGGTGGGGAAAAAACTTGATTTGCTTAAGAATCGGTTGGATGTATAAAGGAGTGTTGCAGTAGTAGGTATAGTGGTTCTGATAAAGAGAAACATGTACGTTGATAATATGGTGGGTTGGTTGAAATTTATTCTTCGAATGGATGTGTTTGTTGGTTTCTCTTTTGGGTCATACGGCGCCAAGTTTTGGTTTTCACCAAAATTTTACGACACATTATTATTTTTTTAAAATGGGTAAAGTCAATAAATAACTATATTTATAATTTTTTATATTAAGGGGATAAAAAAGGAGCTAGATGAACATATTCTTTCTATTCCAAAATAACCGCCATTTTATTAAAATGATTTTACTTCAAAGTAAGTGTTATTTTAAAATTTTAACATGATATATATGTATGCGCGTGTTTTTCCCATTATAGTGTTTAATTCTCAAAATAATATAGTTAAACAGAAATAGTTTAATAAATTATTTATTATATTTATTAATTTCTTAATAGTTGTAAATATGATTAGATGTATGGTTATTGTCCTATATAACCTTAAACCTCATTGCGTGGAACTTTTCTGTCTTTTCAATTTTGTAATCTTATTTTATTTTTTTTTGGGGGGGGGGTTTGGTGTTTAGTGTTATCCTTTCGATATTTGTATACGCAACAAAGCATGTTCCTATGCATAATTTAGGGACATAGCTAGGATAGGGGAAACGACATTTTTAGTTTCTATGTTAAGGCTAATTTTTTATTTTAGTCCTTGTGTTATTTAACTTAGCACTATTAATTTTTAATTATATCAAGTGAGTGATTTTAATCCTTCAACTTACAGATCCAAAAAAATTAACAGAGAGTTTACTGCTAAAAGGGGTAATTTGAATATTTTAAAGTAATTGCTTGAGAAAACAAAATACTTTTTAAAAAAAAATTCGTTCCATAATTTATCGTTCGTCGATGTGAGAGGTGGGTTAATGCCTATCAAGTTGGTTTTTAAAATTGTAGCTCAAATCGACGGGCTTGTTCTTCTAGATAGAAATAGGGAAGACTTAGCTTGTTCTTCAAAAAGAGAGAATTAAAAAGAAAATATCTGAACTATCCCTTTTAGCAGTAAACTCTCTGTTAATTTTTTTGGATCTGTAAGTTGAAGGATTAAAATCACTCACTTGATATAATTAAAAATTAATAGTGCTAAGTTAAATTAACACAAGGACTAAAATAAAAAATTAGCCTTAACATAGAAACTAAAAATACCGTTTCCCCTATCCTAGCTATGTCCCTAAATTATGCATAGGAACATGCTTTGTTGCGTATGCAAATATCGAAAGGATAACCTTAAACCTCATTGCGTGGAACTTTTCTGTCTTTTCAATTTTGTAATCTTATTTTTTTTTGGGGGGGGGGTTGGTGTTTAGTGTTATCCTTTTGATATTTGCATACGCAACAAAGCATGTTCCTATGCATAATTTAGGGACATAGCTAGGATAGGGGAAACAGCATTTTTAGTTTCTATGTTAAGGCTAATTTTTTATTTTAGTCCTTCTGTTATTTAACTTAGCACTATTAATTTTTAATTATATCAAGTGAGTGATTTTAATCCTTCAACTTACAGATCCAAAAAAATTAACAGAAAGTTTACTGCTAAAAGGGGTAATTCGAATATTTTAAAGTAATTGCTTGAGAAAACAAAATACTTTTTTAAAAAAAATCATTCGTTGCATAATTTATCATTCATCGGTGTGAGAGGGAGGGTTAATGCTTATCAAGTTGGCTTTTGAAATTGTAGCTCAAATCGACAGGCTTGTTCTTCTAGATAGAGATAGGGAAGACTTAGCTTGTTCTTCAAAAAGAGAGAATTAAAAAGGAAATATCTGAACTATCCCTTTTAGCAGTGAACTCACTGTGAATCTGTAAGTTGAAGGACTAAAATCACTTACTTGATATAATTGAAGGTTAATAATGCTAAGTTAGATAACACGAGGACTAAAATAAGAATATAGTCTTAACACAGAGACTAAAAATGCCATTTTCCCAGGATATTAGCGTGAGTACTCATTAACTTTTGTTCAAACATCTTTTATCTTTTATTATAAAAAATATAGGTTAGTATGGAGCTATACATAGATATATAACTTGTCGTACATTTTTAATTATAAAAAGTATAGGTTAGTATAGAGCTATACATAGATATATAACTTGTCGTACATTTTTAATTATAAAAAGTATAGGTTAGTATGGAGCTATACATAGATATATAACATGTCGTGCTCAAAGCACGTGAACCTATAATGTTGGTCCTACGTTGCGTATATTGTATTTCTCTTGGTCAAGATCAATTGTCCCTCCCTATAAGCTTCCCTACTTTATCCTCTTTGTGATTCAAATTTGTAATCTTCGTAATTGAAAACGAAAGAATAATTACTATTTGAACAATTCTCTGTGATCCACTATGATTTTATTTAAAAAATAATTAGACAGTTTATAAAGATGAGTTTAATTGTTAACTCTGAAACTAGTTTAGAATATTTTTGATAGTTTTAAGTAAAAACTTGATATCATTTTTGGTCTCTCAATCATCGGTTAGTTCTTATTTTAATTAGCCTTTGTATTATTGTTGAGTATATATAATCTTCCATTATTTGAAAATTTCACTTTCGAACCATTTGAATGTGACTGTTCACAAAAAATTCAGAATTCTCTATTGTTTCACTGTTTTTAAGTACCCATATTTAAGGGTGATATACTTCTATATAACATATACATAAAGGGACTAAAATCATACACTTAAATTAATAAAAGGTTAAAAATATTAGATCCATAAACAAGTAGGACAAATCCAGAATATAACTTGTAAATAATTGAGAGACCAAAAATATGAGTATTTAGTATGTGTCAAATCAGCTAAAAAAAAACTAGTAGGAGTATCTCATGTGATGCTTTATTTGTTTGGTTAGAAAAAATTAAATGGGACATTAGTAGCCATCACTTTTGGTAGCTGACATATTTACTTTTGGTATATTGATGATTTAATTAGGTGGGTGATCCTGTACTAGACCATGACTGTTGGGAAAGGCCAGAAGATATGGACACTGCTAGGACAGTGTACACAGTGGATGCCCCGAATCCGGCATCTGACGTGGCCGGAGAGACTGCAGCTGCCCTGGCAGCTGCATCTATAGCTTTCCGGCCCTCGGATCCCGGATACGCGGAGACACTTTTGAGAACATCCACAAGGGTGTTTGATTTTGCAGATAGGAACCGTGGAGCTTACAGTGATAATGACAATATTAGAGAAGGAGTTTGTCCATATTATTGTGATTTTGATGGATATCAGGCAAGCATTCTTCATCTCATACAAACTAATTAATTAACTCATTATTCTTGTAGATACAAGATAATTTTGACCAACATACCATAATTATTTTTAACTCTACTTCTATATTAAGAAAAAAGAAAAATACAGTAACTTAATAGTACTCAATTTTTTCAACAAAAATAAATAAGGATGACTTTGTAAACTATGTAATTATTTTTCTAAAAGGGTTGAAATGATTAGCAACATTTATTTTAGGAGAGAAAGAACAATCATGTCTTTTTTTACCAAAAAAAAGGACAAATAATATGGACCTAAAGAAATAAAGTGTAATCTTTCGGAGGTAAATTGAGTTAGACCTCATTTGGATTGATTTTAAAAAAATAGTTTTTAAATTAAAAATAAAAAATAGGGAGAAATCTACTTTTGGTATTTAACCTATTTTAGTCATTTAAAATTTATTTTAAGTTATTTTTTTATCTAGTCAAACACTTTCTGACTTATTTTAAGTCATATTTTGACGTATTTTAAATTATTTTATATTTATTAAACACTCTCAAAAATAATAAATGGACTCAAAAATAAATTTAATAAACTTTTAAGTAAATTTAATTACGTATTACTTGGTTACCGTTGGACTCTAGAGTTAATTCATATAAACGAATTAAAAGAGTACTTTTGACTAAGTTAATTCACATGAATTAAGGATTTTTTAAAAAAATACTTTTGAGCAGCAATTAGTTTTTGTCCAAGTCTTTAAAAATTTCTCTTTTCTTTTCTCAATAGTTCTTTAGGAAAAAACTTTTAGCTTTTGAAAAAACTTCTAGCACTCCAGAAAAAAAAAAAAAGTAGCAGTTATCGGAAAAATAAGCTTAACCAAACAAGCTAGTTTAATATAATAAGATTAAATAATTTTCTTTACTTTGTTAAATTTTATGTCAAGTTAAAATCACACGAACAAAATTGATGTTAACATTATATAAAACTAATTCAAGTGTTTGAACAATAATGGTTAGGATGAATTGTTGTGGGGAGCAGCGTGGCTAAGAAGGGCTACGCAAGAAGATGATTATCTAAGTTACATACAAGAAAATCGGCAGACACTTGGTGCGGATGACAATATTAATGAATTTGGATGGGATAATAAACATGCAGGCCTAAATGTTCTTGTTTCCAAGGTCAGATTCAATTTTTTTATTTTTATCATACCAAACGCATCAAATAACAATAAGTTAGACAGTTGTCATCCACTTATTGTAACCGACCATAGAGTATAATGCAGAGATTAATAATACAGGAAGTGTTGGATGGGACTACGTACTCCCTTCAATCTTATAAATCATCAGCAGATAGCTTTATGTGTACATTAATCCCAGAATCATCATCTTCACATATACAATACTCTCCTGGTGGATTAATTTACAAGCCTGGTGGAAGCAATTTACAACATGCCACAACAATCACATTCTTACTACTAGTCTACGCAAATTATTTAGAAAAATCATCACAAATATTGAATTGTGGTACTATAAGTGTTAGTCCATCGATGCTTCGAAAAATTGGTAAGAGACAAGTTGATTACATTTTAGGTGAAAATCCTAAAGGTATATCATACATGGTTGGTTATAGTAATTACTATCCTCAAAAAATTCATCATCGCGGATCGACTATTCCATCGATTCAAAGATCATCCTCAGATCATTGGATGCAACGAGGGCTCGATTTATTTTAACTCATCGCAGCCTAATCCTAACGTTTTAGTTGGTGCAATTGTTGGTGGTCCTGGAGAAGATGATGTTTATGATGATAATAGAGATGAATTTCGTAAATCTGAGCCAACTACTTATATTAATGCACCATTTGTTGGTGCACTTGCTTATTTTGCAGCTAATCCTAACGTTAATTAGATGATCACCATACCTAATTTAATTTTATGGTGATGAATTGTATATATAATTAAATAGTCTCTCATCTTGCACATGCAAAGAAGGAAGAGGCTTTTAATTTTTGTTGTTGTTAATTTGGATTTTAAATGATGTGAGAATGTATTGTCACAATGACTTATTGTGACATTTTATTATAGAGAGTGAGTATA
Source organism: Solanum lycopersicoides (assembly GCA_022817965.1). Classification (NCBI taxonomy): domain Eukaryota; kingdom Viridiplantae; phylum Streptophyta; class Magnoliopsida; order Solanales; family Solanaceae; genus Solanum; species Solanum lycopersicoides. The sequence goes on from CM040618.1 coordinate 131,876,525, forward strand.
TTATTATTAAGATGTTCAAGTTTTTAACATGTAAAAATCTTGCATGTTTGCTTTTATTTTGGAAAAAGAATGTAAAGGAAACATTCTTTAGCCAGGAAATTATGTTGTTAATTTTGATGAATGTAAGGCTATTTGGCAAATGAAATAGTTGGATCCTCTCTCTATCAATATTTTGACAAATGAATATTTGATCTATTTCTATATTCTACATTGGTTTAATTTTTTACGTTTCCATTGTAATAATTAGTTTGAGCTTTCAATCAAAGGAATCAATTATCTATTAATTGATTATTGAATCATATTTAAAAATAGTCTTATTTACTTTTTTCGATTTTAATTTATTTAACATATATTTATCTTTTAGAAAGTTATAAAAAATGATAAATTTTCTTATTGATAGTATTTAATAATATTATTAATATTTTATCAATGTTACGTCTCACATATTTGACAAAAAAAAAAAAACTTTCATTGATGTGGCTGAATTAATAGTAATAAGACATATGTAAAGTAACTTTAAATTTTAAAAGATAGATACTAAAATTGTAAAAGTATATTAGCAAATCAATAAAAAGATTTTGAAATTTCAAATATAATAGTAATAAGACATATGTAAAGTAACTTTAAATTTTAAAAGATAGATACTAAAATTGTAAAAGTATATTAGCAAATCAATAAAAAGATTTTGAAATTTCAAATATATCATTGTCATGAAGTAAATATGTCAACAAACCTCTTCTATTGATGGTGATGATTATTAATAATATCCAAATGCAAAGAATTCATTTCAATTTGCAATTTTCTTTTTAGTATTTGGTCAAAAGGAAAAGGAAGAAATAAAAAAAGCAAGATAGAGAAATCACACACACATATTAAATGGCAAGGGATGGGGCAGATAGAGACGCATAGGCATTCATTTCTCAATAAGGTTATTAAATATTTGTCAATAAGGTCCTTATTAAATTGATGATTAAAGGTCAAGAAGATATACGAAATAATAAAATTAAATACTCTTTTTATTTATATAAAAATGAGAACAAAAACAAATTAGGTTACAGTTGAAGAGGTGTTCTATCTTATAATCTAAGCCCTATATAATGTCTCTCATGTATTCCATCATAATAATAATCATTATCTACACGTTAAAATCATTAATTACTGAAGTAAATTTCGATATTTTTTGAAATTAGTCACCTGGTAAATTATATCTTAATTATCGGAACAATAATCTAAACATGTTGTAATGTCTCTGTTCCGCTGAGTCTATCTATTTAAATTCTAACACCATATATTATTTTCTAATACATTCAATTCTAATTAATATTTTGATCGACACACTCTTAAATTATATGATCTTTAAATTGATACGTTGACTTACTACTCTTCCCACAAGAGAAAATTACGATATATTACGTGACTACACTATATTTTATGACATTTCAAGAAGTTCAGTTCAAATATTATTTTGTGATTTATTACAAAGGTATTTTTATAATATAACCTTTTCCATATGAAAAGGGTAAACCATATGATAAGAAAATATTTAATTTATAAATAAAAATTAAACAACAATTCCGTTGTAGTCTAGTTGGTTAGGATACTCGGCTCTCACCCGAGAGACCCGGGTTCAAGTCCCGGCAACGGAATTATATATTATTTTTTTTTCTTTTTACTATAAATTCTCTTCTATAATTTTTTTTTCTTTTTTCTGTAACCCACCCCAAAATTACAGCCCAAATCCCTCTATTCAGAGGCCCAAATTCTTACTTCCCTCAAAAGAATCCTTGTATTCTAAGTTTGTACTTGAAGCTGAAACATTGATTGGATCGCTTTTATTACTTCTTTTCTCTTCTTTGAGAGAAACGAAACGGTGGGCGGTGGGCATATAAGTTTGTGGGGTTTTCTCGGTTTGAACTCATAAATTAAGGTATCTTGCCATTTCTATGATTCTCTTTTTTCAGTAAAAGAGATGATAAAGTTCAAGCTTTCAAGTTTGGTTTCGTTTCAATTCCTTCAATCCTTTTGACATTTTTGCTGCTATTTAAAGTTAGGCGTTTTACTCTGTGTTTTTCGTCTTGATTCGTTGTTTCGATTATCCTGGTTATAAAGAAATTAAATTATATGAGGAACTATTGAACTCGAGTTTGAGTCTAAAAAACATATACTTGACGGATTCGGTTTTGTTAGAAGAGCATTGCATGATTGAAGTAAGTGAAAAAATATTTGCTTTGCAGAATGTGTCCGATTTAGAAAATGTGATTGTAAAGTATTCACTGTTTCATTAGGTCTCAAGTTTAAATTGCAGCAGAGAGGAAATACAAAGGTGATTCCTTTGCATATGTCCTATTCTTGTCGGATAGTTTTACCTGATATTTTTTGTTGGTGGGAGGTGGCAGGTATCCGTGGAATTAGTCGAGAAGCTTACAGGTTCAAGTTTAACCAGAGACTATACGTGATTTTTTCCCATGTGTCCTAGTATTGCTGCACGAAGTTATCTTGTACTTGTTTTTGGTGGGAGGTGGTAGGTATCTCGTGCAATTAGTCAAGGTGCGAGAGACACCATGGTTATCAAAAAAAAGAAGTGCTGATTGTTTCATTGGTACATGAAAAAGATTGGGTGCTTTAGCATTTTTGCTAGTACTTTATATTTCATGTATGAAACCTCTGCTTATTCATTCCAAAATCAATATGAAAGAATATTGTTAAGTTTGGACTAACCAGCTACTTTCACCCCTTTGCTGTGTGTGAGAGAAGCTTTTGAGGTAGGCAGAAGTGGAAAGGAAGGGCCGGTAAGGATGCAAGGTAGGAGCTGTAGCAATGAGCTAATACTGAATTCGTGTTTTTGTGGAAACTTAACGAAGTAATGGTTATACATTTAAATATTAGCCATCATAGAATTGCATCCTTGAGGAATAGTCAAATATAATTGGTTTCTATATGTTGAAGGACCCTTTTGATTACTCTGCTTATTGTCTCTGGATATCAAATGACATATCTTACCAATCAAAAGAAAATGACATATCATAGTCGAAACTTAGGATTTGGTTTAGAAGATGTTTAACGTTTTAGCACTGATGTTATTGTAAATGCAAATCTAGTGGTTACTCTTTGTCATTCCTGATGATATTATGTTGGCTATGTCCGCTGCACCTTCGGTGGTTCTGTCTTTGGATTCTATCAAGTACACCAAGACCTTACATGATGAGTGATTATTTCATTTGAATGAAGTTTGCTTCTCTATTTCCGTATGGTCAAGTAGGGAGTATATTATTGAATCCTCCTTCTGTTGATGCTTCTGTATGTTTAATTCTGGTCTGGCTCTTAGTAGTGACACTCACACCATGCCTTTTAACTGATTTCATCAATTATAGGCAGTACTAGTCTGCTACAACAGCTAAAGATATTCATCTGTCTCTTTCTTGCTTGCTATTATAATTATTTAGGTTTGATCCCGAAGATTTCCCTGGTGATGAATTGTTGATGCTAGTAACCCGCTTTTTGTTATTGAAACCTCAGTTTCATGACATTTGAAACCGTTCTATTGTGGTATTGTTTGAATTGCTTGTGCTTGGAGTCATTAACTGATGAGGGGATGGTATCTTGGATCCTATTATCATAAAATGTTTGTTGATGGTTCCTGAAGGCTTTACCTATGTACTTTCTGTTGCAGGGAGGTTGCTAAGGAATATGACTGAACTTCTCTCTATGGCCATGGCCATGGCTGTTGATGATGACATGAAAGATGACAGTGCTTCTCCGCTTGATCTCATTTCTATAGATAGCAACAAGAGTGGAGATGTGCTTTCACCTGAGGATGTAGCATGGGCTGACTCATGCCTCATTAATGATCTTGCTATATTGGACCACGGCATGGATTCTTTGAAACATGTCTTACTGGACACTTTTCCTTCCCAAGCAATCTTTTCTGCAGTGACAAGGGATGACTCTCCTCAAGACTCTCGTATTGTCCCCACCATTGAAGAGACAGAAATTTCAGGGATTTTAAATGACTCGATTTATGATTTTTCTCCAACCAATGAACAAGAAGGGGACACTACTCGCCATCTGATTAATAACAAAGATCTAGATACTTTTTGGTCCAGAATTAACTTAGAAAATGTTTTTTCTTCCACCTATAACGAGGACATGAGAGTAATTGAAGCCTCCGATTCTGAAGTAGATTCAGAGTTTTCAACATTTGTGGAGGAAAATTTGGATGACGATATATTCAAGGTCTGGGAACTTGACATTCCCGATGAGGAAGATGGACTTGTTAAACAGCTCAACAAAGCCCTTGTAGGAAGCTCCGTGGACTCCATCCCTCCAGCTTCTGAAAATGTTGAGGTACTGGTCAACAAGTTGGTTGATGATATCGTTTCTGGCCTCGATGACATGTCATTGAATCCAACAACTGATTAAGTTATGTTGCAAATCCAAATTCTGATCTGGACATGCTGCTTTAGATGCAAAGCTCGAGTAGTTTAAACAAAGCTTCAACGAATCTGTTTTGCAGCTTACTGTTTCTGACTTGATTTCTCGTAGAAAGAGGTGGCATGTCTGTGCATGGTCCAAGAAGGAAAGACGATCATATATGCTCAGACATAAATTTGCAGATGTTGCTCAATGTTTTAGTTACTACCCCTATTTAGCTTGATTATTAAGTAGCAACTAGTGTAAGAAAACAGGTTTTTGTCCTTCAACTTTCCTTGTATATTGATATAGATTACTTAGTTAATGCTTCCTTCCTTTTAACCGGAGTCTGTTAGCTGATACAATAAATGGGATTTTAGATCCGGTGCATGAAATTTTTCTGAGTTGATTCTGTCAGCCGTGAGACAGTAAGTAGTGAGGAATTTTCGCAATGGGTGAAAGCTCGTCTCTACAAAGTAGTTAGATAGATATATATGAGGTGCACGCAAGTTGGTTCAGACACTATTTGTACTTAAAAAAAAAAAAAACTGTTAGAATATTTGGAAGTCACTGTCAAACCCAATCCTGGAACTGAACCATGACCACTGATCACCTTGGGATAACCAAAACAAAAAGGGAAATGTTACCAAGCCACTCAAGGTAGGATTGCTAATCAGAGCCTCACGTTTGTCTACCATTACAATAATTCCATCTAAATCAACAACTTGTACAATGTGCCAAGTAGACAAACTAATCAAAATTACATGTCAAACAGTCATTGGTTGGCTCATAACCACCTCAAATGATACATCTTCAATTACACTTTAGCACAGTTATAAAATTTAGCACTCTGCCTGAGAAATTTGTGTGGCAAAGAGTGACATTGAGAATAGATTGTGCTGAGAGATAAGGAGATTTCTTGTAGAGAGGAAAAAATTTGAAGTAAAGAAAAAAAAATGGCCTCAGCATCTCTACTAAAGTCATCCCCAGTTCTTGACAAATCTGAGTTTTTAAAGGGGCAAAGCCTTCGTCAGCCTTCTGTCTCAGTGGTCCGTTGTCATCCCACCAATGCTACTTCTCTTACTGTCCGTGCTGCTTCCTCTTATGCTGATGAGCTCATTAAAACCGCTGTAAGTTTTAGTTTAACGAGTTCATGTTTTGTGTACTGTAAGATTAAATTTCATGCATCAATCAGTTATCTGTCACGCAAATGTGCATAACTATGAATTTTATGATAGTACACAAAAAAAATTACACTGTTACTGTGTATAACTCAAACTCTTAGCTATGAATTAGTGTACCTTACAAATTTTTGTTGCTAACAATGAAGTGTTTGTTATTTGTAGAAAACTGTTGCATCACCAGGACGTGGAATTTTGGCCATGGATGAGTCGAATGCCACTTGTGGAAAGCGTTTGGCTTCCATTGGTTTGGAAAACACGGAGGCTAACCGCCAAGCTTACCGTACCTTGCTGGTGTCAGCTCCAGGCCTTGGACAGTACATCTCTGGTGCTATTCTTTTTGAGGAGACCCTCTACCAGTCTACCGTTGATGGACGCAAAATAGTTGATGTTCTTATTGAGCAAAACATTGTTCCTGGTATCAAAGTTGACAAGGTATATTAACCTGCACCCACAACTTGAAAAAGGACAATAGTAAAGAGTTATTGTTGCTGGTGAAAAAATATAGTGAACCTTTATTTTGTATAATATTGGTCTGAGCAGAAACTTAAATGGAATGACATGATCAGTGAGGATTTGTATAACCGATCCCAACTTGCTTGGTCATATATGTGGTTATACTAACAATAGAAGAGGAAAGGCAGGGTTATATATGTTTAACAAGAACAAGTTATACTGAAATGAGATTTCTGTCAATCTCCTAATTATTATATCTGTTCACAGGGTTTGGTTCCCCTTGCTGGTTCAAATGATGAGTCATGGTGTCAAGGTCTTGATGGACTTGCCTCGCGCTCTGCTGCATACTACCAACAGGGAGCACGTTTCGCCAAATGGTACATTTGGAGTCCTAATTCACTTTTGTTACTTTCTCATAATGCACAACGGAAGAAGAAAAAATTTATGATGACGATACCAAATAGTTGTTTCAAAGGGTCTTTTTCATCATGTTAGAAGATTATATGCTAATCTATCCTTATTTTGCACAATATTGGTACGAGATGAATTAAAATAGCGACAAGTCAGTGAGGATTCATATACCCGACCCATGTTAAGATTAATGCTAAAATTATGGTAACTTATAGGCGTACCGTGGTGAGCATTCCCAACGGACCATCTGCATTGGCTGTGAAGGAAGCAGCATGGGGCTTGGCTCGCTACGCTGCCATTTCTCAGGACAATGGTTTGGTCCCAATTGTGGAGCCAGAGATCTTGTTGGACGGTGAACACGGCATTGACAGGACTTTTGAGGTAGCACAAAAGGTCTGGGCTGAAGTCTTCTTCTACTTGGCTGAGAACAATGTCATGTTTGAGGGTATCCTCTTGAAACCAAGCATGGTTACTCCTGGTGCTGAATGCAAAGACAGGGCCACTCCTCAGCAGGTCGCAGACTATACTCTCAGTCTCCTCAAGAGGAGGATTCCCCCAGCTGTCCCTGGAATCATGGCAAGTTTCTCTCCGTTTCATTTTATAAGACTGTCTGATTAAGCACAAAGTTTAAGAAAGAAATTTTTTGCCACATATCAGAAGTACCCTTAAAACTTAGGTCTTGAACATTCTAACAGGTTATAAGAGCATGACATTAAGGGTAAAATAAGAAGTTTATAGTAACTTACTTTCCCAACATATAGAATATGAACTGTTAGTCCATTGCTAGGGGTAGATGAATAAGTGAAAGTACATACCTTATGCTGATTGATTCAATATTGTTGGGTTGTGAGCAGTTCTTGTCTGGTGGGCAATCAGAAGTTGAGGCTACATTGAACTTGAATGCCATGAATCAAGCTCCAAACCCGTGGCACGTGTCGTTCTCTTACGCAAGGGCTCTTCAGAACACTTGCTTGAAGACATGGGGAGGACAACCTGAGAATGTGAAGGCTGCTCAGGATACTTTACTTGTCAGGGCCAAAGCGAACTCTCTTGCTCAGCTCGGAAAGTACACCGGTGAGGGTGAATCCGATGAAGCTAAACAAGGAATGTTTGTAAAGGGCTATGTCTACTAAGTTATAGGCACTGAAGTCTTGAAGAAGAGGGGCAAAAAAGAAAAGAAAAAATTATGAGCTGAATGGTTCATAGTGAAGCAGAGAAATGATGAATTATCTCATACTACTGAGTTTGCAATTAGTAAAGCCATAGAGAAGAGTATTTTTGTTTATTTGATTACCTGTACTTTTTTTTTAACAACTTCAATAAACTTTCTTGCTTATTGAGACTAGTTAGTGTTGCTTTATGAAATTATAAACCAGCTATTTGTTTTATTATGCATACTGAATAATGAAAATTACTTATTGTGAGCATATGGTTTTCAGACATTTTTAAAGCAATACTTGTTACCAATAGATGATAGATCCTATTCTTTTATCCAAGGAGGCCAAATATATCTTGATCCCCTGCACTGAGAGATATTTAATTACTATACAACAACTACTACGATCTCATCTTAAGGTAGCTCGGATCGACTATATGAATACTCACCGTCTATGTCACTCTGTTTAAGGACTTCAGTACTTTTTATGTACATTTTGAAAAATTAGCAAGTTAGAAACTAAGATCCCTTTTACAAAACTACATTGATATATGCAGCAGTTGTGGTCTTCATTCTTTAAAGACCTGTAATCTTTGATACAACCTCACTAGAAACAAACCCTATAAGCTAGCTATTGAGGTTGGGTGGGAGAGCCCAATGCAATCGGCTCCCCATTTAACCAATGTGGGACTCATGGCCATTCCTTGCAATAATATCATAACAGCCCCACCCAGGGGGGGTGTAATGCAGACAACCTACCCTACTGCAAGTAGTAGTGGTTGCTTTTTTATGGCTCGAGCCCGTGACGACCACACAAAGACAAACTTTACCTTAGCTCCAAGATCAATCTATAAAGATTAGAAGGAAATAGTGTAGAGCTCCTTACTATTGACGCAGTGTTCCAAGAAATCTGAACCAGGGTGCATATCGATATCCAGATCCCACTGGCGTGATAATTTGTGCTTATTACTGGAAAACACACTCCTTATCAAAGAATCTCAAGCTCGAAACCTGGTTACAGAATCCACAAGATCACCTAGAGTTAATCTCATAGATGATCATCCAAGAGAAGAAAATGTTGAATCCAGTCATAAGATTCCAGAGCACTCTTCTGCTTGGTTAAACCGAATCGGACTCAACATGTTTGGTACTGGGGACCTTGAATGATTATAAAGTTTTAACAGAATTCAAACCAGATGAATTACAATAGTAATGGTGGAAACTTGATGAATAAAAACAACAACAAATGAATTGTCACTGCTATATGGTTCATCTTGAATCTGTAGAGATTGTTTTTTCTCATTACAGGAAATTACAGAGGCAAATGTGGTGACTGCAGCCTTATCCTCTCTCCAAAGCGAGATGGCAGAATTTCTTTCTGATCCTCTTCTCAAAGTATATGCATGAAGTGGTTGAATAATGAACTTCCGAGAGCTCTTCACTCAAGAAATACCTCAACTTGGTCCCGGCTAGTTCAAAAGCTTCTCTTAAAGCTTTGACATTGCATAGAACTCAGCTGGGGCCGGCAACTCCAATTCATAATTCAAGTTTGAAATTTGGAATGGCAGCAGCTCACATCTACACTTCAAAAAGGGAAATGATAAGCATGCGAGAGAGATAGAAAGTTCATGCTTACAAGCCTTATAAACTGAGCAGTATTTATCAAGTACAATTCCACGAGTTCAAACTTAGACATCTTCAAAGTTTCGCTTTGTTATATTTTTACATACATAGTCAAAGAACATGTATTGCATGCTATGAACACGAGTGCTGCAAAATTGACCATGAACATCGTAGAACTGAACAGTTCAAGCTAGATATCTTACTGAAATGTTACATTTTGAAGTACATATTCGGTACCCAGCTCAAGATGAAAATCTAGCACCCAGTTCACTATCTTAGTGCTTTTGCAACTCTATTAGGGTTCGTATAGTAGAGTGAGGGTCTATCCAAAACAGCCTCTATACCTCACAAGATTGGGGTTAAGGTCGGTGTACACTCTACCATCCACATCCACAGACTGCACTTGTGGGATCACACTGGGTATCTTATTGTTGTACTAAATATCCTATCATTATCAGTTGTCTTAAAAGAAAGAACTCATTCTACTAAGTGCATTCTGCATAACTCAATTCTTTATAAGTACCCCATCAAAAAACAAAATGATAAATGATCCTCTTAGATGCATGAACAACATTTTTACGTCTGTTACCTTCCTTTATTGATTTATAGAACCAAAATAAACAGTTTGTTTTCAGTCTAATTCAAAACTGCCAAGTACAATTCATGTATGTAGTTTATTACCACTACCACCAAATCCATCAAAAATTGAAATAATTGGGAAGGCAATCCTCCTTCTCTCATTCCTGCTCTATATACCCTTCCAGCTTCTCCAGAAATGAGATATTTTTATCTCACCAATTCTTCAATTTCTTCCTTGCTGAAAATGGTTTATTCCTCTTCTTTTTGTTAAACTTGTTACGCAATCCTCATCATGTAACTGCTTAGCAGCAGCGAGTCACTCAAGAGAAATTGCAGTGACAACACATCTCAGCCGAAAAGGTTCAAATGCCTCTCAAGTACCTTTTTTAACCCAGCCACCTTGAGGCGCACCTAAACGTCCTTAAATACTTCTTCAGAATCTGCAATTAAGTACAGCACAGATCCTTTTGCAGAAAGTGACAATCATTCTTTCATTGCTTATATACACTCTTAATGGAAAAAGGTGTCACAACCCATAAAATGTGTGACTGAATAGAATATTGCATATGTACATGCACATTGTAATTTGTAATGGTAAAAAATTAATAGTGCTATTCAAGATACTCCAAGACTTGGACAAAGTTGATAAAAGGGCATTACGAACTCAAATTCATTGAGTAGAGTACATACCTTGATCATCTCTCTGGTTCTCTTTTGAAGGGCCCATCAGGAACCACGCCGACTGACTCATGATTGCTACCACCAAGCATGTCCATTCCTTGTTCCTGCATTAAATTTTATAATTAGTGGAGACCAATAGCTGAACAAAGTGATTGACATAATACAACCAATTTGAGTAGATACCTGATTATTTGACGTTTGACCATGCATCCTTTGAGGTCTGGAGTTAAGGTCAATCAACTCATTCTCCATTTTTACGCTATTATTCATGTTATTTTCTACTGCTGTCATAGCAGTCTCCCTGTTTGGTTGGTGATTGTCTATCATAGGGAGTCTAAAGGGCTGTCCAGGCTCTCTCCTTACATCACCTTGTTCAGTAGATTGCAATCCTTGCTCATTTGAAGGGCCCAATTTATCCCCCGGAAACTACAGAAGGACATAAAAGAAGTAATAAAATAGACTCTTCCCTAAACACAACAAGAACTTGAACCAGGGCTTGTCTTAGCATGAATTTACAAACCTCAATCCTCTGCCTTATAAGGAGATATCTTCCATGGGTTCGTTTACCTCCAACATGGACAATCATATCACATTGCAAACAAAGGGAACTTCCATCGATCTCACAATAAAAGAAAGCTACATACATGTATCCAGCAAAGAAGCAAAAACTTCATCTAATGTAGCCATCTTGGCCAAAAGAAACAGGATAAGGAAAGAGAAGAAATGAAGCTACATACCAGGTGCATTTTCACATATATCGCAACGCTGGATTTTACTGGGGTCAGCTAGCCCAACTCTTACATGTCGACTTGCAAGCTTGTTGCACATATGGACCTAATATCAGATATAAAGGACTGTGAATTTCTTTCAGTCGAAAACAGATGAATTAAAACTTGTGAGTCACAAAAGTGAACAAGCAGATACCAACCAAATGTGACAGAACATATGGACCTAATATCAGATATAACAAGGACCGTGAATTTCTTTCAGTAGAAAACAGATGAATCAAAACTAGTGAGTTACAAAAGCGAAGAAGCAGATACTAACCAAATGTGACAGGAGATTATATTTTACCAAATTAATTCCTTACAAGTGAATGTTCTTCTATCCTACAACATGTATATCATTTTTGTGTTCTCAAACACTAGTAGTTCCTTGGAAGATCAGACAAGGGAAGTAAATATAGGTGAGACGAGGCGTGAATGAGCAAATGCTGGATATGGAGAAGTTTCCAACACGCATCAGAATATATAAGCCTAACTAGATAAAGGTGTTATGAAGAGAATAATTCAAAAGAAAGCCTTAATAGTCCATTAGCACCCAAGAGTGTGGTTTAGCGGTCAATGAAAACCATCAGAAACCACAGTTAAAATCACAGAGACAACAGAATCTAATGATTTCTTCTCACCTTGCCTAAGCTTTTGGGAGAAGAGTAATGTTACCTATATTGGTGGGAGATAGGAGGTACTTAGTGGAATAATCGAGTGAGGAGATGGGCTGGACGTCACCTTTATCAAACAAAAATAAGGCCTCTAGTCCATTCAGGTTGATCAACAGGGTGGATGTGGAATTTCAGAAGGTGCAGAGCCAAAAGGGATTGCATTGAATTGTATACGCTTGAAGCGAAGAAATAGTATAAGTAGTAAGTACAAAGAAAGAAACATAGACCACCATATGCACTACATCAGTAGAAGATGTAAAGTATCTCAAAAATCCAAGATCCCTCTCTACACAACAAAGTGGAAACTAACAGAATGGACCTCAAAGAAGATAATTACATCCCTTTAGTTAGATAGTTTGTATTACTTCATAAAGCAGAAACCCTGAGTTGGAATACAACAAACAACAACATACCCAATGAAATCCTACAAGTAGGTTCGCAGGAGTATAGAGAGTACCAAGAACTTATTGCTAACTCGTGGAGGGAAACGGCAGTAATGAATATACGGAAATTAATAAGGAAAACAGTACAGAACATCCAGACAATAACAATAACAAGAAGAAGTTAATGCTATAACCAAAACACAGATGGTAACATATGTCAAAAGCAAGAAACTACATGAATGGTAACCTATGTCAAAAGCAAGTAACTACATGGTAACATATATCAAAATCAAGAAACTACATGAATAAGACTAATACTAAGATAAAGAATCAACCAATTCAAGATATCATAGTACAACAACAAACGGACAATCTTTAAACAAAAACAACAAGAATTCGATCCATCAGTAACCCAAGATTTAGACAACTTATTCTCTTATCAAGAACCAAGAAATCGAGTTACACTGAAAGATTGGAATTCGACAAATACCTTTTCGTCACAAGAACGGCAGAGAGCAGCCTCATCAGCAGCACAGAAAAGTATTGCGGCAGCACTTTCACAAACATCACAAAGGGTTCTCATATTTGTTTCTAATTTTCACTCTTCAATTTCCTTTACTCATTTTTCAAGAATCCACTTCAGGCCATTGATTCACTTATCATACTGTCGATTTAACAAAAATCAAAGAACACCCACAAATCTGTATGAAATAAAGTTTAGTTTTTTTTGCCAAAGATAGGTGAAGGTTAAAATAAAGAGACAAAAAGGAAATCTTGGGGTCTTGACAAGAAAAGAAGAAGTGGTTGAGCTGTGTTAAGAAAAGAAGAAGAACGCTGAATGAGGAAAGAGAGGAGAAAAAAAGAAAGCGTGGAGGACAAATGGGATCAACAGAGAGACAGACCCACACAAAGAGACACAACCAAAAGGTAAAACTTTTTTTGAGTCTTCAAGCTCTAATGTTCCTCATTTTCTTGTCTAAATTGCCTTTTTTTATCCATTATGTTGCCAAATTAGCATGTTAAAGTAGTTTGGTTTGGTTCATGTTGTTTTGGCACGCAGATGATGTTGCGTCTAATTAGCATGTTACATGGTTTTTAATTTTTTATGGCATAGCCAAGAACATTTAGGTCACTTCTTTGGCGTATATGCCTTACGGAGGTATTTATATAGTATTGGTTGATGGTGCTGGTGGGAGGTAGTGATTGTCTGATAAAATAATTGAGTTTTGGTGAAAGTTAAGATGTAGAAGTTGATTCGAACTAAATAGTTATAAATAATTTAAAATATTGATTGTGTTTTGTTCAATTAATAGGTTTCATGATCTGAAGATATGGTCAAGAACAATTTAGGTTGTTTCTTCGGCTTAAGCCTAGCAGAGGTACTTATTAGTATTGGTGGTGTTGGTGAGAGATAGTGATTGTCTGATAAAATAATTAAGTGTTGGTGGAAATTGAGATGTACAAGTTGATCCGAACGACATCACTATGAAAAGTAACATATTGATTGTGCTATGTCCAATTAGCAAGTTTCATGATTTGATAATATAGTCAAAACACTTTAGATTGATTTGTCAGCTTAAGCCTTGCGGAGGTACATATCTAATATCAGTGTTATCTGATTTGATAATACAGACAAAAATACTTTAGGTGATTTCTTCAACCTTAATTGAGCATAATTATTTGATATATGTGTTAAAGAGAGATGTCAATTATGTGGTGAAATAGTTGAAATATGTTACTAAAAAAATAAAATAGTCAAGGTGTGATTCAACCTAGTTTAGTGGTTGTCTCTTGAGTGTCATTTTTTTTTCTTTTACTCCATGTATTATGGAATTGAAATATTAGCAAGTAGAGAAAGATAAAACAATTTTAGTTTCTTGTTGTTCATAATTACAAAGTTCCACTCTACCATTTAAAGAAATGAAAAATGGCCTCTTTAGACAATATGTTATACTACATTAAATTCAAATTGCTAATCTTGATGACAAAATCAAATAAACCCTCCCCAAAATCTTTTAGGACCCTTACTTTGGCCTTGTTATAAGTTGCCATTGTGACTTTGCCACTACAATGCATTCCCAACTATAACCTTCTTATTCCTCTTGTCCTGCCCCCACACTACCCTAGCCTTTTGTTATATTTTCTATGATATGAAAGGCTAATACAAATTTCACAAAAATGAAATGATGGCAATAGTTCTACATTTGAAATGTCAATTATATTATTTTATTCTAGAAATGACAATTATTATACACACCACCAATTACTTATTTCATCTTTTGGAAGATAGAAAATTACAATATAACATATTTGCTCTAACATATTGTAAGTTTTACACTATCCAATTGCTCTAACATATTGTAAATAAGGTCCTATAAAAAATTAGTGAAGGTTTCAAATTTAATCAAGTGTATTTCGCCTCTTGATTTTGCCCCGAAAATACTTCTTTTTGTCCGTTAAAATCTGATTGACTTATGTTTCTTTTTTCATTCGTTTTAAAAAAGAATGATCCTTTCTTTTTTCTTTTTAACAGATCATTAATTTCAAACTTTTCACATGACATATTTAAGAATATAAGATTAATGAGTATTTTGATATATTTGACATTTCTTGAACTTTAAACCACAAATTTTTTTTTATTTTTTTTTTATATGACTTACTTTCTTATTAGAGATAAGGGTCAAAAACACAACTAAACTATTCCCTTTTTTGAGTTTCACACCTAAACTATTGAGAGTGTGAGTTTCATACCTAAACTATCATTTTTTAGTTTGAGAAACACACCTCAGTGATGACTGCAATGCACTCTCTCTTTTATTTAAAAAACCTTGACACATTGCATTCCATATGAATAAAATATTCCACCTTGATAAAAATTAAATAATAAACTATTAATATTAATTAAAAATTAAAGACTAAAGTATTACTATCCATTAAAAATTAAATTTTTTAAGATAAAAATTTAAATTATATTTTTACCCACTCCACCACCTTCTCCACGTAACTGCACCCCCCCCTCCTCCTCCCAAAAAAAAATAATATATTTTTTAAAAAAAAATTGAAATTCTACTGCATCTTATTTTACCATCTACTCCTACTTTTAATTTTAATTTTTACTTTTTTTCTCATTTTGTGTTAGATATGTACGTATATATACTTTTAGAATTTTTTATAACTAGTGTACGAATGTAACATAAATAAATGAAAAATAAAAAAAAGTCTTGCGGCGGCACGTAAAAAATATTTTCTATATGTATATATCTAACACAAAATGAGAAAAAAATTAAAAGCGGAGGATTAGGTAAAGTGGGTAGAGTTATTTTTTTTAAAAATAAAATAATATATAAATTAGTGTTTGGGGGGGGGGGGAATGAAGTAAAAAAAATACTTTTATAAAAGAAAGGACGGTAAGAGGAAGTGATGGAGTGGGTTAAGAACAATATTTTACATTTTATTTTATAAAATAAATTAATTTTTTGGATGATAATATTTTAATTTTTAATTTTTAATTTCAACCAATACTAATAATTATTTTTTTAATTTTTTGTTTTGTCCATATAGAGTGTGATGTGATAATTTTTAAAAATAAAAGAGAGTGTATTACACACACCATGATGAGAATGATATAAAAGAGATAGGTGTGTTTCTCAAACTAAAAAGTGATAGTTTAGGTATGAAACTCACAGTATCAATAGTTTAGATATGAAACTAAAAAAAAAGTATAATTTAGATGTGTTTTTGATATTTATCTCTTTTTTTAATTAGGTTCAAAAAGAATAACACACTTTTATAACAATTTAACTTCAAATAACAATATACTCTTAATAAAATAATTTATTGACATATAAATATCTATACTCTATCATTTATTTTTAATTATATAAATTTCTTTTATCTATAAACTTTATATCAAATCAAACTGATTCATATAAAATACAACTCAAAGGATTATCTATTTTGAGTTTGGTGGGTAAAAGGGGATTTGAAATAAAAAGCAGATAAAAATGAGGTCCACAAGTAATCCAATAAGATGGGCCATGGTCATTGGACACGTGAGAATCAACAAGGATGTGGCTGTTGGAGATTTTATTGATACACAAGATTGTCCTAATTTACAAAGTAGGATCAAAACAACAATTCTTAGCCACACACTTCTAAAGTCTGTGAAAGCTACCTCTACCTTTTTTTTTCATCCACTAATTCCTTCTCTTTCAGGTCCTACCTTTTTTCACGTTTAATTATAATGTTTGAGTCAGTTTAATTTTAATTTTTTTTATATAAATATTAGTTAGTTATACTAATCGAACTTTAAATAAATGGCCAAATTCATTGATGATTCTTTTAAATTGATATTAAATTTCACTTAGACATGTTAACTGAGTGATGTTCATTTTAGACACCTTATATTTGTGTCATTTAAACACTTTTTGCTGACATGTCAAAGTGAGTGTGATACAAGAAAATCTAAGAATGAATCATTCATAATTCGCTAGATCATTGATATAAAAAATATTCAAATATCAAATCCTACTTCTATATACTATACTCCCCACAAACTAGACGGATCCTACAGCGATAAATAGAATCCCCATAAAAATACACTAGATCGAGTACCAGTGATTTCGTATCCGGTCAAAATCTTGGCTAATTGATCGAAGTGGGTAGCTCCAGTAGACCCAACTTGTTCTGACCTAGGATAATAAGCTCATGAGCTTGGTCTTACTTCACCATCGAGAAAGGAAAGAAGACTTTCATCTCCAAGTTTAACTCAGACGTAGCTCCTTTCTTTTTTTGGGGGGGTGTGAAGCAGTGTCAAACCAAATTACCCAACAAGCATTAGCAAAGAAGAAACTGATCCTTCCAACGTCTCTGAACTTGTTCCAAGAAGATCTCATTTCGCCCTCTGCGAGACAAAAATCTCGAACATCGTAGAAAAAAGTCCTAACTAACCAGTCAAGTGAAAGGAGCCAGCAATCAAACCCTGTCGGATAGAAGTCTACTATAACCGGCTCATCTGTTTACCCGAGTTAGACCGCTAGCATCTTACCAACCATCTTCAGTCCCTACCCCCATCTTTCTCTATCCCGTCACGAGCAATCGTATTTTTGGTAGTGCGTGAAAGACTTTATTTTATTTTCTCTTCTTCTTCAATTTTCAAATCACCACCTTCCACCATTTTTTCAAGCTTAAACTCCTTCAACGGAGGTCAATTTTTTAATCAAATTCGTTTTTAAGTCATTTTTTTCTTCTTCACTATATTACTTTTCTAAATTTATCATCACCTCCCTCCAATTTTTTTGCTGGATCAATGGATACCAACATCCATATTTCATATTTGATTTCTTTCCACAAAACAACACTAAAAAGAAAGAAAAATAGTAAAAGAAAAGAAAAAAAAGCACAAAAAAGATATAGAGTGTAGGAAAAAAGACGATTTTCGATTTCACCTTTTTCGCAAAAATAAATAAATATAAACACTCATATTTTATAATTTTTCTTTCTTCCTCTCCTTGTCTCCCTCTCTTCCTCTCTTTTCTCTCAAAACAATACTAAGATAGAAAGAAAGAAACAAATTTAAAACAATTTTAAAGAGTAAATTAAGAGAATTGTTGAGTATAGTAGAGAAGATAACTATCATGGGGGAGGGGGAGGGGAGGGGTTAAATTGATCTTTTTTAGAATAATATTTTTATTTTATTTACTAAATAGATTTTAAAATAATTTTTAACTTAAAATAACACATGTAATCATTTAATTCGTCGTTTGTCACGTCATCAGCGAGTGTATTACAATCTCCTTCAACATTTTTTTTTTTGTAAAAAGAATGTCAAAAGAATTAATGAGACCCTATATGAGGTGTCTAAAATAAATATCGCACAGTTAAAATGTATGTGTGAAATTTAATACTAATTTTAAAAAGTTACCGACAAATTTGACCTAAACAAATGAAAAGAAACTGCTAACTACTTGAGTTTATTTGTTTCTATTGAAATTTGCATCTCTTATGAAGTATTTTTTTTATATATCGATAGTTAGGTTACATCTTTAATGCCATTATTTTTCTATGATAATTTTTTATGAATGACTCCACTCTACCAATTCATTGTGATGACAGTACTTCCAACATCTTCTACAATCCATCTTTAGATTTCCAACACGTGTTTCACTTATGTTTGGTCTACTAGTAATTAATGTCATCTACTTAAAAAAATATAACAACTACATTTAAAATATAATTACGAGTCTACCAAAGTCTAAGAAAGATAATTTAAAGTACGTTTTGAAATAATCAAGTACTTTGTTCTGTCTGTTCATTTTTACTTGTTTATTTTAAACTTTACAAAGTAATTATTTATGTTAATTTCCATGTTTTTCAGTAATTAGTACTTGCTACTTATCGACGATTTTTAATCAGCTAACCTAAAACGAGACTCTATAACGAACAAAAATGAATTTTGTTTTTAAACAAAGTTTGAAACAATTCCATCAATTGACTTTGAAATTTGGTTGCTACAATGGGCTAGGCCTTCTCAAGCATACTTTGCTATGGCCCAAATAAATTGGTCCGTTAATTCTCTCAAAGCTTCAACGTTTTTAGATTTTATTATTTTTTCATGAACTTTACGAATATTAAATTTTGAGGAGCACTTCGCAATAAAAGGATGGTCCTTGTGCATTTTTTTCCTTAAGGTGAAAAAAAGTACACCGCCCATTCAATTTCTCATATATAGATATATGTTTGCTTCTTCGTGAGAATTTTGTGAAATATTCTGTATGTATACCAACACATTGTTTATAATAACTCACAGAACATTTTGATTTAATTGTCATGTTTTAACTTGATAAGAATTTTAAGAAATAAAAAAAAAAAAAAAACTTTTTGTTGTCTTGATTATATGTAAAATGTTTTAAAAAAAAGTATCCTTTTATTCTTGTCATCTTAATTATATCATGTAGAATATTTTAATTAAATAGTTGTCAAAAAGAGAAAAAAAATCGTCTTAAAATGGACTAAAAATATATAAGGACAAATAAATGAATGAACTTGACTTTCTCCATCATTCAAAGGCTCGAGGACTTTGTTCGTATTTCTTAATTAATTACCAAATAATACTAATTAACAATTTCTCCACCTAAACAAATTAAGTTATACTTTATTTAAGCAACCACCATTTATTAATTAGTTTAACATGTAAGAAACGTTCCTAACGTGGTAGCCTTAAATGAACCTAACATTAATGATCTTTGTAATTAAACCATAAACAAATTTCATTGATGTTATTGTTAGGTTTTTATTTAAACGAGTTTTCTAAGTTTCATTTGAAATTATAAAAATGGTAAATTGAACTACCCAATTATAATAACATAATTAAGAAGCACGATGTTGAAATAAAAAGAAGAAATAGTTAGTTAAGGAAGGGAAGGGCTTAATCTTTTTTATCTTTTATCTTTCAATGTTATAGTTTGTATATGCAAGTTTAAAGAAATAATATTTCCACTATAAGAGTAATTTTTATATAAAAAGTTACATATAAATCTTAGTATATATTATTGATATTGATAAAATTGATAAGTAACATGCTATCGTAAACTAAAAATTATTAGTAATATAATTTACGTATTTTTTTTTCTTACATAAATTATAAGTCACGGCAAAGACTTTTCAAGTTTTCATTTGACTATGGGAAAAGGTGAGTTGATTATCTCAATTAGTGTTTCGAGGGTCGAGGGATTAATCATGGCATTTGAAAATAAAATGATATAAATAGAGAAAATTACATTTCTAAACTTTTTATCTAGAAAACAAGTATTATTACAAATGAGAAAACAAACTTTTATAATTAGAAAAAAGGAAATATAAGTTGCACGATGACATTTCATGTTAGCTGTAGTTGACTTATCTTTTAACACGCCTCATCTTCATCCATCGGTAGCCTCCTTTAATATTTATTTAGATCATAAGTGTATTTGATATGAAAAAAAATATTTTTACTTACCTACAAAATACAAAAATAATTAAAAAATAACAACTCACTTATCTTGTAATATTATTTTTATTATGGAACACATTTTCCTTAATTAGTACCAAATAAGTCCAAGTTCAAAAAAGTTTTCTACGTTCTAATTATAGGAAATTTTAAGAAGTGTAAATTTTGTATATAGCATTTTATACAGTAATATTATCAAGATATGGCATTAGATTTTCAATTTCATTGTGTAGCATTTAATATCTCACTCTATAGCATTTTATTAATAATTATATTGTTGATTATAATTTATTAAAAAGAAACAATTAATTAAAAATTAAGGGGATAAAGTAATAATGGATAATTAATGTTAATAATTAACACACTGACAACACAAATCATGAAACTTTTGTTTCTTTATTAATTGCTACATTTAATGCATGTAGGCACGTTTGTGAATATGAATAGTTGCATTTTTAGGGAGTTTAATTAAAGTTAAATATATGATTAGCAAGTTTTTAGGGATATTAAATATTTTCAAATTATCATCATTGCCTTAAATATAGCTAGTTAGTTAAAATAATATTTTTTTTGAATTAATTTCTTAAAAAACGTTGTCAACCAGATAATAACATATAATATTTTCAGATTTGCATTTTCAATCAAATTTGGATCAACGTTACAATTATTATTCATTCCAAAATTTTATTATTATTTTCAGAATGCTTTCAACATATAAGTCATTTTTTCCTAAAAATTCAAGAATATTTTCATAGCTGCATATTTCACTTCTTAATTTTTAGTAACCTGATAAATTTTGACGTACAATATATGTTTCTATTTAAATTATAATATAAGTTTTTGTATTAATTTTGTATTGAAAATATATTGTGTTTGTTTATGATTAACACATTTTTAGGGATATTAAATATTTTCAAATTATCATCATTGCCTTAAATATCTCTAGTTAGTAAAAATAACATTATTTTTTTGAATTAATTCCTTAAAAAACTCAACCACATAATAACAAATATTTTCGGATTTTCAGAATACTTTCAGATTATCATTTTCAAACATATTTGGATCAACGTTACAAGTAGTCTTCTTTCCAAAATTTCACGATTATTTTCAGATTGCTTTCAACGTATAAATCATTTTTTCTAAAAAATCAAGAATATTTTCATAGCTGCATATTTCACTTTTTTTTTAGTAACCTGATAATTTTTGGCGTACAATATATATTTCTATTTAAGTTATAATATATGTTTTTTATATTAATTTTGTATTGAAAATGTATTTTATTTGTTTAATTGGAGTATTGTATAGGACAGTGAATGATATATTAACAGTGTATGAAGTATGTATGAATTATATGAACTGATTATAAATTTGTGTAACGTTGAAGTCTGATTTTTTTTTAAATAGTGTATGAAGATTATACGAAACGTGTATCATTTGTGTATGAAAGTCCATTTATTTTTTTTCAAAATTACAGTATATGTTTCTAATGAAATTAGAATATATGTTTTGTATTGATTTTGTACAGCGGGTAAACTAAAACTTGAAAGATGGAAGGGGTTGACTGTCGTGAAATTCAAAAGGACAAAAATGACTTGCAGTAGATGCCGTCAAGTTGGACACAATAGAAAGACATGTTCAAATTATCCTGTGCAAAAACAATGATTTCATAATGTTACATTTGTTATTGTGTTGTTTTGAATGTTAGAAACACGTTTTATTTTATTGAGTGCAATTGTTATCATTGACATTTATAAAGTTTGGTTTCGTAAAAAATTGTCATATATATATCATTTGTTTCTGTTACATATGTCAAAGTTCAATATGACATTCATAATTCATACAATGTTTATACATTATAAATATACCTTGAACTATACTATCATTCATAAAATGTTCATATAGTATTCATACAATATTCATACAGTATTCATACAATGTTCATATATGTACCATTTGTTTCTGTTACATATATCCAAGTTCAATATGGGATTCATAATTCATACAATGTTTATACATTATATATATACATTGAACTTTACTGTCATTCATAAAATGTTCATATATATACCATTTGTTTCTGTTACATAAATCAAAGTTCAATATGACATTCATAATTTATACAATATTTATACATTTTTTATACAATGTTCATATATTTTTGCATATTGCAATCGAAATTTATACAAAAATCATACACATTTAATAAAGTGCAAATATTCATTTAAGCATACTACCATTAAATACAACAGTTAATATATTATGACATATATAGTTAAATATATTTTATACAACATGCATACATGAGTCTTACAAGATCTCTACTGCTGGATTTTTGTGACAAGTCAAAATCATCTCTTGGTTTCACGCACCAAGAAGACGACGAAGAAGAAGAAATTGATGAACTATGTGATTCTTCACTCACTTCGTCTTGTTCATCATTCGACTTCTTCTCTAATTCCATTGCAGCTGTATAGCCTGAGATTTGCGATTGAATTTGAGTTATACATAGATCAAAAGATGGTATTTCAACCATGAAGTTACCGATATAGTTTGTACCTCTTGTGAATCTCCTTAGGGTATTTGATTTAGACATTGTATTCAACAACCCAAATCCTAAAAATTTATAGACAAATAAATATTATATAATTTGACATAAACAAATATAAAACTTGAAGAAACCTGCATTAACTATACAACGTAAATTTCTCCTAAAATCAAGCAACAACATATAAAAATTAAATAATTTGACAAAAGAATCAGAGAAAAAACAAACTTTAAGAAATAAACCTGTTTGATGATCTATACAACACGATTTTTTCCGTAAATCATGCAATATTGCGAATTTGATGATCGAAAAATAAATAATTTTGTGGAAGATTGATAGAGATGTAGTTGAATAAGAATTTTAAGCTTAATCTGATTTTGGGAAATAAGTTTAAAGCTTGAAAGGGTTTCTACTTGAAGATGACATTAAGCGTGCGAATATGTATGCTCAGATTTAATATGACAGAGAAATTAGGCGTGCTGTCTTTAATTAATTAATAGAGAGAGAAACGTGTGCTGTCTTTAATTGATTAAAAGAGAGAGAAACG
This sequence comes from Solanum lycopersicoides, assembly GCA_022817965.1. Taxonomy (NCBI): domain Eukaryota; kingdom Viridiplantae; phylum Streptophyta; class Magnoliopsida; order Solanales; family Solanaceae; genus Solanum; species Solanum lycopersicoides. Next base: position 131,899,925 of record CM040618.1, read on the forward strand.
TGAAAAAAGACGTGCAAAATTAATATGGTAGAAAGAGAAGCTTGTAAATAGGGGAGAGATTGAGTGTATTGGGGGAAGATAAAAGAGTATTGGTTGATATGGGGGTGGATAGTTATTGGGTAACCATATAATATGAAATTAGTTAAAATCAAACCCCTAATTTTTAGATTTTGTTTTTTAAAAGGTAACTATTTAATATGAAGTTTAATTAATATTTAATAAATAATAATTTATTATTTATATTAAAAATATTAAAAGGTAATTGATTAATATTTAATAATTTATTATTTATATTAAAAACTTTAAAAGATAATTGATTAATCAGTAATAATTTAAAAGGTTTTATTGATAAAAGGTAAGTGAATAAATGAAACTAATTATTTAAACATAATAATATTAGTTAAATAATAAAAGAATTTTTTTTTATTAATATATTATTAGTTAATATGCTATAACTTGATAATAATATGCTATAAATAGTTTATTTTAAAATATATTTTTTTAATTAATATATTATTAATTGATGTGCTATAAGATGATAATAATATGATATAAGTAGTTTATTTTTAAAAAATATGATTACAACTTGATATTTATCCTCTTAAATGTGTATGAAACGTTAATTTTACTTTTAAAACGTAGATAATATATACTTATTTTGTTGTTCGTCTTCAAATGGTGCGGTTGGTGGGGGCAATGGAATAAATAATTAGTACTCATTAATATTATTTCTGACATTTCCAATTTAACTAAAAAACAATAATAAGAATCTTTTTATTGTAGATGGTTTCTGGTGAATGATAACCAATTTCACCAAATGTGAGTAAATTGAAAAGAGTCCTTATATTTACTTTTGTAGAAAATTGGACCTGTCAAAACAGAGGAACTTTGTACCAATTTCTTATATGTCACTTAATTTCTTAATATTAAATTAAAGGAGTATTTTATATTTAATCTTTTTTATGTGTCATTAGAAAACGATATGAAATTTCATGTGTACTTATTTATATTACACACGTATTTGATTGGGTATTTTTTTTTAAAAGTTCAATTAACAAAGTAATAAATATAAGGGTCCTATTGATAAATGAAGTTAAAGTACAAAAGTCATTCCATCTTATATTTTACTAATGCTATCAGTTATTTTGAGATCATAAAATTAAATAAATTTTCTTTATTTTCAGGGTTCATGCTCAATCAAATAACATGAGTCCATGACAATAGTAAATTGAGTCTAAGGGAGTATTATTAAGTAATGGATATAATTTTGTTTTTTAAATGTGTTATTAGTTGTAATATAAGGTAAAACCCTGATAAGAAATGGGATTTAAATTATAATAATAGAGTAATGATTTTTTTTTTATACAAACAGTAATTTCACATGTTATCATGATTTAGTTACCATTTATTTAAAGTTATCAATATCAACTAACATTATTAAATAAAGTTACCTGCAATTTGAAATTACTGCTTTTGACAATCTGACTATAATATAAACTTTAGTTGTACTTTAAAGAATGAGAAAATTGCGGTGGGTGTCACGATAAATCGAGCATCTTCATAATTATTAAACCATGTGAACTATGCCCTTTTTTCATCTTCTATTTCTTTTACTTTTCAACTATACCTTGTATGATCTTTAATAATAAATAATAACTAGATTTTATTTTTTAATTTGGATAATAATAAAAAATTATAATAAAGCATTAAATTTTTAATTATAGATTTTAAATTCGAGTTTTGCATATAAAATTATTCATGAAAATAGCTTATGTCGTTGTAAGACTTTGTTATGTGAATTTAAATTAGTCGGTAAAGACGCTGAGTGAAAATAAATATCGCAAAGCTGTACTGAATAACTAGACTGCTGAAGCAATTACTGATGCGTGAATGACGGGCTTGTCATTATTCATTATATTAACCAAATCCTTTCAGCTACATCTTAGCAATTTATTAACATTTTAATTACAGATTTGATCCACATTTGGGAAATGAAAACATATTAATGGTCTTGTTTTTTTTTCTTTCTTTTCCTCTTGGCAAGAACTGAATTTTCATTATATCAGATACGACTAATGTAATTTTATTATATATGTTTAAGTAAAAGTTCAGTTCATCTAAAAATTTAAATTGTTAAGAGTTTTTATTTATTTATAATTTACTTAATTGTTTTTTTATACATATTTTTTTTTCACGTATTTAATTAACTATGAGAAACATTTTTTGTGTTTATGATAACACTGAAATTTGAAATTAGAATTTCTATCTATTGTGACGTGATATTTATATCTTTTGTCATTATATATTATAGTTGATCAAGATAAATATATAAATATAAGCAATTATTTTTTTAATTTAACATTTAATACTTAAACCAATATTAAAATTCAAATAAATTCGAATCACGTACCAATAAGATTTAATAAGATGGCCATTCGGGCGTGGCACAAGCAGTTATTTTTGGAAGTGTATGGAAGTTGCTTCAACCGGCAAGGGCCATCACTACTCATTTCAACTTTTTCCTATAACTTCTTTTTCTTTGGTTTATACCTTTCAATTTTCATGATGAATCGAATTCCTTTTTCTCTTATTCTAAATAAATATAAATATATATCCCATTTTAGCTTTTCTCAAAGAAAATTATTATTACATCTGAAAGTTATATATCCATATGTCAGAGTCTCATATGTTACTAGTGACACTTTGAACACTTAAAACTAAAATTGAATTTAAAGATCACGTTAAATTCATTTTTATAATAATAAGTGTTTGAAAAAAATCTCTCCTATAAATTGATGTGGTAATTATAAATCTTTGAGTTGAGATTATAAAATTTAATTCTTTTAAATTTTTAAACTTTATATCAAATCAAACTTATTCTAATCGGAGAGAATTTGATTGGGCCAAATATTCCTTAGGCCGAAAGGAAGAAAGTCATGCCAATCATGTAAGTTCAAATGTTTACCGGTGGTAATGCTTAGTCAAGCCAATTTCATAAAAGTATCATTAATATTTCTTAATATATATAAAATTAAATCAAATATCGATAAAATACGAGAGAAAAAAAAAAGGTATGTAGGGTGGGCGCAAGGGGATGAGGTGAAAATATGATATGTTAAAGGGTTAACATGACACAATTAATATAAATATCACTAATTTATTCTTCGTCCTTGTTTTTATTTTTAAGGATTTTATTTTTCTAAAAGAAAATTTAAAGTTTTGATCAATGAAAAATATCTATATCAACCATACGTTATAGGAAGAAAATGAGAGAATCAAATTTCTTGACCAGTGATCATTTCAATAAAAGAAAATGATTTTTTTATTTCTCTTATATATAATTTTTTTAAGAAATAATCATTAATAACCTACCAAACCATTTCTTCTGGTTCTTATTATAACCATCACACGCTATTTTGACAATAAGTCGTACTAATTTTGACAATTGTTTTGTCTACTAATAAAATACTCATAGAATCGTGAAAATAAATTACGAAGTTTCCCAATTAATTAAAGTTTTGTTTGGTATGAGAATGACCAAACAAGAGAAATACTAATTAAATATTAACCGAATTAAAAAAATAAATAATCCGAAAATGGTCCCTGTTTTAGTGGACCACTACCTCCTCTAACACGTGTCATAAATCCATACGGTTAAAATAAAGCATCGTATTTACTCACCGGTTCATACCAAGAGAGGGGTAATTTTGTCATTACACTTTGTCATTACCGTCACACGAAAAAAAGACGTTGACGCTCTCTCTTCGATCCATAAAACTGTATGCAGTTCCCAGAAGTGGAAATTTTGTGCACTGTCTGATTTTCTGTGTGTGTATTTTACTTCGTCTTCTCCACTGAAATTGTTGTTTATTTTAATGGAGAATTTGAGAATGGAGGTAAAATTTACTGATATCGTTTTTTTTCTCGCTTTTTCTCATTCATGATCAACTTTATTCGATGCGTAAAGCTTCATCTTTATGTACTGAGATTCTGAGAATGACGCTTCAATAGTCTATTAGCTTCAAGTTCAATCTGTTCTTTTTTTTGGTTGATCAGCTGAAGAAAAGGACTATTCCGTTTTCAAGCTCTTTTATTTATTTATTTTTATAAAAAAATTGTATGCATCGAATAATCCGGATCTTGTTCTTTTAATACTTTTTTTTTACGTTGAAATATTATTTATTAAATTGTTCAATCTGAATAAACATGATTTTTTTTACCGTTAGGATCTTGTGAGAATTTAATATCTACGTTACATTTTTGTTATTTAAATCTCAGCACAAGGATTGAAGCAGACCGTTGAATTGAAATCCCTTATCTATCTCTGAGGTCCTCATTATTTCAGTGGAAACAATAGTAAAGGTGAACAGTCAACTTTTTTTATCAATGTGACTTCTCTTTTTATATCAGCATATGTATATAAAATTTGTTGTTTGGCTATTTGCAACAATCTCGAACATCCTATCTTCTTGAGACTCAACTTGTGGGGGATTGCACTGGGTTTGTTGTTGTTGTTTGGATATTTGTATTCTATATAGGTTTTGGGGTCCACCATTGCTAAAAGTTTTAAAAGCTTCAGAGCTACTGTGGAAATTTCATAGTAGAATAGTATTGTCACTTGGTGCTGAAGCATACTTGGGTCCCAATGTTGGTCCCCGTTAAGCAAAGTAAAGTGGATTGAGTTATGGCGCTTTTTATGGAACTTTAGGTTTTGAAAAAATTGGTGTTAAGGTTTTTAAGCAAAGTGCTTAATCACAACTAACACATGAATTGACCTACCTAATCGTGTGGTTAATTTTTTAAATACTTTCCACGATTAGTTATAGATCATTCAATGGCTACTGTATTCTTTTAGCAATCACAACCACCATGTCTCAAACATTCTAACTGTCTTTTCCTTTTTCTGTTTGGTGTTGGCAGCAGCAATATGAGGCAGTGAGAAGTTTTCTTCTTTTTACGCTTACCTTTGGGTGACCATTGATCATGGGTCCATTGTTGGCATTGTGATTGGAGTGGCTACAAAGAGAGGAGGGGGAAAAGATAGGCATGGGAGCTATTGGTGGGGAAGAGTTGAAGAAGTGGGAGAAAATGCAAGGGGCTGTATTGGGTGGTGAAGAGAAGATCTTGGTGTTGGTAAGGCTGAGGCCTCTTAGTGAAAAGGAAATTTCAAGGAATGAAGTTTCAGATTGGGAATGTATCAATGAGACCAGCATCTTATATAGGAACAGTCTCCAGGAACGGTCTGGATTGCCAACTGCTTATACCTTTGGTAAGAAAATTCCCTATTTCATCCTTTGCATGTAAACCTGATTGTTGTAGAATGAGAAATGACAGTGAGAGGTGAATTGAGGTTTAGATCTCAATATTTTAGCTTGCAAACTCCGTCTGACATCAATTCCTGGGTTGGGCTGTTATACTCTGCAGAACTATTTATATTTGTCGGGGTAATTTCATTTGTAGCTCAAGTGCAATTCATAAATGATTTACTGATGCTACACATATCTTATTGCTTTTCTTTTCTGAGATTAGACAGGGTATATAGAGGTGATTGCTCAACAAGGGAAGTGTATGAGGGAGGAACAAAGGACATTGCTCTTTCTGTTGTCAGCGGAATCAACTGTGAGTGTTCCAGTCATATGCTTTCACATTTTGTTGCAGATTCATTGTTCATTTGAAAGAAAACTCACTGTTACAACTATCTAAACATATTATGCAGCAACTATCTTTGCGTATGGTCAAACAAGCAGTGGAAAGACCTACACAATGAATGGAATTACAGAGTTTACAGTAGCAGACATATATGATTACATGCGAAAGGTAATTAACGTTAACTGTCACATTATATTCTTTTGACTTGGAATGTTTGAGCAGTGCATGACGTAATGCATCATATCTTCTTTTGTTCTTTATTTATTGCAAACATGATATTTTCTTCTCTTTTTCAGCACGAAGAAAGAGCTTTTGTTTTGAAGTTTTCTGCAATGGAGATCTACAATGAAGTTGTCCGAGACCTCCTCAGCTCAGATAGTTCTCCTCTAAGGCTGCTCGATGATCCTGAAGTGAGTTTCTGTTTCTTAGTTTTAACAGTGAGTAGATGAAGGTTTCTAATGATTTTGAGTTTTGTAGAAAGGGACCATTATTGAGAAACTCACAGAAGAAACTTTAAGGGATTGGGACCATCTGAAAGATCTCCTGTCCGTATGTGAAGGTAGTGCGAATCTCCAACTCTACGCTTTAGTTTTAATGACAATATAGAAGTTAGCACCTATATATTTTCTCCAGAATTTACTAGTTTTTATGGTCCTTATGCAGCTCAAAGACAAATTGGCGAAACTTATCTTAATGAAAATAGCTCCAGGTCTCATCAAATTCTTAGACTGGTATTGCCTTCCTGTCCTTTTTTCCTTTTGATAAAGTCGGTATTGGCATGTTTTGTTCTCTGTACAGAACAGTAAAATACTATCATGGAATAGAGACGTGTGAATACTTCTGATACTTTTTTGTCGTTCTGTTTCAGACAATTGAAAGTTCAGCCCGTGAGTTTATAGGGAAGGACAACAAAACAACTCTTTCTGCTAGTGTGGTATGCATCAGTTAGTTCACTTTAGGATTTATTGACAGTCTCTTCATGGACGCCTGAGTTGCTGATGGCAAATTTATGATTTTTGAATGCAGAATTTTGTTGATCTAGCAGGTAGCGAACGTGCATCTCAGTCTCTGTCAGTTGGGCAGAGACTGAAAGAAGGCTGTCATATTAATCGTAGTTTGTTGACTTTGGGAACTGTTATTCGCAAGCTAAGGTTGATTGCTTGTTACTTGAGTCATCTTGCTAAGGCATCTAAATTTGCTGCACTTAGCTACATGTCTGAATGATCTTTAAACATTTATTCAGTTTTGATGTCCACACTGCAAGTTGTGGATTTTTTTCTTTTCATTTCTCAGATTAGCTAAGAAAAGTTTTATGGTGTTGAATAGTATTGCTATGTGAATTGTGTATGTTATTAATAGTACATGGAATGATGTTAACCACAGTATGGACATCCATCACGCACCCTTTGACTGTTTGTTTAAACATTCGAGATGTGTGCATTCGATTAATCTTTTTCCACTGCCCTATTGTTGAAGATTCACTGCATGTAACGATTTAACTTAATTGCAGCAAGGGAAGACATGGGCATGTCAATTACAGAGATTCTAAGCTAACTCGTATCCTTCAACCTGCTTTGGGGGGCAATGCAAGAACTGGCATAATCTGCACCCTGAGTCCTGCTCGAAGCCATGTAGAACAATCTAGAAATACACTTCTATTTGCTTGTTGTGCCAAAGAAGTGACCACTAATGCACAAGTCAATGTTGTAATGTCTGACAAGGCATTGGTGAAGCATTTGCAGAAAGAGTTGGCTAGATTAGAGAGTGAATTAAAAACCCCCACAACTACTTGTGATCATGTGGTATTGCTGAGAAAGAAAGACCAGCAGATTGAAAAGGCGAGTTTTCTTTCCTAACTGTTGCTTCTTCTGGAAATTTCAGCTACTAGACTTTGGATTGGTTACCACGAGCAGTTGAATTGATCAACCAATTGTTAATCTATTTTCTGTTCATGCCAAGGCTTTTATCTTACTGCTGATTTCACTTATTCTTCACTCAGTTATTTTGCAGTTTATTTGTCAAAGCATCCTTGCTTCATGTTACAGCAAAATTTTCCTAAGGGATTCAAATTGAAATGTTTTCAGTTCGAATTTTATCTGTCAATCTGAAAAGGCATAATACATAAATGTGCCCTTTAACTTGGCTTCGAATCACATTTATGCCCTTCAACTTTGGGTGTGCACAAGTAGACACTTAAACTTGTATAAAGTTTAACAAATAGACACATGTCCTACGTGTATTGTGTCATGTAGGACTCATGTGTTTATTTATTTAAAAGTTGAATATTTAAAGTGTCTGTTTGTGCATTATGAAAGTTGGAGGTCAAAGTTAAAATTTGAAGCCAAGTTTAGGGTCCAATATATGTATATTATGCCATCTGAAAAATTGTTGGTTCCACAGTTGTATTAGAATGGAGTTCAATTTAATGAGATATTCGTTTGTTCATAGAATGTTTATATAGTTTATCTGGTAAATATCTGCAGCTAGAGAAAGAAGTGAGGGAACTAACTAAGCAACGCGATCTTGCTCAATCGCGGGTTAAGGATTTGCTGCAAACGCTTAAAAGTGATAAAACCTCCAGCCAAAAGGTTTGTATTAAGTAACCTATTTAGATTATCCATTAGAGATGTTCCTTTATCTGTTACTTATTTTAAGCAAAGTTTCAGGACATATCAAGTCTACCTTCAGAAGGGAACACATATGAAGATGAATGTTCTGTGTCTTGCTCATCAGCTGTAGCAGGGTCCTACATCAGGGACAATGAAAGTGATGCTACCTCGTATGCTGTGCCTGCTGCTGGTCAACAGCAGAGGGTAAAAGAATCTGTAAATTCGTCAGGAGAAGATTGTGATGACCATTGCAAGGAAGTTCGATGTATTGAGATAGATGAGTCTAGTGAAAAGCAAACCTTTGCATCCATCAGCTTGTCAAACACTGACTATGGAGAAAGAATGTCAATGCCTCCTGCTTCCAGTATCAGACATTCTGATCTCCAACAGCAATCACCAATGTTACTTGGACAAGCAAGCAGCACCAGCGGTCGTTCTCTTCATGGGGCCTGGGAGCAGAAAATGCTTGATATCCAGAATACAATCAATTCTCTTGTCAGACCTTTCCCTGATGATTCTTCTTCACCTTCCCTTTCAACAAGTATATCAGGTTCCAGAAGCCGTAAATTAACAAGAAGCAAAAGCTGTAGAGCTAATTTTATGATTGGCTCACTTTCACCCGACACTGAGACAGCTGAAGAAAACCAGACCACCCCACCTAATGTGCTAGATAAGGATTTTCCAGGAAGACCCGAGGGTTTCCAACGGAAGCACTGGAAACTACCCCTATTAATTTATGGAGCAAACAAATCTAACTTATCGAGAAACAATTCACAGTCTTCCATTGGTAGTACTTTTGTGGATGGGAATAATGTCCCTGGAGATGAGGATATCCCAAGTGTTGACAATTTTGTTGCAGGTCTTAAGGAGATGGCTAAGCAACTTCATGATCAGGTATGAAATATCTTGGAACCAGCTGTGTGTGTTTAGAGTTGCTTGCATGTTTTTGCTTGTTTTCATGCATGGGATTACTGGAACATGTCTGCATCATTTGGTTTTAGTGCATCATGTTACTTTGGTCGATTTGATGACAGATACTGCTTGCATGATCAGTTCTTGCTGTTTGATCTGTTTTTGCTTTCTCTTATTTTGGGTGGTGGGCATTACGGGGTAATTGTGCTATCAGGCACCCCTTCTCCCGAAGTTACGGGGCTATTTTGCCGAGTTCCTTAGGAGAGTTGTCTCGCGCCCCTAGGTATTCTCTACCTACCCACCTGTGTCGGTTTCGGGTACAGGTACCCTCTTGCTTAACGTCGTTCGAGCTTTTCCTGGGAGTATGGCATGGGTTACTTCAGCGCCGTAGCGCCTGGTATTCAAACATTGGCTCGAGGCATTTTCTCTACCCCTTCTTACCCTGAAAAAGCAGGGACACCTTACGTTCTTGAACCGATAACCATCTTTCGGCTAACCTAGCCTCCTCCGTCCCTCGGGACTAACAAGGGGTAGTACAGGAATATTCACCTGTTGTCCATCGACTACGCCTTTCGGCCTGATAGAATTATGTGTATACAGTTAACAATTTGAGAGTATTGTTTAAGCTATTTTTGCAATGATTTGTGTAGTAAGCATTAAGTTTATAACTTGACGGAACTTGATTTATGTCACACTTTATCATCATTTTACATGTATAATATCTATGTCACAGGGTCAAGGGGCTGGAAAGTCAAAAAGGAGCTTCAAAAGTATTGGAGTGGACCCGATGCTGGACTCATTGGAGGCTCCTTCAGATTGGCCTCTTGAATTTGGAAGGCTACAGAAAATGATCATTGGACTATGGCAAACTTGCCATATTTCATTGATCCACAGGACATACTTCCTCCTGCTGTTTAAAGGTGACCGAATGGATTCTATTTACATGGAGGTAGAGGTAAGAAGACTTTCCTTCCTCAAGGAAATACTTTCAAATGGAAATTCAGCTGTGCAAGGCGGTCAGACAATCACACTTGCATCTAGGTATATTCTCTACCCTGCATCTCAAATATTCCTTTTCCCGTCCCACTTTTTGGTGTGTATGCGGTTGCTGTGCATACATACTAGTCTTGTGTATTAATGCAACAGTTTTAAGTGAAGTGATGCCAATGTAAATTTGTTAAGAGCCTTATGGACTGAAAATACTTGCTTAAACTTTTATGTATAGCCTGGTATCATGAAAATTTTGTAACTACCATCTCTGCAACATCTGCTAATATGATTCATTATCATTCTTTATTTAACAGCCTCAAAGCTATTAGACGCGAGAGAAGTATGCTCTGTCGGCTCATATATAAAAAGTTACCAGGAGCTGAAAGAAACGAAATATACCAGAAATGGGGTATAAATTTGAACTCCAAAAGGAGGAGACACCAACTGGTTCATCGTCTTTGGAATGACACAGATCTGCATCATGTGATAGATAGTGCTGCCATTGTCGCGAAGCTGATTGGGTTCTCTGACCAGGGTCCGGCCCTCAAGGAGATGTTTGGGCTTAGCATTACACCTCCTCCGAGGAAGAGCAGGAGATCTTTTGGCTGGAAGAACAGTATGTCATCCCTTATCTGAGCTTTTTGAAAGTTCGGTAGCAATAGAAAGATATAGTTGAAATTAGCCAATAGTCTTATGATGAATGTAATTGGATTGGATATGTGCTGCCAATTCACTGATTTAGAGGATTGATGAATAGTTTCTTTTATTAGTTTGCTTAAGTTTGTACAATACTACTCTGGGAATCAATTATAATTTGTTGCTTCATATTTGATAGATAATGTTCTTAACAATCTAAATCTGGAATTGGAGAGTGTTCAAGTAATTATTTTGGCATTTGAGATTATAAAACCAATTACTTGTAAGCTGTTCTTATCTATACAAGCCATAAATTGGCGATTACCAGAACCAGTTAAATGACATAGGAAGTCTACATTTTTGTACAACGTTTATCGTGTCATACAATAGATTTGCAAGAATTTTAGCAATATTTTTCTTTATTATACATATCACAAGGATATGTATAACCATGTTCTTTTAATTCAGTAGTTTCTGATTTTGGAACTTTTTTGACCCATTTGAATTCATGCCGCATGAATCATGCGGCATGATATAACCATGTCTTTTAATTCTGTAGTTCTTGATTTTAGAACTTTGACCCATTTGAATTCATACCGCATGAAATTCTTAATGGAAACGTTTTTTTCACCTCTCATTAAAATTAAAGAGTAAAGAGATCTTATTCATTCTATCACAATTATTTGTCAAAAAATTATTTAATAATTAAACGGTGTAACTACGTTCAATTGTATCAAATTTCAGCTTGTCTCTTTCCAAACAAGCCTTAATACATCTTTCTTAATTATTCTTATTTTCCATTCACATTTCTTTAAAGTTGATACCAACTTAACTAGTTTGTAATAGATCATATGTCATTATTCAGAAGGACTAACCTAATTAAAATAACATAATAATTATTTTTAAAAAAACACACATAAATAAAAATGGAACCCTATAAATGAAAAGGTATGTTGTGGAACGACGTCGTAGGGAATAGTTCTGAATACAAAGATCCAGAAAGGGGGAGAGAGCTCTGAGTAAACCAGAGGGAGAGAGATTGAGAAAGCGATGAGCGGAATAGCATCGGTATCGTTCTTAGCTCGAAGAGCATCGCAGAGGGAAAGGGTTCGGATCCTCTACAGGCGTGCTCTCAGAGACACTCTTAATTGGGCCGTCCATCGTCATCTCTTCTATCCTGATGTAAAAATGTTTATCCCAATTCCTAGGGTTTCTTCAACTGATTCGTTTTTTCCACATTTCCTTCATTCGATCTCTAGATGTTCTTGTTTTTACTTATACATAACTGGTGATTCGTTTTATTGATTAATTTATTTGTTTGTTTGTTTGTTTTCAGGCGGATGCCCTAAGGGAGCGATTTGAGGTCAACAGAAAAGTGGTTTGTTTTCATTTTCCCTCTTCTTATCCTTTTTATGTGGTTTTTCATTTTTCTGATAAGGATTGTCTGGTTTTAGCTTGATGTTGGGAGTGAAGTCTGTATGTTTTAGTGTTATATAGAGCGACTTGTTCATGTGTAATGTTTTAATGATGTATGTTTATAAAAAAAAACAGTAAAAGTTCACATTTAGTGTACTATCAAATAAAATGCTCAAGTATTAATTAGTATCGAATACAAGTAGTGACAGAAGTATTTGTGAAGCTTAATAAATTTATTTTAGACTGTATGAGTCCTTAAATGTTCATTTCATTCTTCTTTTCCTTGTTTTTGTTGTGATTTGTATGTGTACTAGCACATTTTTGGGGTATACAAATTGGCATTTGCTGGTGGGATCATATGTGTTTAGCTCGATATTTGGATTAAAGTTTGTATGGTTACCTGTTAAATTGAGTGACTTGTACATGATATGTTCTGATCATATTTGTTTCCAAAAATGAATTCACCTTTGTCATGCTGAATTCGTTTTTGATGCACAAGTGATGCTGGAAACAATGTGAGGTCAATGTTGCAGATTCTGCTATATAGTAAGAACAAGTAGTTCCAGATTGGTTTTGGTTCAATTAGTAACTTTCTGGGATTCAGTATTCTGTATTAAAGTTCTTTATGGATAATGAAAATGACTCTGCTTTCATCTTACTGATGGCTAATTTCATGGCCAAATGAGTGAGGAGCTGCATTCCCTTTTTCAACAAGTGAAATTGTTATTCTGTAGTATTTTGCATTATGTTTAGTTTTTTGCTGTTTTATATACAAGTTCATTTTATTCTGTCTTGGTTTGTTAACATTCAGGAAGATGTTGAAACTATTGATAGACTTATAGCTGATGGTGAAGCATCCTACAATAAGTGGCGGCACCCTGATCCTTACATTGGTATGTTTCTTTATGAGTTTTGTATCAAACAACTGCACTTCAATCCCAAGCAAGTTGAAGTATTATATGAATCCTCACTATCTATGTTTTCTTTGGGAGATTTTTGCTATCAATAAACTGGATGTTCAATCCAATGAACCAAACATGTTATGGATATGTCGGAGTCTGTATTATATGAGATACAGGTTTTGAACTGAATGAGGTCCCCAGGGTTTGGATTTTGGACTAGTGGTAAGAGATCAGCTTGTACTTTGTGGGGTTAGGCGCATGTCACAGATAAAAGCCTGGTATTTGAAATTATATAAAAAAAGGCTGGTATTTGAGTTAAGGGTAGAGGGTGGAGCCCATTTTCCACCAAATTTCAAAATGTCACCACTGGCAAGCAGGGATTTCTCAGCTATCAACAAGAAGCGTTGTATAGAAACTTCTCTTAAAAATTATAGCCGGCATAAGCTCTGTTGAAATCTTTCACATCTTACCAACATGTTAGGGGTGCTCACTTCTTAGATCTAGGGAGTACTGTTTTTTCATGTGAAAAGAGACCGTCTCTAATGATGAAATGTCTTGTAGATCAGGAGAAAAAAAAGGAAGAAAGAAAAATATCTACAGGATACGTCTCATATAAATTTTAATCTATTTTGAAGTTTGAAGATGCTAATTGGCAAGTGATTACCTCAAGTCTTGTCCTACTTACCTTTACATGTTTCCTTGTTGGATTATGTGATGATCTTTTTTGTTCATACAACTTTCGTCAAATGTTGACAGCAGTAAACATCTGACTTTACAATTTTTTAATGTGAATAGATATAATAAGGATATGCATAAAACCAACTTATTAGTTTTTGGAAGGACATAGTCTTTTGATTTTTTGACACACTTCGGAAATTCGATAAATTGTGGAAACATGAAAATTTGAGTGAACTATTTTATGGTTTAGATTTCTGGTAATAGTTTTTGTCTTTCAATGATGAGCAGTTCCATGGGCACCTGGTGGTTCCAAGTTCAACAGAAATCCGGTGCCGCCTGAAGGGGTAATTAGATTTAACATTTATTTACATCACGTTCAATGTGTCAGTTTATGCTAGTTTCTTAAGCCATTTACTTTCCTGTTTCGTCAGTTCTTGCAAATATCATCAGAAGTAATCTTCAACTGTTAATTTTTCTATCTGTTTACAACTTGCTAGTTCATTCTTTTTAAAATGTCAGGACATGTGTTTATCTTTATTTTCTCATCGTGAATTGCTATCTGACATTTTATCCTTATTGTCCTACATTTATATGACTACAACGGGTGGTTTGTGCCAATTATATTCACAATTCACGAGGAAATTCTTCTTCATTTTAAAAAAATTTGTTGATGTTAAAACAGTTAAATAAACTGTCAAAGAGGGAGCTTATAAAAATGATGTCACATTAACGTCATAGGAAATCTACGACAGTAGCAAGAAAAGTAGGACAAGGATATTCTGATGAAAGGAGTAGATGTTCTGCTCCCTCAATACAAGTCAAGTCCTTATTTGAACCTGCTTGTGATCATTAAAGAGTGGCGATTTTTTTATTAGTGAATAGTTTTATTAGAAAAGTATCCAGGGGATGCTGCATCGCTCAAGTATTCAGGATGGGTTGCTGCCATGTTTCTGGTTGTCCCTATTTCCCATTTCCTTCCGAGGGATCCACTATGACATGTGTCCATGCAATTTCTTCATCTTAAAGTAATTTGAATCGGGAATACTTGTGGTCCAAAAGATTAGTGTTAGAGTGGAGTAGATCTGGATTGATGTTTGTCCAAATGTTGCACACTTACACTACCTCTGTGCTCTCTCTCTCCCCTGACCCACTTAACCTGACTCAATGTCTAAAAAATTATCTGAATCCAGATTCTCATCCATTTTAGGACCATATTTGACCCTAAAAGGGTATCCTCTACGAGGGAGCCAGAACAACAAAATAAAAGAAGGGTCAAACTTGTTGGATATGTATGGTCCAAATGCAATCACTTTGGTGTCTTTTGTACTAGGAAGTTACAATACAACTGTATTAGTTTCCTTTGTTTGGGTGTGTAATGGAGTTGATGTAAATGCACAGAAACCATGATAGAGTTCACTAGTTCCTACAGAATCGACAATACTTTGTTTCTTTGCTTTTGGTATCTGCAACACCAACTTGGTGCTGCGGTGGTCAATAAATTACTATTTACCTTTTCACAAAAGAAAAATGTTAATTTGATGTCAATTGCCATCCAAATTCTTCTATTCTTGTTATACCAAGCAGACTTCATGGATCCTTTATGTTTAGTAACTCCTTGACTCTTGATGCAGATTGAGATAGTGTATGACTATGGCAAGGAAGAGGCTGAACTAGTATGATTTTCTCCATGAAATGAATAAAAGGTAGAGTTATGTTAACTCGTGCATCTTCACACATTTGCGTTTCCCAATACTCTCATCATGTTTATCACCTCTGTTGCTTCCCCCACCCCAACAACTGAAGAGGACACCCCAACCATCTGTAAAACTTGTCAAAGAAAATTTTGGCCTGAATTTTGGTAAATTTTGAGCTAGTAAACTATTGTCAGCTAACTGGGCATACACGACATCTGTCATGAATACCAAGTAGTTTCAATTATCACCTTAAACATGTCAATGAATAAACTGAACGACGACTTTGACATCGGTAAAGATCTATATTTGTAAATTTTGCCATTTGATTGAATATTTTCATTTTTTCGGTGGCAGATTCAGAAATTGCGGGCTTGCAAGGAGATTTGCATCCAGTCCTGTCTTCTTTTTTAGTGCTTCCATCTAGCTTTGAACAATGAAACGTTAAATATGTTTTCTGGTTTGATATTTAGAGAAATGGGAATTGGCAGTGGCACTATGCTCACTTCAAATTGACCGTTTAGTAGTTGTGAGCTGCATACTAAGAATTGCAAAAATAAATGTCAGATTTTGATTTGAAATAGACGAAGTTGAGGATTTGCTTTGCTTACAATTTGTCGAATTTCAGTAATCATTATTCATGTCTTAACCTTCTTTTTACAAGTATTGTGAGCTATCATTAATGTATTGTTGTTTGAACAGTTTCTTGTTAAAAAAGATTGTATCCTTGCCTTTATTGCAAGAATGACGGGTCCCATTTGTTTGGCAGATGGGAATAGATATGTGTTTGTACTCTCTTTGGATTAGAAGGGAGATGAATTGAAAGATACATAGCAGAGTAAGCAAAGTCACAATAGATTGATGTCTTGTCTATCAACTTAAAAATCAGCTAAAAGGATTTATAACAGTGCCTTTTCCTTCCTACTTCAAATTGGCTTTTCACATGAACTAAGTTTTAATCATCTATAACAACCTTAGATCGAGTTATAAACAACAGATGGCTTTGCTACTCATGCATTGGGTTTTGGTTGAACTCCGCATACATGTTTTCAATGGCCTTTGCATCAAAAGATCCTCTAATGAATAAATAAAACCCGCAAAGGGTTCTCACAAGACCAAAAAATAATGCTACATTAGCACTTTGCATGCGTCCCCTGAACATATGGGTATTCAAACTTATTATGGTTCATTCGATGTGCAACGAATGCGAGAAAAAAACCAACCTAAAATCATCCTTTCTAGATCACTTACACGGCATAAGAGAGCAACCTATTAGCTCTGGACCATGACAAGTTGATCTAATGTGAGATAAACTGTCAATAGGCGAGAACATCTCTTGCTCAGCATCAATTTTTAAAGAAAGCGAGAGGATGGATTCCATACACACCGAAACATGAAGTTCAATGTTGAAAGCTGCAGAAAACTCTCCTGCAGTTTCATCAAGTCAATTAACTCTACCCCGTCCCTCCTCAAGGATGTTTTAAGGAGAGTTCTGCAACTTTTTGTTAAACTATTTCTCTCTAGATCAAAGATTTAGTTTGATTCCACCCATATATGAGACCAGTTCTGTCAGAAGTGGCTCAGTTCCAAAGCTATAGACGGCACCCCCTTCAAGCCAGCAACTACTATTAACATGAAAAAAAGCAAATTCATATCCTTTTTCTCCATTAGCTTATATTTCCATTTGAATCTCACACTATCTTAACTCGGGCACAAGACTAAATCAGCTCATAAAGTCATATCAACCAAGGAAAACAGATATACATCACACCACAATATTTGCTGCAGGATAACTAGAGCAACAAGTAAGTATCTCTTATACCCCAAATTTGGGCAATGGAGATGCTGAAATCTATAAAGTTTAGATCTTTATTGATGAGCAGTAGCTGAAATAACTAAATCACATATTGGATCTTCAGTTTTTCTGGACTAAAATACGTGCAAACCATAACAGTCCCAAACCCGGAAAATACAGGAAGGTTTTGCCTTAGGTCGACAGATAATGTCATCAAAAAGAAATAGTCAAACTACGATACATATAGCTTACCCCAACTGAATTTGCACAGTGGAGCTAAGTTGTGTTTTGACATCAAATAACCAAAAGTGATTTTGATATGGCACCGATTAATCAGTGTCCTTCATGAAACAGAAACAGTAATTCAGCATTTATTCTCAACTCTTAATTCTAGAATGCCATATGGAATGCAAATCGTAAGGCCAAATAAAGCAATTGAAACACAATTTTTCCCAGACGTCAATACATTCAGATTCATCATAAGAAAAACATAATCTATCTTCTAATCAGAGGATTGCAAAGAGAAACAAGACTAGATTTTTTTTGAAGGGTACAGAAAATGAAAAAGCTTAGAAATCAAATGAGTTTGAAAGGAAGAGGCCAAGGTGTAGACCTGGGGACCTCAACTTTATCCTTGATGCGTTCAATTTTCTTCTCCTTTTTAGGTCTTGAATTTCCATATGAATCTTTGAATCTCTTCCCTTTCTTCGTCCTCTTGTCTCCTCGTCCGCAAAGGATCGGACCTCCCATCGCAGCCGACGGGGCAGCTGAAGATGAATAAGCCATTCGTTGCTCCATAACAGTCATCACTCTCCTAACTACTGTGCTGCACCACTGTGTCATCGCCATCTCCAATCTCACCCTAGTTCCTGTACCTTAAACCCTAGCCCTGAACTGGAAATTCCCTGACCAAAAAGAATAGGGGAAAAAATAGATACTCTGATTAAATTTTTTCCTTTTGATTTCTTTTTCTACCATAAAGTACGAATTTGACAGTTTTACGATTTTTGTTATAATTTTGAAAAGATATTACATGATATTTTTTATTATTACAAATATGTTTTTGTCAAAATTGTTGTCAATCTTTAATACTTGAAAACTCTCGTATAAGACATTATCTAATTTGCTAACAATATATATTCACTCACTAATCAACAACGAAATTTATTTTAGAAAATATTCGTTTTGAGAAATATTATTTTGGAAAAATGATTTATTGATGTACCAAAAGAGCAATGTTGCTAGTAAAATTTAAAATGTCATCTTTATTTCTATTTATTTATCTTACTTTTTCCTTTTTAATATATTTAAAGGATATTATTGAGACTAAATGATTCAGAGATCATTACACGTCTTTGCATTTAAAATTCCAAGATTGTGAGAAGTTTCTTCGTTTTCTTAAATTTTGTACGAGTCGCCAGACATTTTCTGGATGTGCTCCTCAATGAATTAGGGAGTACATCATTCCATCATTTGCAATGAAACCCAAATTAGTATAAAATATAGTACAACGAGTTGCACATAATTAAGATATTTGACTGACAAAATAAAAGGTTAATATGCAATTAACCCCTCAAGGAGTACTTTTTCCCAGAGAAAGCCTGAAACTTGGGCTCTTCTTTCTTTTCAGGTTCCTCTTTCACAGGTTCCTGCATATGAAACAAACAGGCTGAGACTAGCAAGCTACTTACAAGTAAGGAATTTCTAAAGGACTCTTATTATTAGTATATGAACATTAGCATATAGAGTGATATAAAACCTTCTGTTTTTCAGGAGCGCGGTTTGCGTTTGAACCAAATACAAGCTTCCCTTGTGACTGACGACTAGAGCTTTGGGAGCTTGAAGCAGCAGCTGATTTCTTACCGCCATTAGTAGCGCTGACTTGCTTATCTGAGGACCCAGAAGAGGAAGAAGAAGGTGGAAGCTGCTCTTTTAAGGGTTTACCATCCAAACGTCTCGCTCCACCAGTAAAAGGGTTGAATTTTGGCTCAACTTCTGTTGCATCCTCTTGAACTGCATGAGCGAAGAATTATTAAGCTATAGAAAGAAGTTCAGAAGTTCTGCAGTAACGAGTAATCTATAGGAAGAAACAATTACGAGTGAGAAGTGAAGTCCTACAACTGCACCATACAGGCGAAATAAAATTTGCAAACATTGCCACCAAACATCCCAACCTGGAAGTATCATAGTATTTTGCATTTCCAAGAAGTCCAACAAAAATAGAAGGATGATGCGTTCTTGATCAAAGGTTTTCCAGTTCAGGATTCCAAGTACAATATATACAGTGAACAGCATAAATTTACAGCACTGAAGTCGGAAGCCTAGTGCATTGGGGCCTGGACTGCCTTTTTTAACCACATAAGTTGGCAATTGCAATACCCAAGCAAGCTCTAGTATTATTAAGAATTTGTAGAACTGATCTCTACAACCATACAAGATACTCCCTTCGTCTCAATTAGATGCTGTCCATTTGAATAGTATAAGATAAAATAGCTTGAACAGATTTTAGGAGGTGATCATCAGTATTTCCCAAAAAAAAAAAAATATGTTCGAAATGAGGAGTTGTTTGTTGGTAGGAAATCACACGTACAATCAACTAATGTAAGTGTTGTCAAAGGCATGCTTAAACCCTAAAGTGAGGCTCAAAACATGTTGAGCGCTTTGATCATTAAGGCTAAAAGACAATATTTTTCCTTGTGAATGAGGATTTCTTGAAGAGGTGACACTACATAATTGGTATTTCACTTTATCCTAAAATGGCTTTTTGATAACACTGATATGTGCTACTATTAGAATTTGTGAAGACAGTAATTAACTTCAGAAAATTTGAGGAAAATGCACCTTCTGCTGGAGAGTTGCTTGGACGAGAAGGAGCCGTTCTTTCAGGTTCTTTGTAATCAAGTGGGGGAGCAAAGTCTACTTCACAGTCTGTCTCAATAATACTTATTCCATTAGAAGGTTTGGTCTCCACAATATCTATATAGTATTTTTTATTGTTGTAAGCCACCATAATACTATCTCCTGTGGTTAAGCAGGAAAAGTTTCTGAGTGTCGTCTCCAAGCTGCATCAGTAAAGGAAAGAAGTCAAAACTTTAAAACCTCCTATTAGTATTGTGAGAAATATAGGAAAAGAATATTATTGAATTGTTGTTGTATCTAAATTATTACATGAGACCCTATTTATAGACTATAGAATACAATCCTTTACCAAATAGGATACTATTTAGTAGTCCTATTCCTATTCTAATAGGATTATATAAACCTATTCCTATTTTAATAGTATTGTATAAGCTATTCCTATTCTAATAGGATTGTATAAACCTACTCATATTCTAACACTCCCCCTCAAGCTGGTGCATACAAATCATATGCACCTAGCTTGTTACAGATGTAATTAATACGAGGACATGTGAGAGACTTGGTGAACATATCTGCAAGCTGATCATTTGACTTCACAAATTTTGTAACAATATCTCGGGAGAGTATCTTTTCTCTGACAAAGTGACAGTCAATCTCAATGTGCTTAGTCCTTTCATGAAACACTGGATTTGATGTGATATGAAGAGCCGCTTGATTATCACACACAAGTTCCATCTGATCAATTTTGCCAAATTTTAGTTCTCCCAGTAACTGTTTGAGCCAAACTAACTCACAAGTTGCTGTCGCCATTGCTCGATATTCTGATTCTGCACTAGATCGAGCAACCACATTTTGTTTCTTACTCTTCCACGACACCAAATTACCTCCAACTAAAACACAATATCCGGATGTCGAACGTCTGTCAGAGGGTGATCCTGCCCAATCAGCGTCTGTATATCCAATGATATGCTCATGACCTTGATCCTCAAAGACTAGTCCTTTACCGGGGGCTGACTTTATATATCGAAGAATACGAACAACTGCTTCCCAATGACTATCACAAGGGGAAGTCATAAACTGACTTACAACACTCACGGGAAAAGAGATGTATGGTCTAGTCACTGTGAGATAATTCAACTTTCCAACAAGTCGTCTATACCTTTAAGGATTACTAAGTGGCTCCCCCTGTCCTGGAAGAAGTTTAACATTTGGATCCATCGGAGTGTCAATAGGTCTACATCCCATCATTCCTGTCTCCTCAAGAATGTCTAAGGCATACTTGCGTTGAGAGATAACAATGCCTGATCTAGACTGAGCAACCTCAATACCTAGAAAATACTTCAATCTGCCAAGGTCTTTAGTCTGAAAGTGCTTAAAAAGATGTTGCTTTAAATCGGTGATACCATCTTGATCATTACCGGTGATAACAATATCATCAACGTAAACAACCAAATAGATACATCGACCTGGTGCAGAATGTCGATAAAACACAGAGTGATCAGCTCCACTACGAGTCATGCCAAACTCCTGAATTACTGTGCTGAACTTCCCAAACCAAGTTCGAGGAGACTGTTTCAGACCATAGAGTGACCTACGCAATCGACATACAAGGTTACTAGACTCCCCCTGAGCAACAAAACCAGGTGGTTGCTCCATATAGACTTCTTCCTCAAGATCACCATGCAGAAAAGCATTCTTTATGTCCAATTGATAAAGAGGCCAATGACGAACGGCAGCCATAGATAGAAAAAGACGAACAGATGTTATTTTAGCCACAGGAGCGAAAGTGTCACTATAATCTAGCCCAAATATCTGAGTATACCCTTTGGCGACAAGGCGAGCCTTAAGTCTATCAACCTGACCGTCTGGACCAATTTTGACTGCTTAAACCCAACGACAACCAACAGTAGATTTACCTGCAGGAAGGGAGACAAGCTCCCAAGTACCACTCTTATGTAAAGCAGACATCTCATCAACCATAGCCTCCCTCCATCCAGAATGAGAAAGTGCTTCACCTGTAGTCTTAGGAATGGAAACAGAGGACAAAGACGACACAAAGGCATAATGGGGTGATGATAGACGATGATAACTTAAGAAGGTATAATGCGGGTTAGTATTTCGAGTAGATCGTATACCTTTTTGAAGTGCAAGCGGTGGGTTAGGTAGAGGCAAGTCCGCAGTAGGAGCAGGGTCTGGCGCATGACATGAATCATCTGGGACTAGGGTGGGACGGCGATGATAAGTTAGTAGTGATGGCACTGCAACTGGAGATGTAGACGTAACTGTAGATTCCTCAAATGTTGGTACAGGTAAAACTTGAGGTATGGGTAAGACCATAGATACATCAGTATGATCAGAAGATGTATAGTAAGGTTGAGACTCAAAAAATGTAACATCAGCGGACATAAGGTATCGATGAAGATCATGTGAATAACAACGATACCCTTTTTGAACTCTAGAGTAACCAAGAAAGACACATTTGAGGGCACGAGGAGCTAATTTATCTTTCCCTGGGGCTAAATTATGAACAAAGCATGTACTCCCAAAGACACGAGGGGGAATAGGATAGAGATGTGACTGAGGAAACAGTATGGAATGTGGAACCTGATTCTGAATAGACGAAGAGGGCATTCTGTTAATTAAATAACAAGCTGAAAGGACTGCATCGCCCCAAAAACGCAGCGGAACATGGGATTCAATGAGGAGAGTGCGAGCAGTCTCTATGAGATGCCTATTTTTTCTTTCTGCGACACCATTTTGTTGAGGAATGTATGGACAAGATGTTTGGTGCATGATTCCGTGATGGGACATAAATTGCTGAAATTGGGATGATAAGTATTCTAAGGCATTATCACTACGAAAAGTACGAATAGAAACACCAAACTGATTTTGTATTTCAGCAAAGAAACTTTTGAAAATAGAAAATAACTCAGAACGATCTTTCATTAAAAAAATCCAAGTACATCTTGAATAATCATCAATGAAACTAACAAAATAACGAAATCCTAAAGTGGAACTGACTCTACTAGGACCCCAAATATCAGAATGAACTAATGAAAAAAATAGACTCTGAACGACCCTCAGTACTACGAGAAGACGTAGCACGAGTGTGTTTCCAAAGTTGACACGACTCACAATCTAATGTAGATAAACTAGACAAACTAGGCACCATCTTTTGCAGTTTGGATAGACTCGGATGTCCCAAACGTTTGTGAATTAGATCTGGGGAATCTGTAACGAAGCATGCTGTCAAGGATTTTGAAGAGGTAAGATAGTAAAGGCCTTGTGATTCATGTCCTGTTCCAATCATCTGTCCCGTACTGCGGTCCTGTATGAGAAAAAAATCATCGAAAAAAGTTATGCTACAATGTAGGGATTTCGTCAAACGACTAACAGATGCTAGATTAAAAGGAGAACCAGGAACATAAAGAACAGAGTTTAGGGTGACAGAAGATAGGGGTTTGGCTTTTCCAACCCCTTTTGGTTTTGTCTGGATCCCATTGGCTAAAGTAATACATGGAAGAGATTGCGAATAAACAATATCGGATAAAAGTGATTTATTACCAGAAATATGATCAGAAGCCCCAGAGTCCACGACCCATGTTCCAACAGTACTAGATTGCGACACACAAGCAAAAGAATTACCCGCAACAAACACATCAGGTTGTGCAACCGAAACTACTTGTGGAGACGTTTGCTTATTTGCACGATACTGAAGGAACTCATTATATTCCTTTAGAACAAGAGGATCATAACTGGGTGGTGGACCATGCAAAATATGACATATTTCACGAGTGTGTCCAGACTTATGACAATGACTACACTTAGATCGAGGTTTCCCAAAACGTCCTCCCCCTCGCCGATTCTCCGTAGACTGATATTTACTCTTTTCAAAGGTTTGAGATGCGAGAATAGAGGAGTCAACAGTGGGTGATGAAACGACTTTGTGACTAGGAGGTGCCGCAAGACGAAGGAGACGAGAGAATAATTCATTGTGTTCTTGTTGTTTTTCGACATCCGTAGTTACTGGCATCAACGTGTCGAATTCCTCCATGACTGCCTGTACCTGTCCCAAGTAAGTAGACATATCGGATTCTTGTTTCTTTAAGTTGGTCAATCGAGATATCACATCATAGAATCTAGAGATGTCATTAGTGTATAAAGCACGTGCCTTTTCCCAAACTGCATAACACGTTTGGAATGGGCGAAACAAGGGCATCAATTTGGAATCAATCGAACGCCATAGGAGACTACATAATTGAGCATCTACTTTCTCCCAATGTGCTTTGACTTTTGCATCTTCCTCACTAGTCTTTGCCTTTACATCTACCACATAAGTCTTGTTTGTTAAATGATCGTGCACACCTTGACCCTTGCACCACAACTCAACTGACGAAGCCCAAGATAAATAGTTTGAACTTCCTAATAGGAGTTCTGAAGTGATTATAGGGCTAGAACTTCCAATCCCTATATTTTTAGAACCAAAAACATCACATCCAAAAGACATTATGCTAAATTTATCTCGGGAAACAAAAAAAAAATCTTGATTATTGAGATCTGGCCGTCCGAAAATTCAAATCTCGAAAAAAAAAAAAAAAAAAATCG
Organism: Solanum lycopersicoides; assembly: GCA_022817965.1. Lineage (NCBI taxonomy): Eukaryota > Viridiplantae > Streptophyta > Magnoliopsida > Solanales > Solanaceae > Solanum > Solanum lycopersicoides. Next base: position 131,924,667 of record CM040618.1, read on the forward strand.
GCCAGTTTTTTTTTTTTTTTTTTTCTCTCACAATTGCTCTGATACCATGTGAGAAATATAGGAAAAGAATATTATTGAATTGTTGTTGTATCTAAATTATTACATGAGACCCTATTTATAGACCATAGAATACAATACTTTACCAAATAGGATACTATTTAGTAGTCCTATTCCTATTCTAATAGGATTATATAAACCTATTCCTATTTTAATAGTATTGTATAAGCTATTCCTATTCTAATAGGATTGTATAAACCTACTCATATTCTAACAAGTATGCAGGTATTTGCAAATGAAATTAGATTAATAAGCAACTGAACAAGCAAATATCGGTTATACCAGTTAGTAGATGTAAATCTCCTAATTCAAATCAAAAAATGAAAATAACTTTTACTTGTCAATCATCTCACTTAGCTATGCTTAGTGCTCAAGCAGGAAGTCTCATACAAATAATATAGTAGCAATTATAGAATAGGTGTAAGTAATACTATCGATTTGGTCATCAAGAAGCCAATCCTGTGCATATTCATAAATTTAACACATACGGGACTATATATATTCATTCTTCAAAATTTCGACCACTACATTGGACCATCCTCTTCTCTCAATGTAAAAGAATAATGAGAAAAACTAATTAGGGAAGTATTTGAAGCTAAGAGCAGTCCCTGCGTGGATCTCTATCTCCTCCCCGAGGCCCTCTTTCCATACTTAAAATACATGTCAGACAAAAGAATTTCAATCCAAGATAAAATAATGTTTCTCTTTTTCCAAAGACACTCCAATTGGTAATTCTAGTTCTACAACGAAACTTTTACCTCATAAACCATCTCATAAAAAGTCAATCCATCAATAAATAGGTTATATTGCTCTATGAAGTTCTTATACATCCCAATTTTTTAAAAAAAGTTCTTATACACCTTATTGCTGAAGCAATCTCACTTAAAAATTAAGACAGATTTTAACTCCTTAAGAACAATAACTAGAGCATTATGGCATTAGACTAGTCAAACTCTAATTTTTAGTAATTACCTATCTACACCAACAATAAATTGTAATCCCAGTGATCCCTCCTAAATGTTTAAATACAAAGTTGTCCTCAAATTCCTCTTTAACCCAAGAACATGGATTGACTTCATCTTCTTATTTTTTACAACACCCTACTCTCCTATTTTGATGACCACTATCTCTTATACTTATTTCCAATTTATTCTCGTACTTCTTATGTTCTTTTCCAAACCTGTCAGGTAAACTTATTACCGACAAAATGTGATACTTTTTCAATAATCTGTTAATATTAGAATAAGCTATGGAACCTACTTTTATATTTTAAAGAAGTACTAACTAATTTCAAAAAGATTACTTCATCCACAGCCTTAAATCCACTTACATTTTTAGACAAGTTTCAATTCTTAACTCAATGGTCATGCCCCACAAAAAGAGTGTGAAGAGCACTTCGATTGTCTTTGCTGATTTTTCCTTTTGAGTGTGCCATCAATTATATAAATTATGCAGAAACAATTGTGGCTAACCAAATACTAGCATAAAATGGAAACGATCCACAGAAAGTTATTAAAAAGGAAAAAAAACTTCAGCAAACTTACATGGCCTTCGGGTTAGAAATATCCAGAAAATCCTTCGTGTGGGGTTGCAGCTTGACATATTTACCCTTAGGAAGAGTTACGTTTTTCACTGTCACAATGTCGCCTTCTTGTAGGCATAAATTTTCCATCATCTACAAGGACCACATTAAAATGAGTGTATGCACAGCAGTCGAACTCAAACCAAGAAAATAGAATTACACAGAAATGAGATGTACCCAATATGGCATATATATCAAGCCCTCTTCTGCAATGAACTCCAAAACCCCACAGTGAGAAACCCGTTCCGTGGAATCATTTCGAAGCTCAAACAACATTGGATAATCAATGTGAAGTGATGCTACAAAATTTTACATTCAATGTTGACTACGGTTAAGAAAAGAACCAGCTGCCAACTGATAAAGGTGCAAAATCTAAATAACTTAAAATGCCCAGATACAAGAACAAGGATACTGACCTAGACGATCAAGAGCAGATGGAGGCATTATAACTGGGAAAAAAATACAGAAAAAACAATATAAGACTTAAAGCTCGAATAACCTTCGCAAATACAGAAAAGAACTATTGACATTACTTACTTTTGTCTCCATTTTCTATTTGTGGCTGCAAAGATGGAACATATATAATCAGAATTTAAAAACAGAAAACAATTACCAAGCAAAAATAAATTGCAGTGGGAGAAGTGATATGTGGGACTAACATCTGAAATACAAATTTAATACACATAGAAGACCCATCTCCCACCACATATACATAGCATAAAGGTAAAAAAAGAAAGACTTCTTTCAGGGTACAACTATACCAAGAAGAACTACTAAACAGTTAAATTGTTCCCTCTTCACCTTAATAAAAGATAATTCATTCGCTCCCCAACCCCTTTCTCTACAATAACAACAAAATGTGAATGATGCAACCAGCCGAAATAAGATGTAATGAAACTTAAAAATTAATATTGAGGAAAGCTCTTCTAGATAGTTACCTCAAAACAAATCATAGACCTACATTAGAAGAATGAAAAATTAAAATGACCTAAGCAAAATTTCGTGAGCATGACAATCTAATGGAAGCTAAAGGAATGAGAAAATTTTGGTGAAACCATCACAGGTAATTACCACAGTAGATTAGAGTAGTAAACGAAATTTGTCTTTTCAAAAGCATTCCAACCTTATCAATGAAAGATGCAGGATAGCACCGGTACGTCTGCTCAAATGATCGTCCATGATATCCATATCCATCAAAAAACTGCAAATCACAAATCAAAAAGTACAATAATGACGAATGAAGATAACACTAATGACACAGAAATAAATAAACAAGAACACTGCCTTCAACAAAGGAAATGCCCCTTCGAAGGTAGATGTATTTAATGATTGGCTGTGTTTAGGGAAGCTAAAATAAAATCAAGTCAGTTTAGCCAGTTCCAATTAAAGGCTGTGCGCTCTCAATAGTATGCTTCTGTAAACAAAACTTAATTTCTGTTGCAAGTCTACACGGCTTCTATGGAGACAGGATATGAGCCTGTAAATGTTAGAACAAGCCCGTTTTCTTTGGAGAGGGGATATTTTTTGTTACTTCATCCTGGTGTATTATGGGTAATAACATCAATGGGAATCTATAATCTCCATAGTTGCTCAAGCGTATGAACCAAATATACAACCGCTGACTCTCAGAAACCGTTGTCCATGCCCTTTTGCAAAACTGACAACAAACTTTTTGTAATTTAATGCACTCTTGTCTATTAACTACCATAAAGATCATGTTCCTCCTCTTCTCTTAGTTTTTTTTTTCACAAAAGGAGGAAGTGAGCCCCTGAAGATGGACATTATATTCACAAATTCGACGCTCCCTAAGCTGGCACTTGAATCTTCAGCTCTTATTAAATTAAGAAACCACTGAGTATAACTTCAGTCATGATCTAATTCCATCTTTTATTCAAGAGAACAAATTATTAGATGATATTCTTAAAAAACCTCTTGCAGAAACACAACACAACTTCCGCTAAATCCTCTATGGCCTGACCCTTGCCCTAGTTTATTGCACCAGGCTGTCCTTTCTATTCTTAAAATAGTCTTACTAAGTTATACTAAAAAAATAATCAGAACAACCATGGGAGTATATAACAATAATCAATAACACTTCTGCTGCATATTAATCGTGAAAAACAGAAAATTTACCATGATTTCTGTCTCTGAGTATCCTGAACTCAACTGTTTCAGTTAACCTAAAAAAGAACAGTAATAAAAAAAGAGAACATATTTAAAAATACAGTCAATTTTCAATAGTTTTGTACTATTTCAGATTTTACAGAAAATTTAGCACACAATCGCAAGTTCAAACCTTTATCCCACAAATGAAGGAAAATATTTTATTTATAAACTCTAAAGTCTTTCTTTTCTGTATATTTATGTATGTCTATATGTTTCTGTATATTGAAAACTTACAACAAGAAGCCCTATTAATAACAGGAACAACCAAATCAAACTAGGACTAGAAGATATTTCTATATGAACTAAAAAATATATATATATTAACAAGAGATAATTAGATAAATACCAAAAATAACAAATCATAAACAAATTAGTATTCCTACTCCAATTTTGAACTATTATACCAATAACAAATAAATGAAATTTATCCAGTAATAATTGCAGAGTACTATTATACCAATAACAAATAAATGAAAATTATCTAACTTGTAAAAATTGCAGAGTACTGTGATATTAGACTAGAACTCATCCAATTCTAAAATTTCGTGTTTCACCATTAAGGATCATCGCAAAAAGGACAAAAAGGTTCATCTTCTAATAAGAATCATACAGAAAAAAAAAAGAGAGAAAAAGAAAGAGACACATACAAATTCGATTCCTCCAGAGAAAGAGAATGTGAAGAATTCGTGCAGAAGAAGAGCATGAATTTGATGCTGAATGCTGATGGGAGACGGTTTCTGGGTATGGGTCTATTTGTTTGGGCCGGCCCACTAAGAGGAATTCCGGATATGGGCCAATATTGGGTCCAGAAGTAAGCCTATTAGAGTAAATTAAATTATCTTGCAATATGTCTAGAAATAAGTCGATTTTCTGCAGCTGGATTACCAAATAATGTTTTTTTCAAATTTGTTGTCAATATTTAATACTTAAAAATTCTCGTATAAGACATTATCCAATTTGCTAACAATATATATTCACTCACTAATCAACTACCAAATTTATGTTAGAAAATACTCATTTTGAGAAATAGATTTTTGGAAAAATGATTTTTTGATATACCAAAAGTGCAATGTTGCTAGTTAAAATTTAATTAATGTCATCTTTATTTCAATTTATTTATCTTACTTTTTCCTTTTTAATATATTTAAAGGATATGTCACTAAATGATTCAGAGAGCATTTTATACAGTACACATCTTAGAATTTAAAATCCCAAGATTGAGAAGTTTCTTCATAAGCATGTGCTCCTCAATGAATTAGGGAGTACATCATTCCATCATTTGCAATGAAACCCAAATTGTATAAAATATAGTACAACGAGTTGCACATAATTAAGATATTTGACTGACAAAAGAAAAGGCTAATATGCAATTAACCCCTCAAGGAGTACTTTTTCCCAGAGAAAGCCTGAAACTTGGGCTCTTCTTTCTTTTCAGGTTCCTCTTTCACAGGTTCCTGCATATGAACAAACAGGCTGAGACTAGCAAGCTACTTACAAGTAAGGAATTTCTAAAGGACTCTTATTATTAGTATATGAACATTAGCATATAGAGTGATATAAAACCTTCTGTTTTTCAGGAGCGCGGTTTGCGTTTGAACCAAATACAAGCTTCCCTTGTGACTGACGACTAGAGCTTTGGGAGCTTGAAGCAGCAGCAGATTTCTTACCGCCATTAGTAGCGCTGACTTGCTTATCTGAGGACACAGAAGAGGAAGAAGAAGGTGGAAGCTGCTGTTTTAAGGGTTTACCATCCAAACGTCTCGCTCCACCAGTAAAAGGGTTGAATTTTGGCTCAACTTCTGTTGCATCCTCTTGAACTGCATGAGCGAAGAATTATTAAGCAATAGAAAGAAGTTTAGAAATTCTGCAGTGACGAGTAATCTATAGGAAGAAACAATTACGAGTGAGAAGTGAAGTCCTAGAACTGCACCATACGGGCGAAATAAAATTTGCCAAACATTGTCACCAAACATCCCAACCTGGTAATATCATAGTATTTTGCATTTCCAAGAAGTCCAACAAAAAATAGAAGGATGACGTGTTCTTGATCAAAGGTTTTCCAGTTCAGGATTCCAAGTACAATATATAAAATGAACAGCATAAATTTATAGCACTGAAGTCGGAAGCTTAGTGCATTGGGGCCTGGACTGCCTTTTTTAACCACATAAGTTGGGCAATTGTAATACCCAAGCAAGCTCTAGTGTTATTAAGAATTTGTAGAACTGATCTCTACAACCATACACGATAACTTCGTCTCAATTAGACGCTGTCCATTTGAATAGTATAAGATAAAAGAGCTTGAATAGATTTTAGGAGGTGATAATCAGTATTTCCCAAAAAAAATTAATATGTTCGAAATGTGGAGTTGTTTGTTCGTAGGAAATCACACGCACAATCAACTAATGTAAGCAATATGTCCAGTGTTGTCAAAGGCAAATTTAAACCCTAAAGTAAGGTTCAAAACATGTTGAGCGCTTTGCTGCTTAATGTGCGATTCAATGTCATCATTAAGGCTAAAAGACAAAAAAAATTCCTTGTGAATGAGGGTTTCTTGAAGAGGCGACACTACACAATTGGTATTTCACTTTATCATAAAATGGCTTTTTTATAACACTAATATGTACAACTATTAGCATTTGTGAAGACAGTAATTAACTTCAGAAAAATTGAAGAATATGCACCTTCTGCTGGAGAGTTGCTTGGACGAGAAGGAGCCGTTCTTTCAGGTTCTTTGTAATCAAGTGGGGGAGCAAAGTCTACTTCACAGTCTGTCTCAATAATACTTATTCCATTAGAAGGTTTGGTCTCCACAATATCTATATAGTATTTTTTATTGTTGTAAGCCACCATAATACTATCTCCTGTGGTTAAGCAGGAAAAGTTTCTGAGTGTCGTCTCCAAGCTGCATCAGTAAAGGAAAGAAGTCAAAACTTTACAGCCTCCTATTAGTATGCAGGTATTTGCAAATGAAATTAGATTAATAAGCAACTGAACAAGCAAATATCGGTTATACCAGTTAGCAGATGTAATTCTCCGAATTCAAATCAAAAAATGAAAATAACTTTTACTTGTCAATCATCTCACTTAGCTATGCTTAGTGCTCAAGCAGGAAGTCTCATACAAATAATATAGTAGCAATTATAGAATAGGTGTAAGTAATACTATGGATTTGGTCATCAAGAAGCCAATCCTGTGATATATTCATAAATTTAACACATACGGGACTATATATATTCATTATCTGTCAAAATTTCGACCACTACATTGGACCATCCTCTTCTCTCAATGTAAAAGAATAATGAGAAAAACTAATTAGGGAAGTATTTGAAGCTAAGAGCAGTCCCTGTTTGGATCTCTATCTCCTCCCCTAGGCCCTCTTTCCATAATTAAAATACATGTCAGACAAAAGAACTTCAATCCAGCATAAAATAATGTTTCTCTTTTTCCAAAGACACTCCAATTGGTAATTCTAGTTCTACAACGAAACTTTTACCTCATAAACCATCTCATAAAAAGTCAATCCAGCAACAAAGAGGTGATATTGCTCTATGAAGTTCTTATACATCCCAATTTTTTTTAAAAAAGTTCTTATACATCTTATTGCTGAAGCAATCTCACTTTAAATTAAGTCAGATTTTAACTCATTAAGAACAATAACTAGTGCATTATGGCATTAGACTAGTCAAACTCTAATTTTTAGTAATTATGTATCTACACCAACAATAAATTGTAATCCCAGTGATCCCTCCTAAATGTTTAAATACAAAATTGTCCTCAAACTCCTCTTTAACCCAAGAACATGGATTGACTTCATCTTCTTATTTTTTACAACACCCTACTCTCCTATTTTGATGACCACTATCTCTTATACTTATTTCCAATTTATTCTCGTACTTTTTATGTTCTTTTCCAAACCTGTCAGGTAAACTTATTACCGACAAAATGTGATACTTTTTCAATAATCTGTTAATATTAGAATAAGCTATGGAACCTATTTTATAATTTAAAGAAGTACTAACTAATTTCAAAAAGATTACTTCATCCACAGCCTTGGACCCACTTTCAGTTTTACACAAGTTTCAATTCTTAACTCAATGATCATGCCCCACAAAAAGAGTGTTGAGAGCACTTCGATTGTCTTTGCTGATTTTTCCTTTTGAGTGTGCCATGAATTATATAAATTATGGAGAAACAATTGTGGCTACCCAAATACTAGCATAAAATGGAACACATCCACAGAAAGTTATTGAAAAGGAAAAAAAACTTCAGCAAACTTACATGGCCTTCGGGTTAGAAATATCCAGAAAATCCTTCGTGTGGGGTTGCAGCTTGACATATTTACCCTTAGGAAGAGTGACATTTTTCACTGTCACAATGTCGCCTTCTTGTAGGCATAAATTTTCCATCATCTACAAGGTCCACATTAAAATGAGTGTATGTACAGCAGTCTAACTGAAATCAAGAAAATAGAATTACACAGAAATGAGATGTACCCAATATGGCATATATATCAAGCCCTCTTCTGCAATGAACTCCAAAACCCCACAGTGAGAAACCCGTTCCGTGGAATCATTTCGAAGCTCAAACAACATTGGATAATCAATGTGAAGTGATGCTACAAAATTTTACATTCAATGTTGACTGCGGTTAAGAAAAGAACCAACTGCCAACTGATAAATGTGCAAACTCTAAATAACTGAAAATGCCCAGATACAAGAACAAGGATACTGACCTAGACGATCAAGAGCAGAGGGAGGCATTATAACTGGGAAAAAAATAAAGAAAAAACAATATAAGACTTAAAGCTCGAATAACCTCCGTATATACAGAAAAGAACTATTGACATTACTTACTTTTGTCTCCATTTTCTATTTGTGGCTGCAAAGATGGAACATACATAATCAGAATTTAAAAACAGAAAACAACTACCAAGCAAAAATAAATTGCAGTGGGAGAAGTGATAATACAAATTTAATACACATAGAAGACCCATCTCCCACCACATATATATAGCATATAGGTAAAAAAAAAAAAGACTTCTTTCCATGTACAACTATACCAAGAAGAACTACTAAACGTTTAAATTGTTCCCTCTTCACCTTAATAAAAGATAATTCATTCGCTCCCCAACCCCTTTCTCTACAATAACAACAAAATGTGAATGATGCAACCAGCCGAAATAAGATGTAATGAAACTTAAAAATTAATATTGAGGAAAGCTCTTCTAGATAGTTACCTCAAAACAAATCATAGACCTACATTAGAAGAATGAAAAATTAAAATGACCTAAGCAAAATTTCGTGAGCATGACAATCTAATGGAAGCTAAAGGAATGAGAAAATTTTGGTGAAACCATCACAGGTAATTACCACAGTAGATTAGAGTAGTAAACGAAATTTGTCTTTTCAAAAGCATTCCAACCTTATCAATGAAAGATGCAGGATAGCACCGGTACGTCTGCTCAAATGATCGTCCATGATATCCATATCCATCAAAAAACTGCAAATCACAAATCAAAAAGTACAATAATGACGAATGAAGATAACAATAATGACAAGATATATGTCAATAGAGTCAGTGGTAGTCTTTTAAAGGCTATGAAACAGAAATAAATAAACAAGAACACTGCCTTCAACAAAGGAAATGCCCCCTCGAAGGTAGATGTATTTAATGATTGGCCGTGTTTAGGGAAGCTAAAAGAAAATCAAGTCAGTTTAGCCAGTTCCAATTAAAGGCTTTGCGCTCTCAATAGTATGCTTCTGTAAACAAAACTTAACTTCTGTTGCAAGTCTACAAGGCTTCTTTGGAGACAGGATATGAGCCTGTAAGCCGTTTTCTTTGGAGACGGGATATTTTTTGTTACTTCATCCAGGTGTATTATTGGTAATAAGTATGAACCAAATATACAACCGCTGACTCTCAGAAACCGTTATCCATGCCCTTTTGAAAATTGACAACAAACTTTTTGTAATTTAATGCACTCTTGTCTACTAACTACCATAAAGATCATGTTCCTCCTCTTTTCTCAGTTTTTTTCCCAAAAGGAGGAAGTGAGCCCCTACAGATGGACATTCTATTCACAAATTCGACGCTCCCTAAGCTGGCACTTGAATCTTCAGCTCTTATTAAGTTAAGAGACCCCTGAGTATAACTTCAGTCATGATCTAATTCCATCTTTTATTCAAGAGAACAAATTCTTAGATGATATTCTTAAAACAGCCTCTAGCAGAAACACAACACAACTTCCGCTAAATCCTATATGGCCTGACCGTTGCCCTAGCTTATTGCACCAGGCTGTCCTTTCTATTCTTAAAATAGTTTTATTAAGTTATACTAAAAAAAATAGAACCACCATGGGTGTATATAACGATAATCAATAACACTTCTGCTGCATATTAATCATGAAAAACAGAAAATTTACCATGATTTCTGTCTCTGAGTACCCCGAACTCAACTGTTTCAGCTAACCTATAAAAGAAACGTAATAAAAAAAAGAGAGAAAATTTATCAACTTGTAAAAATTGCAGAGATCTGTGATATTAGACTAGAACTCATCCAATTCAGTAAATTCGTCTTTCACCATTAAGGATCATCGCAAAAAGGACAAAGTTTCATCCTCTACTTAGAATCATACAGAAAAAAAAAAGGGAATTCAGAGAGAAAAAGATAGAGAAACATACAAATTCGATTCCTTCAGAGAAAGAGAATGTGAGGAATTCGTGCAGAAAAAGAAAAGAAGAGCAAGAATTTGATGCGGAAAGTTCATGGGTCTATTTGTTGTGGGCCGGCCCACTAAGAGGAATTCCGGACATGGGCCAATATTGAGTCCGGAAGTAAATTGATTAAATTACCTTATTAGACATACAATACTACGACGTATACGAAAAAATTACATGAATTAGTACATTTTAATAAATAATTACTAATTTTAGCAATACTTTTTATTTATTATCATTTATAGCAATAGTCTGTTAAATCTGCAATATGTATTAAAAGTGAATTATGTATGCAATATATATGAATTATATATGAATTATAATTGTTTTTAAAGTATATTATGTTTGTTTGGTAAAAATTTGACATATTGTATTATAAGTGTATTAAAATGTGTGATAAATGAATTATTTATTATTAAAATTTGTATTATATGTGAATAAAAAATTGTTCTTTGTAATATGAATTAAACTTGTATTATAAATGAATTAAAAGTGATCAAGTGAAAAAAAAAATTATTGCTATAAATGGTAAATATTTTTTTATTATAGTATATTTATATAAGTTTCACTATATACTAACCTTACCTATACTTTCGAATAATTACATATATAATATATTATCATTTTTAATATTTTGATCCATATATTATTGAAGATATACAATTTGAGATTTGTGTCTGTTTGATCATTTTCAAAGTCATGCGTCCGCGATAGATTTCAATTTTGTTGTCTTCTAGTTTTTGAAAGTCAAGGTAAAGCTTCATTGATTTAGAGTTTTTATTTCCTAGCAAGTGATTCCAAAATGAGAATAATGTTAATTTGTTGTTGTTGCTCGAAAAAGGCACGAAAATTATCACTACAATTCTCAATTTTTTCAATTGCTTAAATTTGAAAATCCAAAAATGCAACAACCTTGACGATAAAAGAGAAAGATAGTATGTGATTTGTTGAAAATGTAAAGAAGGTTTATGCAGTAATTGTGATAAACCTTAACGAGGAAAAGATGAGAAAGAAAACTTTTTGAATCGAATTGAAATTATTGATGTATCGATACATTACCCTAATAACAAAAAAGTATCCGAAAATAGCCCAACACAAAAATATTTTAAAGAAAAAACAGAAAGAAAATCACTTGATTTATGTTGATATTCTTCTATTTTCTTGATTTATGTTGATAGTCTTCTTAGTTGTAAGATAATATAACACAAAGCATGCCTTAACTGGCATAATTATGCCGCTTAATTTCTACCAAATTTATGCCGATAGAAGCATAAGTTCAATTCTTAAGCGATAAATTATGCTAACTTAGTTATTACAAAACTTACAAAGAAAATTCAATTCATAAATCAATTAGTTCCATCAAAAACTTTACATCAATAGAGGCATATAAGTTCAATTTTAAGACGCAACATTCACAAATTATGCTAACTATTTCCTACAAAACTTACACACACATTTCCAAAGCCAATTAGTTCCACCAAAACCTTTACATCATTATAGGCATAAGTTCTATTTGAAAACTCAAGTTGTGTTGGGTAAGGCAAAAGTCCATGATTAGCCCACAAAAATTTCATTAAATGAAAAGCTAAGATAAAGGGTGTGTTTGGTATGAAGAAAAATATTTTCCATGGAAAATGTTTTCCTAGAAAATGTTTTCCTACAAAACAAGTAGATTTTGGACTTATTTTCTCATGTTTGGTTGGTGAGTAGAAAATATTTTTCAGAAATAATTTTTAGTGTTTGATTTATGAATGAAAAATATTTTTGTGAGACATCTTTTATTTTTACTAGAGTAAAAAATAATTTATAAAATTGAAAATATTTTTTAAAATCAAAATTATTATTTTTTGGGCGTGGTGGGGGGTGGGGTGGGGGGTAGTGGGTTAATTTTTGGGGAGGGGTTGGGGTTGGGGTGGGGGGCTGGCCGGTGAGGGGGGTGGGGTCAGGGTTCGGGTGAAAAAGTAAAATTTTGAAATTGAAAATATTTTTTTAAAATCGATGTTTTTTCCAAAGAAAAATGTAATTTGAAATTGGAGGAGAGTTTTGGAAAATGTTTTCCTTAATTTTTGAAGGGAAGTCATTTTCCTTAATTTTGAGAAAAATGAGTTGATTTGGAAAACATTTTCCATAACTTTTGTCCCAACCAAACATGGGAAAATTGGAAAACATTTTCCAGAAAATATTTTCCTTCATACCAAACACACTCAAAAACTAAAACCCACAAATTTGATGAGCAAAAATGGTGTTTGGCATAAAATGGTGTGTAAATAATGGACATGGGGTGATCAATGGAGAAACCGACTCTCTCCTCATTACTAACTGCATCAGAAGGGAATGGAAAGTGCCTTGGGGGATTCTACACATCATCAATGAAATCCAAGAGTTAGTTGAAAAGCATGGATTGGAAATCAAGCATCGTTTCCGAAAAGCCAATAGACCTGCTGATAAATTGGCAAACATGAGCCATAATTTTGAGTCAATCCATGTTTTCTACTCTCAATACTGAGCTTCCCAAACAAGTAAAGTGTCTAGTCAACATGGACAGATGGGATATTCACTCTTTCAAGATCAAAATGAACAAACCATGCCATATCATCTACGATCCCCCATAGGTTTTGACTAAGTAAAGCTTAGTGAACTCCCCTCAATGATCATGTACAAAGTTTGGCATGTCAAACTCAAATTGTAAGTTTTTGAACATCAACGATCAATCGAGTTATTTAAAAAATAATAAGCAAATAATAACAAAGTAATGAAAATTTGGGCTCTTTGCCCAAATTCAAATTGTTGGGCTTGGCAGCCCAAACTTGTCCTAATTCTAAAATGGATCCTGCTGAAATAAGGCAGGCCTCAACCCTTTTCTCTTCTTTCTGGACCTGCCTTGCAAAAATTTAGGTTTTGGCCCATTTTTCGTCCCTGTTACGCTGTGTATATATTGAGTATAATCTATGTATATGAGCGATATATCAGCCTAATTTACCTTCAGCTATTGCATATTAAGCTTTCATTTGCCCTGTGTTTCATCTTCCCTCTTGCTCGAACACCGATGCGGCTAATTCAAAGAAATTTAACTCGATGAAATGCTATGAATGAGTTCAAAGTGGACTTGAATTGATTTCACATTCATTACATATACAAGAAGCATAGAACCATTAGAACATCAAAACTAAAATTTTATACTATTGTTGCAAACAGTGACAAACGCCATAAAAAAAAGGAGCGTTGTCTGAACTCAAAAACGCTAAGTTTAATATGTAATCATTTTGAGTTAATTAGTGAATTGAGCTAAAAAGTGAATGAGATTGAATTCAAATAAATAAGTAACGAGCTTTTTAATCTTTAACAAAATAATAACTATTGACTAACTAATACTAATTAACAAAATCCTTTTGGGATGATTTTTGAATACTTCTAAAATGTATTAGTTATATACATAATTATATAAAAATATTTTATTTTTAATATATGTGCAAAAAAAAAAAAAAATGGTCAAAACTTAATCCTTGCTCAAATCGAAAACAATTTTTCTATTCATAAAAGTGTAGGTATGGATAATACACCTATCTTCTTTTAAGTGCCGTTTATGGGTTACACTATCTATATTATTATTGTTTGTTGTGGTGGTCCTTATGTGTAAGAGCCTAAGAGGCATCTTTGATGCAACTAGAATACAAAAATGGAGTAATCACATTTGTAAGAGGATTTCAGCCAAATAATTGATCACTATGGTAGCTGGAGAAAAACATTAAAAATCTTCCAAGAATGTTGAAGAATTAATATGTGTGTAAGAAAAATAATTTGTAACTCGTGTACTTCATATAATTTTTTCTATATACAATATATTTTTTTGACCAAAAATATTTTAACTAATTCTTATTGTCCGATATAATTGTTGAGAAACCATATACTAGTCTTGTTTCTGCTATGTCCAATATTTATTTATTTTACTATGAATACAACTCGAGACAATGTTGGTTTCAAAAGAAATGATATTCTGATAAAATATCATCATAATCTAATAATATCACGGAATTATATTTCACTTATACTTTTGATTTATTTTTACTTTAAAACAAGTATTTAAAAATATCTTTTATATTTACCCAATAACAAGCTCAAAGTCTCTTCCATACAAAACAGATATGGGGTTCAGTTTTTTTGAACTTTTTCTTCTTTATCGTTTTTCATTCTCTAATCTCTATGTACCACGTGTAATAAAAATATTTTTTAAGAAGTGTATATTACCTTAAATTATTATTTTTGTTTATATTTAACTGATTGCTTACACCATTTTGGGCCATCGTTTCATTTTCTTGATTTATCATCAATTATATAAAATGTAAATTGCCTTACAATTTATTTCGTTTGTCTATTTGATTTATTTTTTTTGTCTGCACTATAGTCTAGCACTCCAATAAGTTATAATAATCGTTCCAATAATTGCTGCAATAATAATGTGGTTCTTATTCTTTTGATTTATTTTTGTAGTGGAATAACAAAATTTAACTATTCTCGTGTTCTTAATAACTTGTCTATTTTTAAATTAGCACACATATTAAGAAAACAATGATTGACATAATAAGTTTATCATTTTATTCATATAAATTAAGAAGTGGGTGAATTAAAAAACATAAGATTTTTCAGAAATTTTATATTTTTCAAGGTAGTTAATTGAATGTAGAATAAGTTTAAAAAAAATTGTTCTTTCTTGATTTGTCAAAATAGATAAATAATTAGGGAAAACTAAAAATTGAAAAGTAGATAAGTAATTAAGGACAGAGAGAGTACTTAACATCTTCATTTAATACGAATATTTATTCCTCATGTCCCTAATTACTTGTCCATTTTGACAAATCAAGAAAGAACGAAATAATTTTACCTATCATACCATCAATTAATTACTTTGAAAAAGGTACAATTTTGTTGCAAATCTTAAATTTGTAATCATCCACTTCATGATTAATAAAGAAAAAATTGTAAACTTATGTCAATAATTGCTTTCTTAATAAGTATATCGATTTAAAAGTGGATAAATAATTAGAAACAAATAGAGTATTAAAGTTGATGAATACTAAATATTTGGAGTTCAGGATGAGAATATGTATGAAAGTTATTAGGTTTGAACATAATTTTCATTTAAAAGAAAAAGTATAATTTTTAAGTGTGTATAATTATCTCACTTGAAATATTTTTTTAAGTATTAGAAAAAATGATGACAATTACTCCACTTGTTTTTTATCTAAAGAGATACGATATATAATTTATTAAATATTTTTTGAGAATTGAGCGATATTAAAAGAATCACTTCGTTAATGTTCAAAATACAATTAGAAAATTTCAACTTTCATATTTGAATTTCTAAAATGATAGTTATATTGTACATATTTTTTTAAGCTAAAGCAACTCATCCTAGCTTAACTTTTGCCAAATGTCCACTTAAGTGAGTCTCATTTGTATAATGGTTGCAATTATTTTTAAATCATAGATAAGGTACATTTTTCTATATTGAATGTCCTTTTTTTATTAAGATTTCTTTTTATCCTTTTCTTCATTTTCTTACTTAATTACTCCAATTCATTTAGTTTTGTCATCTTATATATCATGCATTTGATTTCCAATGACAAGAAAAAAGAAATTAAAAACTCCCTACTTAAAAACATTATCATTTCTTACACTTCTGATTATGCATTTTTTTTAATTGGATAGATAAGATAGAATAATAAATTAGGGCATGGCCTAAACAATTTTTTTATTCTTAAAATGGAAAAAGGTCAAAACTTTTCCTTCATTATTTAAATCGCTCAATTTTATCGTCCGTTATATTTTTGATCTATTTATGCTTTTGGCATTAGTAAATAATCTTGTATTCATCTTTTAAGTATCATCAAAACTCTAACATGATAAAAATAAACTCTATGTATTTAAATTCTTCGTGCGAAAAATTTAAACTTGTACGTAGACTTCTTATTATAAATATTTACATGTAGCCACCTTAAAAAAATTGGTTGTATAACTATTTTTACACTATATATATATATAAAGAAACTTAAACTCCTATGATATAAAATAAAGTAATCATAGATTATAGTAATACATTACTTTTGTAAAGAGAATATGTTCTTTTAGGAGGATTAGGTCAGCCATGGCCCATAGAGAGTGACCTAAACAAATTAGGTCTTTGATTAAATGCAAATGTGTTAAATTTATGAAAGATTTTCAATTGTTTAATATCATTGTTTTCCTTTTCCTTGTGCTTGCAACGCAATCTGTTTAGGTTTCGATGTACAAATGAATTGTAAAATAATATTCGGCTAATCATATCATCAAAGTCTTTTTTTGAAATTTGTTTTGCATTTTATTACTTCAACAACATATTCAGTATAATTCTATAGATGAAATTTGAAAGAATAGATTGGAAAACTTACCCCTACCTCTATAAAGGTAGAAAAATTACTTTCAAAAAACCCTTGACTCGAATAATTCATATGTCAAAGCAGTTAAAATAATTATATAGATATAAAACAGAAAAGAGCAATTATTACATAGGGGATAAATTATTGTGTCAAGTAATCTTACGTTTCAAAAAAAAAATGATTCCTTTCCTTTTTAGTCCATTTAAAAAAGAATGATTTTTTTTTCTTTTTTGGTAACATTTTAATTTCAGTTTGCTACGTGGTATGTTTAAAGCCACGAGATTGAAAGGCAATTTAGTACATTTCACATAACTTTAATTTAGGACCACAAGATTCAAAAGTCTTCCTTATATTCAAAACTAAAACTTCGTGTTAAATCAAACCACATCACTCTTTTTGAAACGGATGAAGTAATTATTATATGCTACAATACAAGATCGAAAAAAATAAAATACTACCACAGTAGAGGATAATTTTTTTTAAAGTTAACTATTATGACATTATTAAAATGGATACTAATTTTGTAATGTCATCAATTGATTAGCTCATTTTTGAAAAAGAAAAATTTCTTTATCTTGTCTTTTGGCTCTGTTGAAGGACTTCCACACATTTCACACCATGACCTAACTACAGGACATAATTATTTAATTTGTTGTCTTTTGACAATGTATATAGACATTATATAGTATGATTACTTTTGTTATGTTAAATGTTTTTTTAGTAAAAGAGGATGATATTATGTTTTCTCATCTGCAATTAAAAGGGATAAAAATAATGAAAGATTGAATTTAAAATTTTTGGTGAGATTAATCTTTATATGAGTAGGTAATTGAATAGTATTGAGGATCAAAATCGAAGATTATATTAGGTAATCGAGTGTTGTTACATATTTTTAATTTTTATTGAATGTATATTATATTTATTGTTTCATTTGTTTTGTATTTTGCTATCTTGCTTGTCATATATTCTTGCAGCTCTGCTTTGAAGGAAACAACCTCGAACCTCTATGACATCATAGAAATAGGGATGATGATTAAGGTCTGTATATACATATTATTTTCTTGATACATATTTATGAAATTACTACTACATAAAAAATTATCTTAGCGATAATTAATTAACGGCAATATTAAGCGGTAATTAAATTTTTTTGTATATGTTCCTAAAGTCTTTAACGACATTGGATCTAATGACACTTAACTAATGTCAATAAAGACTTTAACACTCTTTATTAATATGTGTATTATTTATTGCGATTAAAAATTATTTTTGTTGTCATGTATATTGTTATTGTTGTTTTATACCTTTATGTTTCTAAGTAAAGTGAGGTTTTAATTTCATGGCACAAATAATGTAATCTGACCAATTCAAGGTGCAAATTTAGAAGTAACTTATTTCAAAATATTTCATCTAATTAAGATGAAGTAAAAGGTTGGTTTGTTTTGCGTCACTGTATACATATTACAGACTTTTATAGCCTACCAAATTGGAATTAAAAAATATTAAAATAACGTAACTAACGTGTTATGTAAACTATGAAGCAACACGAAAATGTTTTAGAAAAAAGACAGTTAACATTAACGTGTATATATTTATTATTTCTTTGGTGTTATATTAGTCCTTCTTTTTTTCTCCTTAAAAATTATTAATAAAAAAGTAGTTTCACTAGTATATATTTTAACGAAACATTTTTAGAACTTTACAAATTTATTCAATTACTTCATGAAAAACATAATTAGTACTAATGACAAGGGTAAAATGGGAATATATAATTAATTTTACTGACAAATAATTTAAGATAATTATTTTTTAATAACGTGGACAACTAATATTGAGTGTCAACTTAAACTTCTTAAAAAACTCTGTATTTTATTTTATTTTTCTTTATAACTTAAATTTTTGTAATTCAATTCTTTTATGAATGGCAGATATAATGAAAGTTTAGTACACGCAATCGTCTTTTTCACTAAAGAAAAGTGGAGACAGATGCAGTCATTAAATTTTTGTTAGATCATGTAACTATTATGACTACATGTACTTATATTAATTACCTTATTACACCTCAAAAGTCAAATCATTATTAACCCCAACTTCCAGTTAATTATCAAATAAAGTTGTGCTTAAATTCTTAAATTGAAAGCATTTTTTGAAGGAAATAATTCACTAAATCAAACCTGTTACCTGTGTAGAAAATATATTGTGTTTATAATTTTAAGGTAATATAATGAAAGAAGACAAAAAGTTTAGACAAAAAAAAAGAGTAGAGTATTGTTTTAATCCCATGACATCGTCGGACTATTATATTTTGAAGAAAACAACAAATTTAATCAAAACTTATATTGTTGGATAAGTAAAAGTTACACCACAATAAATATATTTTTTCTTTAAAGAAAAAAAAAAGCAAAATATATGTGTCTGTACCTCCGGAAAACAAAAGTCTCGACAATTTTTAAAAATGAAACGTTACGTTTCATCAATCCCAAGCACATTATGCCTTGGGATTATTTAAAAAATAAAAACGCTTAATTTTAAAATTAAATTAAATTATATTAATTTGATATTTTAAATAAAATATTTAGATATTTAAATACTATACAAAAAGTACTAGAAATTCTAATATTTTGCCTATCAATATGATAAAAATATATATACTGCTCCATCATGTTTTATTAGTCTAGTATATAAAATATATTTTCCTTTTACTTATTATATTCTTAATAAAATAAGATATTTTTTTCAATTTTATCTTTATTACTAATGGTTAAAGAATGAAAAAAATCTCACATCAGTGGTTAATAAGATTGGTGGACTCCTTATAAGGCTTGGACAACCCTCCTCCCTTTGTGCTAGCTTTTGGGTGTGAGTTAGGTCTAAGATCTAATTTCACATGGTATCAGGGCAAGACCCATCTCACCCAATGTTGGGGCCCCAAAATCAAAATTGTTCACGCACCAGATGTTAAGCACTGGGCGTGAGGTGGGTGTTAATGAATGACAAAAGTTTCAAATTGGTGGTTAATGAAGTGGGTGGACTTCTTATCACCCAATGTTGGGGCCCCTCAAAATCAAAATTGCCCACGCACCAGATGTTAAGCACTGGGCGTGAGGTGGGGTGTTAAAGAATGAAAAAAGTTCCACATCGGTGGTTAATGAGGTTGGTGGACTCCTTATAAGGCTTGGACAATCCTCCTCCTTTTAGCTAGCTTTTGGGGTTTGAATTAGGATTAAGACCTAATTTCACAATAACATGTAGTTATTAGTAAAATAATATCTTGACTTTATTTTTGAAATCTTTTATAGCATTTTAACCTCATTTCTTTCATTTTTATTTACATGTTTGTAGCGTGTACTCAACTACATATGAACATGCGATGTTATTAAATATTTGTAGTAGAAAATAAGTATAAGATAAAGTCGAATATATCATTTAATTAATTTCTTATATTCAACGTATATAATTAAGCAATTGGTACCTCGTCATTATTGCAAGTTTTCACAATTAATTAAAATGCTAGTACTCCAGTACATACATGCACATTCATTGATAATAATGCAACTAATTGCTTTTGTACTAAATATTCATATTTAGCAAGTTGCATTGTACATGTTATGATTTTTCTAGTCTTTTTAAATGTATTTTTCTAATTTATATAATATTATTAAGTTAGCACGTGGAAACGTTAGTTGATCATGTTGTAGAAATATAATCTTCATGCATGTGCTTGCAGAGTTGCTAATTATACGATATCATCTCTAATTTAGACAGTTCAGTATATTAAGTTTTTCGCTATATATGAGATTTAGAGAAGAATTGAACCACGGAAATTTATGTGTGCAACCTTATCCTTTAATTTGAATTATATTAATTGTTTAAGAATGCTCTAGTGAATTTAACTATACATATTCTTCTCAAAGGATGCTTAGAAACTACTCACCTTTATTTTATATTAATCGGATCTTTTTTTTTCTTTTTACACTCATATTTAAAACAAGAAGATAATTTTACTAATTCACCCTTTAAAACTTCTTCAAAAATTTTGCAACAAATGTGAATACTTTAAAAAAGAATTAATTGTAAGGATAATATAGGATAAAATTTAGTTTAAGCTTTTTTAATTTAGTTAGGTGGCCAACTAATATAAAATAAATATTTTTAGTAAGATGATCAATTAATATGGGACGAAAGGAGTAATGATTTGCAATATTGCGAGGGAGAAAATTCAACATTTTATGTATTTAATTTGTCGTCTCATTAATTTGTAATTGGGCATTTCCTAATTAGGGTTAAACTATTTATGTTTAATATATTTATTTTTTAGATCTTAATCATTTTTGTAGAGTTCTGCATTTTTTTTTAATATATAATTTAGATCAGCTCCCAGGTATTACATTATTATTATTTACTCCTATTATTACTCAATTGCATATGCTTTGGCAGCTCCATTTCTCTTATCAGATTATATATAAAAATTTTGTTTTCCATTTGTGTTAATTTTAGTGGTTGAAGTCTCTGCATCTCAAATAATATCTTATAATAATATCACCATGACATAAATCGAAAAATTCAATAAAATAAACCGATTATATGTGGCATTTAGTGACTTGAATTGGGCACGTGAAAATTTTATGAAAAAAACAAAGTGACAAGTTGACGTCAATAATTATGGCTGGTAAAGAATAGCAACTACTCACTATCATATTTATATTGTAATTAAATATATATATATATATTTTGTGTCTGATTTATCATTGTTTAAAATTTACAAAAATTATATGATTCTACAAGTAAGACAAGTGTTAAGCCATTTGCAAAATACATGACATCAACATCAAATCCCAATAGGGAGAAAAACCCTAGAAGGGTCATTAGTCGTAAATTGCCAAATCCCATTATCTAACAAAAAGAAAAAAAAAGGATATTGAAAAGTAAGAATAAGAAAAAAGACTTTAATTTTCCTATCATAATTTTAAATTAGCATTTCAAACATGTAATTTGAAGTCATGATTTTATATTTTAAATTTTTTAAAAAGACATAATTTGTGATTTCATTAAATATAAAATTTTATACCTTTATTTTTTATTCTTTTTAAAAATAATTATTTTAATTTTATAAAGAAAGACTTGGAAGTATAATTGAAGAGATTGTTTATATTATATGAAAGAATTATAGTAAAGAATTACTAACTGGTTATTGTTATTGTTGACTAGTAAAAGAAACATAAAGATTGTGGTTTCTCAATGCGGGTTTTTATTATATTCTGAAGGAAAAAAGAACAAATATAATCTCGAACTATCGTAAATGGTATGTAGATACCCTCTGTCATTCTTTTGGGACATTGGTGTCCCTGTCGTCCATAAATTAGAGATATATGCCCTTCACTCTAACGACCAAAAGTATGACGAAGGGTATTTGCATACCACTTACAAATAGTTTGGGAGTATATTTATCCTTTTTTCCTATTCTAAATCTTGTTTATGAATCATATATAATTTACTCATTTGGTAAAATTGTATAAAAATGGAAAAAACATTGATAGTTTCCAAAATTTATAATGTTTATGTTTATAAGAAAAAAATACAATTTTTAAAAAAAAAGTTCAGATTACATATTCAAATAAAATTTTAACTTCAAATCAATCTAATTTTAAATCATGATTTCATATTACATGTTCAAACTGATCAATAAAATTTTTTAAAATTAAAATTAAGTGTTCTAGAAGGAATTGTTGTTTTCTTGGTACCCAAAAAAATGAGACCATCGCACATGTTTTGTCGTCTTTGAGCTAACCTTGTATTGTTCGATGGTGGGCTAAGCTAAAATATCGGTAACGACTTTGACTGAATCATTAAACTTTGATTCAAATTTTTAATAAATTAATTAATTTAGACTCATCGTATATTTATGCTTTATCAACCAATTGTATTAGTGTTGATATTTTATTCTTTAAAATTTTAGCTTTATTAGGTGAAGTAATAAAATTGGATGATAAATGATACTTTTTATTTTACTCTAATTGGTAGAAAACATGTGCTCTGTTTAGTATTGTTAATAGTCTCTTTCCATAACAGCTAAAAAGTGTACCATTTCTGAAAATTATAAGGACTATTAGTGCTTCAAACTTTTACTTTAGGGACTATTTTGAGTCTAAACCTAAGTTTCAAGGACTATTTTGGCCATTTTCTCTACTTCAATATGCTCTTTTTCTTTTTTGCCCTACTCCTATATTCATGACCTATAATATGTTCATATTTTTTTAATTGCGTGTACTCTTTATTTTTTTAATTTAAAGATAAAACAAAGTGGGTGGTTAGACTTTAAAGATCGTTTGATATGGAAACAGTATAATAAAAATAATTTTTAGCGGCATTAAATATTGACACTAATAAAGAGTGCTAAAGTTTTTTTACCTGCATTAGTTAAGTTTCATTAGAATCAATGTCGCTAAAGGTTTTAAGGACATATACAAAGAGTGACAATTGCCGCTAATGGTTATTTTTGTTGTAGTGAAATGAGATACATATAGTAATTTTCTGGATAAAGATATTTCATGAAATTAATTATTTCAGTGGTATATATAGTAATTTATTTCATCAATATAATATACATATGGGATAGATAGTTTCGAGACTAATTTGTATCCCTAATCAAAATTGAATAAATAAATTAATTGTATTTTTTTCTAGAATTATTATCCTCGTATCAAATGACTCCTAAAGAAATAGGATAGAGTTGTAATTAATATTTCGATGGAACAATCTAAAAACTTTTAAAGCATGTTCGTACCGAAGAAAATATTTTTTAATATTTGATTAGGTAAATTTTTGGTGAATATTTTTTTTTTTTAGGAAAAATCAAAATTTAGATCTCCTCCCAACTCTTAAAATTTTCACTTCCACCTCTTATAATATTTGTTTAAATAATATACAATTATTCTTGGACTAATTATACAAAATAATTACAAAATTATTTTTTAAATTTTAAAACTGGGTATGGAAAATATCTTTGCATAATTTTCTTAAGAGTTTTGAAATACTCGTAAACGTTAATCACGCTGAATGAAGAACTAAAAAACCAACTACTTTACCAAACCACAACTTTACTTATTATTATTATTATTATTATTTTTAAAGAAAAGGATAAAACTAAAGGTGGAAATGATGATGTGTTGGGTTCCACACAAAATCTTTATTGAAACAATCAAATATAGCATAATATATTCCTTTTGTCCAATTTTGTGATCTTAAACATGCGACGTGAAAAGTTAAAGTTAAAATATTATTAAAAAAAATATATATTCTTTTTAAAATAAACTAAAAAAGAAATAAAATTATTCTTTTTAAAACGCAAAAAATATATCATAATAAATTTTGAAATCCGAGTCGACGTATCTAAAAGGATAGATTGAGTCAGTGAAGTTTCAATTCGATGAGAGTACAGACAGTGTGTGAAGCGCGTCAATAATAGGCCACCGCCGTGGGCCTCTTTTTTCATCATTGAGATACGCAGATTCTATGTGTTACCACTAGGAGTACTTTCTCTTTGTTGACAACAAAAATATAAACACATAGTAAGAAAAAATTATTATAAGACAAAAAGAAAAAAGTTAAAAATTTTAATTTTATAAATTTTATAACGTTTAAGATGTATTAAACTTCGATTTATTTAGTTTAAACTTAAATTTAGATTTATTTTGTAAAATTGAATTCAAAAGAGTACTAAAAAAGAATTTAAGGAGTTTTCATGTTGTGTTACCAAAGCCTAACTAATAAGGGCTTTATTGTAACTAACTAATTGAAAAAAAATCTAAGATAGTGTATGATTTTTGAAATAAATTATGTTTTTGGAATTTAGTATTGTGTTCATCTTGAAGAAAGACAAAACAAATGTACTTTTATTATATTTTACGGAACTAATCTAATTTTCAAAAAATAATAATATATAATATAAAATTTGAATTAAAATTGCGTTCACTTATTTTATTCGCATGATTCTCGTTTGAATTTATGAATTAGGGTTATGTTATGTGTATTTGGTCCCCATAAAGAAAGAGAGCTACATGTATTTGTGTTTGTAGATAAGATAACCTTCCAAGGGACACCACTTCTTGCTCTAGTTTTTTCAAACAAAGTTGTGCTAATTAAATTACAAAATTATAAGAAATTGGTCTAAAATAATTATTAAAAACTTGAGTTCTTAATTAACTTGTCTTATAGACTATCCAAAATTTGATGTGTTGAAATTATACATAGTCTATTCGAAATTTAATGTGTTAAAGAATTATTTTGGTCCGCCCTATCTTACCTGACTTATATTAGATAGTAGAATAGATTCTCGATTTCAAATATTCACTTCATACAAAATGAATTATAGAATGAAAATTTTAAGAAATCACTCCGAATTATTATAATTTAGCTTTCCATATAATAAAAAAAGAATAAGAACTAAACTAAATGAACAAATATGTAGAGATAGCAAATGATTAAAAATGAAAAAAAGATAAGGTTGTGTTAAATCTTTATCTTATGAAAGTTTCGAATAATATGGGTTGATTTATTTTTGACCACCAAATAAATAATTAAATAACTTCAGATAATATGAATTTATTAATATTCACTAATTTTTACATAATTAAATAATATAAAATAATTATAAATGATTAAATAGCTTTGGATAATAACAATAGGTTATATTTGACCAACTTAAAAAATACTTGATAAACTAAAATAATATGAATTAATTTATTTAAATTTACTGCGATAAAATTATTTTATACAAGATAAAACTTCAAAAAAACTAAAAATAAAACCATTAGTTTGTAAAAAATTTAAGTAAACCATATGGCTTAATTTTCCGCCGCCTAATTGTTATCTCTGCACGTTTAATTACGAAAATCTAAAGGAAGCTTCGTTTTCGTAAGCAAAACAATATCTCCTCAAATACTCACGGTATTATCATACCTAACACTTACCTTATCTTCTCGCTTAACGATAAGATAAGACAATGGGGTCCACCTAGGCCACGCGGCAACTCTCCGTTGTCTATCCACGGTCCGTGAGAATCTCTTGCTCACTTAATTAAAAACAATATTCATACTCTTGCCATTTTTTATTTCTTTCTTCATAAAAGTCACTGCCTTCCCTTTATTTTTATTTATTGATTGATTGTTTTTACTGGTCTAGTGTATTAAATATTTTTCACATATTAGTTATTTTATTGAGACCTGACAAATTTAAATAGAATTTATTTTTTATTATAATTTTCCATATATTTTTTAATATTATTTATTATCAATTATTATGATTTATGCGTAATTTTTAAAATATAAATTTTAGGTTTTTTTGGTTGAGAATTTCATGTCCAAAATCATATTTAACTTAAAAGATAAAATAAATTCTAACTAGGTGTACATTAAATAAAGTAAAAATGACAAAAAATCATCCTTTAAGTTCACTTATTACCCTTATCCCCTATTAGTTTTAAAAAGACCTAAAATTCCTCATTTTTAAGTCAAATGAGGCGAATACAAAAATGTGACAAAAAATGAGGCGGATACAAAAATGTGATAAAATATGAGACGGGTACAAAAATGTGACAAAAAATGAGGCGGGTACAAAAATGTGATAAAATATGAGACGGATACAAAAATGTGATAAAAAATGAGGCGGATACAAAAATGTGATAAAAAATGAGGCGGATACAAAAATGTGACAAATATATAATGTATCCGCCACCTTTTTATTGTATCAACCCTATTATGTATCCGTGTTTTTATATATTTTTGAGGGATTTTGATCATTACGAACTTATAAGGGACAATTGGTCATTTAGTCCTAAAAATATGTTACTTATGTCATTTGCCCTTAAATAAATATTAAACATAATTTAGAAGGCAAACTACTTAATTAGATCTACCTCACTATCACATATATATTATTTTTACTTTTAAACAATTACATATGTTATCACTTTTAATATCTTATACCACATATTATTAAAGATATAATTCTTTAAAATTAATATTGATTAATTAATTTTACATTTATAATCCACATTTAACATTTTAATAACATTTCTAAGATTTTTGATTTCGGAGCAAAGTATTTATGCTACAGATTGTCAAAAGCAATGTGTCTGAAAAAAGGAACACATTTCAGATACATTTATCTAGGGGTGAATATCAGTTAGTTCGGGTCAATTTTATGTGTTAATTGTACAATTTACTGATTTTCAAATTGTAAATACGTCAAATCGATAACCAAATCAATAATATACTTTTTATCGATTTTTAGTTAATCGGTATGATACTTAACGATTCGATTTTCGATTTAACCAATAAGAAAATACTCATATATATTAATATACACGATAAATTTTTTCATATAAACAATATGATTTTTCCTACATTTGGCATGAAAGTAACAATCATTTTTCTTGCAAATCTAGACATTAGACACATTCAAAGAAAAAAGTGTGAAAAAACATGTCGTCCTCACTGTCGTTGTGTCGCAGAAGCCAAGAGGCAAAGAGGTAATAGAATTTTAAGTAATATCGAGATTAAAGTAATTATAGGATTTGTAAAATGTTATATAATTAAGGTTTACTGATTTGGGTCATTGTGTCGCAGAAGCCAAGACGCAAAGAGGTAATAGAATTTTGAGTAATACCGAGATTAAAGTAATTATAGAGTTTGTAAAATGCTATATAATTAGGGTTTACTGATTTGGGGTTAAAATAGTAAATTTAGTAGAGGAAAAGAGGTAAAAACAATTTTGAGTAATACCGAGATTGAAGTAATTATAGGGTTTGTAAAATGTTATATAATTAGGGTTTACTGGTTTGGGGTTAAAATAGTAAATTTAGTAATACCGAGATTGAAGTAATTATAGGGTTATGTAAAATGTTATATAATTAGGGTTTACTGGTTTGGGGTTAAAATAGTAAATTTCGTAGAGGCAAATAGGTAATAGGATTTTCAGTAATAGCTTAACGTAATAGGGTTTGTAAAATGTTAGTATATAATTAGGTTTATTAGTCTAGGAATAAAATAGTAAATCTAGTATATAGTCTTACGGGTTATCGGTTTAACCATTAACAAAAATCATAAAATCAGAAACCGAATCGATAACCTAATAAAAAAATTACAAAACAGTTTAAAAACAGTAAACCCAATAACGTCCCAGCTAACCAAGTTCATTCCAGCTCCCTATTAACTCATAGTCGCTAAAAGGAATAAAAGCTTATTCCATCAATATCAATAAACCAATAGTGTTTCTCAATTCGATTTATTGGTTAAATCGATTTTTGCACACCCATACATATATTCGAAAGATGAAACTCGAAAGTCAGAAAAGAAAAATTTGATTTCTGAAAAGAAAAATCACTTTATTGTTGCTTGAAAATAATGAACGTAGGATTTTTAAAAACTTTTTTAAAAATTATTAGATTACATATAGTTAAAAAGTTGTTAAAAAAGTGATTTCTTCCTTAAATTAAGTATTTTAGCTACAATCCTCAATAACTATCTATCATACTTCTTCACTTATAAAATATCATATAAAATAATATTTGAAATACTCATAAATATTAGCAATAAATAGAACCTAAACTAGTGATATTTACACTATTTAACCTAATTTAGAATTCCTACTCCAAGAAGGAGGAGGAAAAGAGAGAGTGAGATACTTTCTATGGGCCGAAAAATGGGGCCCACGGCCCAGCCACGGATTTCAGCCCTATATAAAGCGTCTTCGTCTCATGCAAATCTCGCTCACTTCATAAGCTGTTATTTCACGTTCTCTTCACAATTTCCATTACAGCCGCTAGGTTTCCGTCCTCTTCTTCTTCTTCTCCATTAATATCTGTATGGTGTTCTTCTTTTTTGAATTCTAGATTTTGGCTTTGAATTGTTGTTACTCTTTAATTTTGGTTTTTTAAATCAAGAAATTAGCTTCTTCTGAAGTCAGGGTGGGGATTTTTGGATCGTGTAAAAGTGTGTTAGAGGGTGATTATCTTTTGATTCACTTGTTTTTTTGCTTCTTTTGAGGGGGTAGCCGGGGCCTCGGCCTCGGCGGGTTTTAATAGCCCCCAACTATTACAACATTGGGAAGAAGAACATCAATCTGTACAAACCCTTAAGTTAGTTTTTCTTTTTTATTCTTTGATTCTTTCTTCTTCTTCTTAAGAAATCAAAACAGATCGGGGAAGAGATGCCGGCCTTAGGTTGTTGTGTAGACGCTTCTGTTTCCCCTCCTCTCGGCTATGCCTTTTCTTGGGATAGCTCTCTTCCCGCGCCGGAGTTATTTTCCTCCGGCGTACTTCCGGCGACAAACGCCGCCGCCGTTACTACCGGTTCTCATTGGTCTACGGATCTGTCATCTGCTTTGTACCGGGTAGATGGGTGGGGTGCTCCTTATTTCTCCGTGAACTCTTCCGGGGATATTTCCGTCCGTCCACATGGTACGGATACTCTTCCTCACCAGGAGATTGACCTTCTAAAGGTTGTGAAGAAGGCGTCTGACCCGAAAAATTTAGGTGGGCTTGGGCTTCAGATGCCTCTTGTTGTCCGTTTTCCTGATGTTCTGAAGAACCGTTTGGAGACTTTGCAATCGGCTTTTGACATGGCGATTAATTCTCAAGGCTATGAGGCTCACTATCAAGGTGTTTATCCGGTGAAATGCAATCAAGATAGGTTCGTGGTGGAGGATATCGTGAAATTCGGGTCGCCATACCGATTCGGGCTGGAAGCCGGGTCTAAACCGGAGCTCCTGTTGGCCATGAACTGTCTCTCCAAGGGCAGTGCTGATGCTCTTCTTGTTTGCAATGGTTTCAAGGACACTGAGTATATTTCGCTTGCTTTGGTCGCAAGAAAGCTCCTTTTGAACACTGTGATTGTGCTTGAACAAGAGGAGGAGCTTGACCT
The DNA here is from genome assembly GCA_022817965.1 of Solanum lycopersicoides. Taxonomy (NCBI): domain Eukaryota; kingdom Viridiplantae; phylum Streptophyta; class Magnoliopsida; order Solanales; family Solanaceae; genus Solanum; species Solanum lycopersicoides. The sequence continues at coordinate 131,954,521 of CM040618.1, forward strand.
GGTGATTGATATCAGCCGTAAGATGGCTGTCCGGCCTGTAATTGGACTTCGTGCTAAACTCAGGACCAAGCATTCTGGCCATTTTGGATCCACTTCTGGTGAAAAGGGTAAGTTTGGGTTGACAACTACCCAGATTCTTCGTGTAGTGAAGAAGCTTGATGAATCTGGAATGCTGGATTGTCTCCAGTTATTGCATTTTCACATTGGATCTCAGATCCCCACAACAGAGTTGCTTGGTGATGGTGTTGGTGAGGCCACTCAGATTTACTCTGAATTAGTCCGTCTTGGAGCTGGTATGAAATTCATTGATATCGGAGGCGGGCTTGGAATTGACTACGACGGTTCTAAATCATGCAATTCTGATGTCTCTGTTGGCTATGGCATTGAAGAATATGCCTCTGCTGTTGTCCAAGCGGTCCTCTATGTCTGTGACCGTAAGGGCGTAAAGCATCCAGTGATTTGCAGCGAAAGTGGCAGGGCAATTGTTTCTCACCATTCAATTCTGATTTTCGAAGCTGTGTCTGCTTCTACTACTCATGTTTCTACACATCCATCTTCCGGTGGTTTACAATCCTTGGTGGAGACTCTCACTGAAGATGCCCGTGCTGACTATCGAAACTTATCTGCTGCTGCTGTCCGTGGAGAATATGATACATGTCTCCTCTATTCTGATCAATTGAAACAGAGATGTGTTGAACAGTTCAAAGATGGGTCCTTGGATATTGAACAGCTCGCTGCAGTGGATAGCCTATGTGATTGGGTGTCGAAAGCTATCGGGGTTGCTGATCCTGTCCGCACTTACCATGTGAATCTGTCAGTTTTCACCTCAATCCCTGATTTTTGGGGCTTCAGCCAATTGTTTCCTATTGTTCCAATTCACCGTCTGGATGAAAAGCCTACAATGAGAGGAATACTGTCTGACCTGACGTGTGACAGTGATGGAAAGGTTGATAAGTTCATTGGGGGCGAATCAAGCTTGCCGCTCCATGAGATTGGAAGTAATGCCGGTGGTGATGGTGGGGGGTATTATCTGGGGATGTTTTTGGGTGGGGCTTATGAGGAGGCGCTCGGAGGACTCCACAATCTATTTGGTGGACCAAGTGTTGTTCGCGTGATGCAGAGCGATAGCCCTCACAGCTTTGCGGTGACTCGCTCTGTCCCAGGTCCATCCTGTGCTGACGTGCTCCGGGCGATGCAGTTTGAGCCTGAACTCATGTTCGAGACTCTCAAGCAGCGTGCAGAGGAATTCTTGGAACAAGGAGAAGGAGAAGGAGAAGGAGAAGGAGAAGATAAAGGTCTTGCCTTTGCATCTTTGACCAGCAGCTTAGCTCAGTCCTTCCACAACATGCCTTACCTTGTGTCATCTTCGTCTTGCTGCTTCACTGCAGAAGCCAATGCCAATGCCAATACTAATAATGGTGGCTATTACTATTACAGTGAAGACAATGGTGCAACAGAGGAAGATGATAGTTGGTCCTACTGAATTGCTTGAAGTGTCTTGTTAGCCTCTCCAGTTTGTTTTGTTTTAGTTTGTCGTCGAGGTCGTCTGTTTTTTTCTTTCAATAATAATCCCACCCCTTCCTTAGTTGGGTGCATGTTAATTACTTTTGTTTGAAAAAGATGCAGTAGACTGTCATCTCCTATTGCAACTAAGCTTATGTTATGACCACCGAATCAATTTCGGCCTCTCTTATATTAATGCATGCATTTTGTTTGTTTTAGTATAGGATGATATGGTGTGCTATGATCAAATTGAATTGAAAGATAACACCTTTTTTTTATGGGTAGGTGAAAGAAGATTCTCATATCGTGGCTTAGATTCGTTCGTTCATGATAATGTTGTTGCTACTTTTATTTTGTAGGTGGAGCTGTATCATTTTCAAGTTGTTGAAACGTTTAGATTATTAAGACCTTTGGATTTGTTTCATCTTGGCACAGTTATTGAGATTTGTTTATTGATTGACGTAGTGGCCTTTGAAACAGAAAAGGAGTTGTGGGTCATGTGGATGTGTATAAAATTCAATATATATTAGTTATAGAGTTTGTGCTGGTAAGATACGAATTGCCCCATATATCCACTACCATACCATAGGATTGAAGATCACAGATTACTGATGTTGCTTTTGTACAGTGAATGAGATTCCTTATTGGCAAAACAGTTTTAAAGATTTTTTGGACTTGGATGCGCTCTTTGAAAATTGTCTGTAATAATACCCCCACCAATTAGTGAGAATATTATAGATGGGACTGTTGCTTTAGCCTTCCTATTTTTGTTTCTGCCTAATTACACATTGCTCTGGACTCTCAATATATTTCATTGACCATTAAGCCATATATTTAGGTGGTGTAGAAATTTTTTACATTCAATATGAGATACTCAAAAAGTAGTAATTGTAAATATAACAACAAGATAGCTACTATACTCTCACAAATGGGGTTTGGATGGTTTACGATAGGATATAAAGATTGTTTTTGATAAACTCTTGGTACTAAGATGATCGTGTTTTTCAATTCAATCCATGTTGTTAGTTGTCATTTTCCTTGACATGCTGGGTAGACTAATTGGGCCAACATATAAAATTGGGAGCCCATAAAACTCCTTTTGCAAGCCCATTTATATAAGACAGTGAGACACCAGTCAATTGCAGGTTCAGTAGTTTCAACTTTCAAACAATCAACACAGAGAGAGAGAGAGAGCAGAAATGGCGATAACACTGAAGAGCGGCTACAAGATGCCGATTGTGGGATTGGGTGTTTGGCGAATGGAAGGAAAAGATATAAAAGATCTTCTCATCAACGCCATCAAGATTGGCTACCGTCACTTTGATTGTGCTGGTAAACTACTTTTCTTGATTTTACTCTTTTCATTCTTGAATCTTGATTAGATAGATAGAAAAAGTTCCTCCGTTTGGATTGCTTGATTGAATGTGATTATTTCTTGATTTTCACTCATGTATAATTCTAGATTGTACTTCTAATGTTAATTAACTATTAGTATAAGTTATAACTAGTTGTATCATGTATGAACATTCTAGCCCTAAACCGAGGTTTAAAACATGTTAGAGTGTTTTGTCTCGCTTAATGTGGGCTGAAATGTATCATCATCAAGTTAATAAGACAACACTTTTTCTTGTCAATGAGCTTTTTCCCTCTATAGTCCTAACATACCTTTAGAACTTTTTGTGCTTTTTTGCTTTTGATAATACTAGGTATGGCCCCTCCCTTAAATCATTTTTAAATAGAGTATTGCTCCTTACAAGTTGGGTTAGTGGAGAATACACCTTTAAGTAAAGTTTCAGCTGCATCGATCTTCTTATGTGTACTTAGTTAGCAGATGGTTAAGTCTCGGGTGGGAATAGTTTATCACTTAACCATACATCTGCTAGTGGGAGGTAGCAGGTACCAGGTGGAACAAGTAAGCTACTTGGACATACCCTTATGTTTTGAAAAATGTTTAAAGATGTATATTTATGTTAAGGGTGTGCACGTTGTCACAAAAAAGTAATAGGTGTTATGCTCCTCTTCACTGATCCACTTAACTTTTGAATGTCTTTGCTACTAGATATGTTCTTGGATTATTGTGACCTGACATTTGGTATTGCTTGCAGCTGACTATCAAAATGAAGCTGAAGTTGGGGAAGCACTCGCAGAAGCATTTCAGACAGGGCTCGTGAAGAGGGAGGATCTTTTCATTACAACAAAGGTTAGTGCAAAAATGTTAAATTTCATCTGTCAACTCAGTTTTAACATTTCGCTGAGAATTACATATAGCTGGCAATGAATATTGACTCTCGTTTTTTGCAGCTTTGGAACTCAGACCATGGTCATGTTCTTGAGGCCTGTAAAGACAGTCTTAAGAAGTTACGCCTGGATTATCTGGATCTCTACCTTGTTCACTTCCCTGTAGCCACAAAACATACAGGTAAAGCTGCTCGCTTATTACCTTCGATTTCTTCAAACTTTTGTGCATTTATCTCTTTTTTCCGTTTCCTTTTTTTTGAGTTGTGAGTGGGGCAGACCATATTGCATTTTTATCATCCAGATCATGATTATTATGCTTATTGCACATCTCACACTGAAGGATGTTGTACATAATAACTGTATGGCAAAAACGAACAGCTGGTATTTTGACAAGTACTGCTTGGATCAATGGCACGTAGGTGATTGTTAGTTGAATATTGATGCTTATATTTCCTGATTTCCAATTATTTGGCTATTGACATTATACAACTTAAAACCCAAATGAACTATTAAAAAAATCAATATTTGATTTCAATACATATAGTATTGATCTAAACATCTAGTAATCAATACTCTACTTTAATCTTGGCTTGAACTAAAAGAATTTTCTCTTTTTGAAATGGCTCATCCTGTTTCTTCTAAATGCATTCAGGAGTTGGTACAACAGCTAGTGCATTGGGTGAGGATGGTGTTCTTGATATAGATACCGCCATATCATTGGAGACTACTTGGCACGGAATGGAAAATCTAGTATCCTTGGGCTTGGTTCGCAGCATAGGAATCAGGTAGGCTTACGACTTAAAAACCTGTACTACCCTTTATTCAGCTGCTATGGCCAGCAGATTCATTCTTCTGCTTCATGATACTATTGTGCTGTGGATAATATTATTGCTGAAGTCAGGCATTTTTGACAAAAACCAGATATTGTTTGGCCATTTAACTAGCGATTTCCTCCTTGAGTTTGTGTCGCTCCAATGCACTGACAAATACGTAGTGTTTCAACGAACAAACCAATCTTAAAAAGGAAATTTAATTCTTTAATACATATATAGGCACTTTCTGAAAAATTGAAAATTGCATATCACAAACTTCACTGCGCAGTATTGCTTGAAATGAATTCATCCTTCTTGAAGTCATCTTGTCTTGTCTACAGCCATTATAAAATTGTGAAAAGCCAACTCTATCACCTACGTCTTTACATGTTTACTTTCAGTTATGGTGCATAACTACGTTAGTTTAGGCACAAACAGTAAGTTATCATGCTATGCTATTAAAATTTGAATTATTCTTCAAACTAATGGGCTTGTATTCTTACTCTTGCAATCGATGTGCAGCAACTACGACATCTTTCTCACCCGAGATTGCCTAGCATATTCCAAAGTGAAGCCTGCTGTGAATCAAATCGAGACTCATCCTTATTTCCAGCGTGAATCTCTTGTCAAATTTTGCCAAAAGCATGGCATCTGTGTTACAGCACACACCCCACTCGGTGGTGCTGCCGCTAATACTGAGTGGTTTGGTTCAGTGTCATGCCTGGAGGATCCAGCTCTAAAAGTAAATCCTCGTGCTCTTTTATTTTCCATATTTCATGAACTGTTCTTCTGGAAGTTTCACAAAAAATTTGTTTCCTATTTACTTGTTTGGTGTAATTGAGGTTGTTTTTTGTTTTACTTATTGCATCAGGGTCTAGCTGAGAAATATAAGAAGACTGTGGCCCAGGTCATTCTGCGCTGGGGCATCCAACGAAAAACAGTTGTGATTCCGAAATCATCAAAACTGGAGAGACTGCAGGAGAATTTCAACGTACTTGACTTTGAGCTCACCAAAGAAGACATGGACCTCATCAAAAGTTTGGACCGCAACTATAGGACCAACCAACCTGCAAAGTTTTGGGGCATAGATCTGTATGCCTAAAAGCTTCATACTTAGATAGGGGACTAAACTACTTAGACCAGCATCTCATTTGAATATGGAAAAGTGAGTTTATGTTTAGCATGAGAGAGACTATTTACTGCTCTACCTATGATGTAGTTATGTTTTTTCCATTTCGAACTTGTGTACCGAAGCTGATGGATGGGGGTTTAATTCTCTGGGGTAACACATCTCCCATCCAACGGCAAATAAAGCTATTGGCTACTAAAATGCTGCAAAATTCTATCTTTTACATAATAGCTAGTGTTTTTGAATGGGCAGTTAAAGTCAAAGGTGATTTACAAGAATGGCCTTAGAGATCGAGGGTCTTGAACTTTTGAACTCGCTTGTGCTTTGGACAAAAACATTAAATTTAACAACTCGACTTTGACCTTGAAGGTTCACGCATGGGGCAAAGTGGAATCGGAAGCTCAAGATCACACATTTTTAAGGTCATTTGTGTGTAACTTTCTGTTTGGGTTGCAAAAGTAGATCATGACTTAATTTGCTGTCAAAATTGATCAAATAACGAGTACTAACCTGCTTCCTTCAAACATATTTCATCTTCCCATCTCTTTTACTTGATTTTTTTAAAGAAAGTGTGGAAGTATGATATTGTAAGTTGGGTCTAAGTTATAGTTCAGCCTGCAGGTTATAGTTTTTTTGACCTAATAATAGTTTGATAGGTCATTTGGAGTTCAAGTCAAGTCCCCACTCATTTTAACTTGAACTAGTGGAGCAGATTACTCAAAAAGAGGTTGATTTGACAACTTTAGCAATAGCATCAATGCTGACTAATGGAACTGATTAAGATCCTTAAAACACAAGGCAAACAATAAGGAATTATGGGCCAAACAGTAAAAATGAAGACCTTAGTGATTGTATTTCTGCGACATCCACACTTATATTATGTTACATGATAGTGAAGGCAATAAGAAAAAACAAAAGGCAAAGACCAGAAGTACTCACTAAAACAGTTGGGCATATTCAGATCCATAGAGTTGTATCCATGGTTAGATCACAGTTTCTAGGCTAACCTAAGAAACAATTTCACATCTAGCCTGCAGAACCTATATATACATACACAGATCCGCTCAAAGAAATAATATAGCAGAACTTGGTGATTGAGCATCAATAAACATATGGAAAAATAGCAAAACGATTCCTAGGATAGTTGTCAAACTTGTGCAAATACCATCTGTGTGTTTCTGCTGCTGCTAAGACAAGATTTGCCACCTGAAATTGCAACACGGTGCATCACGTTGTAGAAATGAAAATGAACACCGAAGAATACAGGGTGGTGAACAGGGGGTGCTTCTCAAGATTTTGAATAGAGTTGTACCGTGAATCCCCAGAGTAGCCATATAGTGAGGTCTGAACATCCACTAGCAACCACAAAGCCAGCATATACAACCTTAAGTACAAGTGAAAAGCAAAAAGGAACTTGTAAATTAGAGCCTGCAAAGGTCAGCTTCTTGTGTGTACCGAGACATGAAATAAATACTCCTAGAACATTAGTAAGAGAAAGAGAAGTTACAATCTCAGCCAAATAGTGTGGAGATGAAACATATTGAAACCAATCACCATAAGGAACTGCATATTCATCATTGTCTTCTCTGTTCTCCCTCAATGATCCCTGATTGGCAATGTAAAGATGTTATTTTATTTTTTTGAGAAGGATGTAAAGATGTTATTATCACAGTGATGATCTAAGGAATTCTAAGGCTACCATCAATGAAATAACCGATACAAGCATACAATAACTACGGCTCAATGACCGACACAAACATAATAAAAGAATCAGCCGTCAAGTTCAAAGAGAAATGCCTTTACGTTAACAGGGAAATTCGGAAAAGAAAATTTTACAAGCCAGCATAATAAGTAAAAAACAACAGAATGAAGCAACAGACATAGAAGTTAGTCAAACCTCTTATAAGCTCATGTACTTTTGTTGCGGCGTATTTTGCACCTCCATAATTATCAATAAGCTGAATTTCAACTTATTGCTTCAATTTGCTTCAGCTTATTAATGAACTGAATTTATCCAGCGTATAAGATTTATTTATATAGATTAAAAAGAAGTGGATAAGCTCGGTTATTTACCTTCACAGGTTATTAGTTCAACTATTGTATCATTATATGCTATCACATCAACCTCACTATCTGTTCATCCTTGTATTTGCAATCGATAATCAACCATAGAAAGTCAAACCACATCCAGTTATAATATCTAGAGCAGCTAAAGTTTTTAGATTTCACAACCACTCAACCACCAATGTGCCTTAGGAAAAAGAACTAACTCTAACAGTCGGTCTTAATGACAGTGAGATCCATCCCCCACTCACACATATCGACATTTAGAACAAACAAAATACTTAAGGTCAAGAATCCATATTCTTACCTAGATCCAACCTTGACCAGATTGCCACAATTAATATACTTGGATTTAGTCCATTTCTGTGAATAGATAGAGATTTTCTTTTCTTTTTTATAGGTGAAGGGCCAGCCTTGGAGAAACGGTAAAGCTGTCTCGGTGACCTATAGGTCACGGGTTCAAGCCAAGAAAGCAGTCACTAATGGTTGCATTAGGCTAGGTTGTCTACATCATGCCCCTTAGGTGCGGCCCTTCTGCGGACCCTGCATGAAAGTGGGATGCTTTGTACACCGGGATGCCCTTTTTTATAGGTAAATAATAGCAAAACCATTAATTACATTGAGGCAAATAAAAATTAGTTGACTCTAACTTGAAAATCAGAAGTGCTTTTGCTTCATCTATTTAAATAAGAGCTTATCTCAGTCAGGAGATAGCTGCTCCCCATATGCCACACTTATTTCGTGCTCTTTAAGTTCAATTCTTGTAATGTGGTGATTGTGCTCTATTTAATGAAGGTGGGTGAACTCTAGTAAATAAGAAGGGCTTAAGAGACCGAAACCATTAGGCGACAGGAAATATGATCAACACTTTTAACAATTTTTAGACTACAGTTAAACCCTTTTTTAGGGTTTTATTGAAAATACCAATAGCCTTTTTTCTTCCACGATATAAATTATAATAACCAAGTAATCCTCATATAGAAGAAGTAGGGCCCAAGGACACATAATATATTAACCAAGTAACAAAAGACACTCCTAACTTCAAAGACAAATCCAAATCCATATTCAATAGCACATGCCACTTACCAGAATAGCATGACAACGGTGTTGATGAATCCAGCCCCAAAAAAATATAGCTGCACCAATCCATGAGTACCATCGTAGTTGAATGAGAGGGTTCAAAATTCTCCACCAATCAACCTCAGTTGCTAGCATCCTATCTTTTCCTTTGACAATAAACTCTTGAATCAAACTCAACCCGAACTTGTATACCTCTGTAGCATGATTGCAGCAAAGAGATATGGGAACTGCTGTATAGAAACTTGAATCAAGAAAACGAACAAAATTCAGCAAGTGTTCTGTCCATCAGACAACTTGGAGTTGATGTGCTATGGAAACTATAAGAAGTTAGGCACTAAAAGAGAATATACTAGTGTTGTCCAAACAGGAAATAGGGACTACGACTTCTATAAAGTATGAACCATTTCAAACAATTTTCTATACAATTACAATGCAGTTTATCAAAACTAAAGTCTAGTTGGAAATTCTACATATAGATAAAGAATATATGCTCCACAAAAAGATAGACATGTATTAGTCAAAGATTAGATCCTTTTACTAGGCCATTGAAATTTTTATCAAAGTAAATATATGATGGCCAAAATTGAAGTTCCGATTACAGAAAAGAAAATAACACACCAAAAAGATAAAGGAACAGACACACAGAACACACCAGGAGTCAGCTGTGCCCTTAGACAGTCTACAAGTAATCCACCATGACTATGGCAAAGAATGTTACTTACCAGCTGATAAAACGCTACAAGAAATATGAAAATATTTACGAAAAAAAGAGACAGTGAGATACCAACTTACAATAAACCTGTGAGGTAGCCTAAAATGTGCATCCTGGCTGAAGGACTATATTTAAACACGTATATTGACTCAAACAGGCGTCGCAGTACTTGAGCTTCCATTAATAAAAGAAGAAAGATCGATACAGCAATCCTGCTTCTATGTTCCTTTGATGTATGAGAACTGTGCGAAGAGAAGATACGCGATCCTCCCGTCAAGTGGCTAGCAATACTAGAAAAAAGCAATGGTTCTGTGATCTTTGGCATTGTACAATAAGCATAAAGCCAGGTTGCAACTAACAGAAGAGTTGTCCAAACAGAAGCTAGAATGTAGAAGTGAATGAAGAGTTTCTGTGGAACAGACAATTTCTGCAATTGAACAAACCAAAAAGAGTGTCAGGTCAATTAAGTTGTTGCAGAAACTTTTTATTCTTTTAAAAGTTGCAGAAATTTTCATTTTCATAGAAAAAATCAATTGCCAGAGAAGAAACAAATTGATATTTAAAAAAATACTAGTCATCATCCATATAACACAGTTGTGCTTGCAACTACAAACTTACTTTATTTATACATAATAACAAGTACTTTGAGGGTTCATTCTACCTTATAAAAGGGTTGCAAATACCACATACTTAAGCTTGTAACATGAGACAAGTTTGACCATGTACTTGAAATAGAACTTTGTAACAAGACACAGGTCACCAAATAATTGAAACTGAACTTTATTTCACAAAACAGATTTTTTTTACTAAAGTTGAAACGATAAGTGCAAGGCGAACATGGCATGATAGAAGACACACTAGGATCAAGAAAGATATATTACCGCTTCGCTTCAGAAGATGGAAACCTACCAAAAGAGAGAGAGAGAGAAGAGAGACTCAACGAAATTAGACAGTGACGTCACATATTTCTGAAAGGTACATTTCCAGTATTCATCAATGTATCAGTCAGACAACTACCAAAAGTTGATCAGTACAACACTCGGCTAGTAACAATGAATCAGTTCAATTTGATAGGGATTCTATCCCTAAATTTTCACAAGCCACATTCAAATTAAATCAGTTTGAATGGAGGTTATCTATCTGGTTCAGTGAAGATGATTAGAGATCCTGTAGCAGTGGATACAATCAACACCCATTTCACCCCAAAATCATGTGTTAACATTTGTATCCTGCTCAGATACCCTTCTAATTTGCTTAGCTCCAGCCTTCGGGGGATCAGACTGTAGATTTTGCAATGCAGCATGAGATACCACATTTGCTGAGTGAGATGCTGCTGTAAAAGAAAGGGGCAATGCAATTGCTTCCCTCTACTTTCTCGAAAGTGCGCACCTCGACCCTCCAAGAACAACCTTAAAGCCTAGAAATATCAATTGCCTAGCAGCAATTAAACCCATTAGCCTTGTACCTTTGACCACTACATTCCCGCTCTAAACATCTTCAGATGGCTTAAATCTCACTTCTTTAGTCATGAAACCGAACCAAGATTGAAATATAATGATGTAGGAGAAATTGTAAGCAGAACTAACAAGTTTTGTGTTCAGCTCGTATGGATTACAAAGCATGGTCTTTGATTGTTAACATGCCAGAATACCATTTCCTAAACATGCCAGGTTGTGGAAGTCGTGAGGTTGAGACTCTGAAACTACAGCTTCAATGCAATTTAATGTTAAAGAATGACAAAAAGTCCCACATCGGTGGTTAATGAGATGGGTGGACTCCTTATAAGGTTTGGGCAATCCTCCTCCCTTGGAACTAGCTTTTGGGGTGTGAGTTAGGCCTAAGACCTAATTTCACATGGTATCAGAGCAGGGCCCGTCTCACCCGATGTTGGGGCCCCCCGAAATCAAAATTGCCCATGCACCAGATGCTAAGCACTGGGCGTGAGGTGGGGTGTTAAAGAATGACAAAAAGTCCCACATCGGTGGTTAATGAGATGGGTGGACTCCTTATAAGGTTTGGGCAATCCTCCTCCCTTGGACTTAGCTTTTGGGGTGTGAGTTAGGCCTAAGACCTAATTTCACATTTAAGGAGGGGGGAAAATATTCATTGTCATGTAGTTATTGTATTGTCAGAGAACTATTCAGGTGGATGCTCAATTGTGAATACAGAAAGTTGAGCTAGTCGTTGGGAACACTATTTCTTTCGGGAGCCAAAATTACAGGCCAACAGCCAAATAATATACATTGATTAATCTTAGAAGAAAAACTTAAACCAATTGAAATATACAATGTTTGACTGTTTAGTGATATCAAAAGAGATTGTAAGAACACAAACACGCAAGCAACAAGATTTCAATTTTTGAATGAATACTTACATTTGATGAAGACTTCATAATCTTGCCACGCTTAGCAAACCCTAACACGAATTGTTGAAAAAAACTGATCTTGGATGAAGGAATCAAAGCGATAACAACGGGCAATATCGCAGCAACCCATGCAGCTCTCAACAGGGTGACCAGCCCTAACTCCATTTCTACGAAATCCCACAACAACAAAAAAAAAAAACTTTAGTTCAAATTCACAAATGGGGTTTCCAAATTCCTACTGATTATCAACAATATAGAGTTACCAGAACTGAATGAATATAAAAAGATACAAACTTCAATGAGTTCACGGGAAAATGAAGGGAAAACAGGGATACCATATAAATTGTGGGTCCTTTTAATGCAGTGCCGTGAAGGATTGAACATGCTATGCGTTAAGGCTCGAAATTCAAGAAAACTTGAAGAAGAAGAAGAAGAAGAGAAGATTCCATGGCATTTGCTTCCTACCGTAGGAAATTCAATGCTACTGTGGAAGGTGTGAAGTGTAGAGTGTGTTTTGGAAAATAAAAATGACTTTAATTTCGAAAAATCAATTTAACTGAGGTTTTAGAGAAAAATTGATTTTAATTGGAGTTGTCATTTAAATCTATTTAATTTTTAAAAGATTTTAAACAGAGAAAAAACTATTTAAAATTCAAAGAGAATTTGGGGTTCAACTTACATTTCGAAAAAGTATTAGATTCTTGAAATGTCCGTTAACATGTGATTGATCAACGATTTAACTAAATATTTAAAAAAAATTAAAAAAATATCACTAAGTAATAAAATTCATTTTTTATTTTTAAGGGGAAATAATCTAAAGGGATCTTTTAGAAAAAATAATTCATATTGATAAGATAACTAATAAAATAATTCATAAAGAAAATAAGAAATAAATAAAATATAAATATTATTTAAGAGCATAAAAGTAGAAATGACTTTTTTTTGGAAATTAATTAAGTAAAATCAATTCAAATAAAAGGTTAGTTAATTCAATAAATAAAGAAAAGAGAGAAATTTGAACTTGGGCTCCTTGTCCAAATTCAGCAAAAATTGGGCTTTTAGGGCCACCTGCCCCTATTCTAAGCATCAATAAGATTGATATTGCTTGCACTTTGGGCCTTTCATGGGTTTAGGCCCAAATTTTCTCAAAACATATTGCTACTCATTTCATTGGGCATTTGAGCCCAATTTTCGCTTGGACTTTTGGTCCACTTCCCTGTATATTCTGCGTATATTGGGTGTATATTATATCCCACCCATTTTGGGCTTTCCGAAACCTGAATTTCGACTTAAACCTTGTATTTCTGCATTTCCCAATATTTCAATATTTCCGTCTGTATACCAGTGTATATATCGTGTATACAACTCATTTTCTGGATTTTGGAGACTTAATAAGTTAATTTCCAGCTTTATATTGGACTTCCGAAACCTGTATCAGCTTCCAAAGACCTGTTCACCGACTTCACAATTTGCCATGGGGCTGACTCGAGAAATATGAATATTGGGCCTTTATGGCCCATTAGGAGATGCACGATATCGAGACAGAATCCATTTGGACTCAAAAGGGATTTGGTAGGAAACAAAACAAAAACAGATAAGAATTAGTTACCAAATTCCGATAGAAACTAGCAACAATGAAGCAACATGGAAAACTGATAAGAAAATCATGGGAATAAATGATATGAGAAGACAAGGCACAGATATAGGGAAGGGACAAGACTTTAGTGACACTTCAGATATGTATACATCAGCAAACTAAATTCTAACAATTCTCAGAACAAAACAAGAACAAAGCTACGAACTCATCGACTTTAATGTGAAATAAAGAATAAATCGATGCATTAAGAAATAGAGTGAGAGAACAGACATTCGAGCATAATGAATTAATCTATTCAAAACTCTTATGACTCAATCAAACAAGAAACAACAATGAGTAAAATTGGAGGTTAAAGCTCAGTCTAAAACATATATGGCAAGCTCTTCCCTTAAACAGTGGAAAATAACAAAGCAAGTTCATCCAAGTTTAAGACAGGCAAGAGTAATGCAGCTATATTGATTGTAGAAGTTGAAAACAACCAAATTCATATGCTAAACGAACTACAGCTTAACTGATAATGAACCACTCTTATCACAAGAGCTACTTCCCCAACAATACCGAATAATCGAACACCACAATGTAATCAACTACCACCAAATCCAGATTGATTTAAAGACTTATGCAGGCTGATGGAACTTATAAGAAAAACTCGGATCAATATGAGGAACTAAAAGAGAAAAACAAGAGCTTGTAGTAAGCTTAACATCTAAAAAAAAAAAAAAATCCTCACATTTTAAAAGCTCAACTGCAAATAGCAAACACTTCTTCATGGAGACATGAAAGAAGGCTCAAATAATTCGCTATAAGCGATAAGAAAACAAAGAGACAAAGTAAGCTAATGGAACAAAATGCAATCATACCACATGATGGCTTTATCGATCAATCTCAAAAACTCAGACTTAACGCTAACAGTAACAAACCAAATAAAGAAACATTGATGCTTGAAGACGTATAAATGAAAAAAGCTCAGATTTGGCGACAATCAAATAGCTAGAACAATGAAACACAGAATCAACCATACTACTAAACACATCATCACTAAAAATCAATTATTCATAGCAACGAAATACTGACTTCACTAAATCGAAACGTTATACCGAAATAGAAAAAGACGAAGAGAGCATTACTTTTTCCGGTCGCTTGATTCTCGAGCACCGAGATTTCTCCACCTGTCCCGATTCTCGAATATTCTTGCGAGTGAGCAGGGCTGCTGGTTCGCGATTTTCGCGTGAAGAAGAAGACGCTTGCTGTACCGGGTCGTTCTGGGTATGTATTGTAGCTGTTGGGTATTGTATGTGAATTGGATCAGGTTGGGTCTTTTTGGTGGGCTACTCTCTATATATAGGAAATACGATTCGAAGATAACCCAATTTTGGGGGTAAACTTGAATTAAGACATGAATTGCAATTTTAACTAAATACGAAATTAAAATAAAATGAATTGTTGTTATCAATTAATTAAATAAGCTTCTTAATCTTAACAAAATAAAATAATTAAATTAATTAATTTAAAAATATTAACTATTGATTCACTAAACTAATTGACACAGTAATACTAAAAAAAATTTGATATGATTTTTGAATATTCATAAAATGTATGTAAAACATATATATTATTTCAAAATTATTAACAAAAAGTGACAAAACTCTTTAAAATAATTTATCAACTATTTTTTTCTAAACTTTTTATAAAATTAATTATTTTAAATTGTTTGAAATTGAAGAATCTTGATGATCTATATTATGGAGGTTAAAAATTGGGTGTCCACACCTAAAAATATAAATAAAATAAAATGATCCTTTAGCAGTCCTTTGATATAGCTATAAACTACCCGCTATAATAATTTTGAGATAACTTTTATTATTATTCTTTAATTATGAGTTTAATCGGAGGTAGTAGGTAGTTTTTGAATTATTTATTTTATATCATAATGATAAGATAAATTTATTTTATATACATAATGAATAACTTATTGCATGATAATTTATTCTCGATCAAACAATTTCTTTTAAGTTTAACTCAAAATAATCCTTATATTTCAATGTGGAGAACTAATAATTCTTTATTTTTCAAGACAATTGATATATTTTTAGAATTTTTTTGAAACATATGTCAATTTTTTTAATGAACTTGCAAACATCCCCAGGTGAGAAAAAATTAGGACTGAGTTGATCTTAATTCATATCTTATAATTAGAATCTTTATATTCATACTATTAATATTTATTTTTCATAATTAACATAGAAATTTAGGGAAAACAAAGTGTTTATATTTGAAGTTGATACAAAAACCTATAACTTGTTCTACTTCTAAAGCTTCAAAACTTTAGAGGTCCACAAAAAATTGGTTGGCTTTGAAACAAATATTTATTTTTTTATTATTTTTTTCTTGGTTTTTCACTCTATATTTTTAATCTTTTTTGTCTAGATATCGCATGATATTTGCTTGAACTCGGGAAACACTTCTTTAATATGGCTTCCAAAGCTATTTTTAGATCCTCTCGCCCTTTATACAGATGTTATAATAGATAATTCTCTGATCCCATTATTCTTCTAGCTACGAGACTTTACACGGGTAGAGTTCGATATTCCTTTGTCGATGGTTGATCCAACTCTTTTCTTTCATCGGTGAATGATTGTATCCTATTCATATTAAGCGGGGCATCGATTTCCTCGAATGTCTAGTTGTTGCAATTAGTGTGTTCAAAAAAAAATTAAAAAAATAATAATATATATAGAGAGAGTAAAATATCGAATTAATAATTGATAAACATAGTAAAAGTTATAATTACATATCTAATAATACAAGATATGAGTTATTCAATTTTATTATTGAATTAATATTAATCTGTTAAGAATAGTTAAATTACATTTATAGCTTGATTGTATCTAAGTTTCTTAAAATGTTAGAAGCCTAGGTCAATAATCTTTAAATTCAGAGAAAATCAAGCGCTATCATATTAATTAGATTAGCAAATTAGTATATTTAAGATAGATAATCATTAAGTTACATCGCCTAATAAAATACTTCTATTTGCAATTAAATCGACATATTGTAACTTGTAAGTATCTCAAACAGGTAGCCTGGAGGCTGAAGCAATTTCATTAACCGACAACTTACAGTCTTACACGTAGTTCAAACTTTAAAAAGATGCGTGGCAAGTAGCTTTTTAAAAATCTGATAACAACTTCGTAAAAAGTCTCTCGCAACTACTTTTCTTATGCTATAGATAAAAAGTTAAAAGAAATTTATTTGTATATATATGTTTCCATAGAGATAATGACAGGAAAAGAACACACCATCAGAGCTAGATTTAGCTTTGGATCGATCAATTGTCCCAATCCCATCATCGAATGTGGTTAAGCGCGCCTTTCGAAGACTTGGATAAAGAATGTCTTCCTTCGGCGAACGGCTAGACACTTCTATAATGGGATCTCTTGAACCTATTAAGCTCGTGAAAGTGGGCTTCACTCACCGTTCCCTTTAATAAGAGGAATGCCGTGAGTGTTTGGTACCCTTTTTCTTGCTACTGGTTTATTCCTGTCCCACTTCTGCTTTCCTCACTCCCTGGCTTGCTTGCGTAGTAAAAAGAAAGAAAGCGTCTATGGCAGATGGAATACGAGATCTAGGAGTGTTTACACCAAGGCAATGCAATTTTCATTATTAAGTGATTTAGTGAAATAAAATGAACTATAAATTTAAATACATTATATGCATACATTGACTTGATATAAACACCCATTATAGATAAATTTTACCCATAATAATATCTTTTTTATTTTTTAGCATTTAGTTGCCTTAATTTTTTATTGTTGTATTTGTATCAAAACACCACAAATTTTGTAGGTTACATCACAAATCTCTTGAGAAGTTCTAATAATTTATATATGTGTGTGTAAAAGACAATGACTTTTGCTCTTAAAAATATGTTTATATTTCAAAAATTAAATTAATCTTTTTCTTTTATTATAAAATATAAAATGAACAATTTATTGTATCAAACATAATTAAATTCCAGTGGAGGGGTTCGGAAAAGGGTTTTCACTCACCGGCGATTCGCTAATGATCATACTTCACTCGCCGTCTTACTTCGCCGGTAATTTTCTCTCTGCAATCTTCACCTTCTTCTCGCCGTTATTCATTCTCAATCAATTTCTATGATTGTCTCTCTTTTTTTTTACTCACAGCATATTACTGAAGCATTCTCTATAGCTGCGTCGATGTTGTTTTAGTGTGTGTTTAAACGTTGAAACCCTAGTTTATCGTTTTGCTGATGTTATGTTTCGAGAAAGTGATGTTGTAGTCATGAATTTGTCTGATTTCACTGTTTCTGCAAGTACTTCAATTCAGTAGCAAAGCCACGAATTTCATTAGAGGTATTCAACATTTTTTTTTATATATATATTGTTCAACATACCACCCTTGGGCCTTGGCTACACCCCAGTGATTGTTTAGTCATATCGAGCCTTGCTAATTTAATGGTAGGTTTACTATATTCTGATGACTCATTGTGAGTTTCTAAATTTTGTTTCACTTGAATGGAATTTTTTGGTTCTTAATGCAGAGGGGGAGTTTAAGCCTTTTAGGTTAAAGGAAACGTGAATTCCATGGCCTTGACTTGAATTATGAAGTCTGGTTCTGTATTGCTTTGTAAATTTTCATTGTTTAGTATATTGGAATCTCTCTAGTTGATCGACTAGGCCAATTGAAATTATTTTGAATCAGAATAACCAAGTAATGTTTTATCCAATGGTTAGCTATACTCTGGAGTTGGCAGGTCTTTGGTTCAATCGTGAATTAATGAAAGCTCAAATTGAATGGGAAGCATATGCAAAAAATTCCAGCTACCTCTTGAGATTGAATCTAACATCAGTTTTTTCCTGCGCTTGCTCCATTGTTCTATTTTGCCATCTTATGACCATGATAAGCCTCATCTGATAATTAATGACTTTTTTAGCAGCCACCAGCAGAGAATATGTTGGATATGCGAAGTTTATCCCTCTCCTCCTCTCTCTGACATATAACTTATTAGTTTACTAAATTGATGCTCTTTCCCTTTTTTGTCAGTGGTTATTGTGAACATACATGTCATGGCTGTGATATGTTTCTTTCTGGCATTGTTTCCTCCAGCACAAGTAACCTTATGTCTTGTTGCAATCTTCGATGCAGATTCCCACCTTTCTTGCTTACCGTTTTGCCTCTACTAGATTTGACTTTTCGTGCCATATCACTATTCTCTATTTCTTTCTCTCTTCTTTTATATATGTGATGGCATCAGAATTCATTAACATAATATATGTAATCTCAAACCTCGATTTCTTTTCTTGCAGTAGAGGTGATTCTTTTTGTAATCTTTGTCTCTGAAGTGAAGGTTTCACTATTTTTATTGTATGTGTTCAGGATATATTGTCAACTCTAATCTGCAATAAGACATGTATACTGGCAGCAACTAAGTTGACAATTATAATATGAACCAACTGGCCTAAGAGTGGAGAGAGAAGGTGTAACATTATGAAGATTTATATTTGAAAGGATAATGAATACAAGTGACTGCACAGTGACTACATGTTCCTGCTACTATAAAAGTGATCTCTCCTCATTTGTGTATATTAGGAACAACATTTTTTTTTCTTTTTCTCAAGTAAGTCTGTTTCTTAGATATACATTTCCTCTTGCATTATTTGGGAGGAGCAAATTTCTAGTAGATTGGGTTACTCAGAAAGATAAGTCTGTCCCTTTGGCTTGGTAGTATGATGTATGGAAAGATGTTTCATTATCAAGCACTAGAAGACCGACTTCCGTTATATCTACTCCTTAGATACACCTTCCTCTTGCAAATATTGTCGTCAATTTGACCTACTATTTGCATGAAAGTGGGTCGTTTCTTGAGGCTTAAGCACCGCTTGAGGATTGTCCGTGTTTGGGGATGATTAGTTTTCAAAAGGCTCGATGCACTATTTATATGGCCGCTGTTGCCACTGAGTGTAGCCATAATATCTCTTTTTTTTTTTGCTCGGCTGTTGCCATGACAGACAGCTCTTTAAAGAACAAGCATCCGTGCTTTTAAGTTATGCCAATTTGCTTTTGTATATTTGAACAATTGATTGAAACTCTCATCTGTTTCACTAATGGATGATTTATTTTATTATATCGGCGTTGGAATAGCTAGTGTGAAAAAACATTTCTACAACCTTTTTATTTCCTTCCCCTCTTTATTTTTGCAGGATGACTGCTGGGTGGTGAGCTAGTTGATATTAGATCCAGAAGGTACTATATAGACGCAGATACAAGTCTGCTCCTCATCAAGCACGACAGATAAGATGGACGACGGAGGCCAACGAGAAAATAGGAGACACAGAATGGATTATTCCAAAGGAGGTTATGCACCGGTAAGAAAAGTACAATTATTATGAAAGGTCAAGGCAATACAACTACAACACCTTAATCACAAGCTAGCTGGGAATGTACTGAATACATTGCAAGAATTTACTGAATATAATGAATCATCCAATAACAAGAACACTTAATATATTTCATTTTTTTTTTAAATATATCTTGACATCATGATCAGTAGTAATGTTGTTCACTACTATTACTTTCACTGTAGTGGAACGTGGTACCTCCTTACCAGATGAAGGACCAAGAGGCTTTCATCATGAATACAAAAATCAGAATGGTCTTTGCTGAAAGAGATGCTGCTGTTGAAGAACGTAATAGAGCAGTGATTGAAAAGAAGGAAGCATACGCTGAGCGAGATTTTGCAATCCAGCAGCGAGATACCGCATTTGCTGAGCGAGATACTGCCATAAAAGAAAGGGACAATGCAATAGCTGCCCTCCACTTTCTCGAAAGTACCACGAATGGCTCATTGGGTTGTAGGACACGTGGCACAAAGCGCCCTGAGCAACCTAAAAATCATCGCAACTATAACACAGATTCTGTTTGTATCAATAGGGATGTGCCCGTAGCTGATGCTTTTCCTATATCAGCCATATCATCTGAAGCTGCAAAAGCACTCCAAGTAAAACGGTCAAAAGTAAACAAAGGCATGTCAACAAAGTCAGCAAAATCCCCAAGGAAGACAAAGAAAGTGAATGAAGATTTGAATCGGCATCTTACAACAGATGGATCTAAAGCTGAATGGGATGCTCATGATCTTGGCTCGATAGACCAGATCCAGTTTGACGAGTCTACCATGCCAATACCTGTTTGCACATGTACAGGAATACCAAGGCAGTGTTACAAATGGGGAAGTGGGGGTTGGCAGTCATCTTGCTGCACTACATATCTGTCAGAGTATCCACTACCACAATTGCCAAACAAACGACATACTCGTTTAGGTGGTAGGAAAATGAGTGGAAGCGTTTTTAGCAGATTGCTTACAAGGTTTGCAGTAGCTGACCGTGATCTGTCTATGCCCATCGATCTTAAGACTTTTTGGGCTAAACATGGTACAAATCGCTACATTACCATTAAGTGATGCATCAATGTTGATTTGCTAGCCAGTTGCTATATTGGGCCTGGATGCCAGAGATGCTTGATAGGTAGTCGAGGAAGCAACACACAAAGAGCTGGACTTAATGAGTGATCAAAAGCCCTTTCGGATGGTCACACGATGACCTTGTGCTGTGACTACAGGTCTTGTAACTGACTTTTGGTTCAGTTATTTACAGCACATTTTTGGTACTTATTGTTAGTTCTCTGTTTTTTAGCACTTAATATTGTACAAAGGAGTTTCTAGGAATTGCAGGTATACTATTTTGAGCTTCTCCTTATTCAAGACAACTAATAAGAAAGCTTCTACTTTTCATGATTCTCATCTTAGTTGAACCTTAACTTGTTCGTCTAGCAACCTCAGCCTGCTGATGTTGTTATCCCATTAAAAGGAATGCTTACGATAACCGATTAAGCGGTGGCACGAGTTCTACACAAGAGACGGTCAGTGAAGTTACTTCCTATCTATGTAAGTCTCGGTGGATAGAGTTATTTGACACTTGTGTGTCAAACTGGTTTGGACGTTACAAAAAAGTAGGTCAAGCAGTCCTAAAAGGAAGTTAGACAACAAAAGTGTTATTAATGATCTCGACTTCTTTTTCACATGAAAAGCACAATGTTTTGACTCCAGAATATGGAAGCAAATGCAATAGTGTTCCACCGAATATTTCAGTTTCAATGAGCTGATTTTATCATACAAAATTATGCCCAATAAAGTTAGGTATCCTAACTGACCATTTTCACATTTGGTTCAACAGGAAATATCCTTAGATTGTCAAATTAGACCAAACATTTTCTTACTTTCAATCAAAATCTCAGGATTTTCTGGACGAAAATATTGACTAATGTGCCTCTCAATATAGAAATTGTACAAGGAAAAAGGAAGTCAATATCAACGGACGTGGTGCAGTGGATGGAGCTGTTCTCTTTTAACCAAAGCTCTCATGTTAGAGCCCTGAGTATGAAAAACCTTTAGGAAAAAAAATGGAAGCCGTCTATTTATTGATTCTTAAAATTAATTATATAGTTAAGTATAAAATGTAAACATCTTGTGCCTATTTCCTTGTGCATGCAACATTGTGTAGATATACCTAATGTTTTTTACTTCGAACTATATATAAGTAGTTCAATTTTGTCAAAAATATATTTATACTAATCTCACACTACATATGAGTTGTATGTGCAATATTTTACTTTGCAACCACTGCATCAAATTATGAATCTCTCAAATTTAAAAACAAGAAAAATGAAATAGGTATCATGTCAAAGACAACTTAATTAATTTCTTATCTAACTAGAATTTTTTTCCTACACATGAATATCAAACACCATATAAGTTGGTCGTGGCTTGTTCATCTACTGCCAGACATCATGTTGACAACACCTACATATGCTCATGTTAATATCACACCAAATTGTGATATTACAATATACTATTTGTATTTTCCACATTATTTTCTTGGTTTCATGCACCTATACATGTCCCTTGATAAAAAAATAAAGCAAAGTGAGTCGAATTCAGAATACGAATATGATAAATATGTGTTTCATGTTTGATGGGAAAAAAATTGTGATGTTATGTTGTTTCCACTTTTGTTTTTTCAATAAGTCTTTCTTGCTTAAATCGTCAAGTATCTTTCACATATAGTAATATCAAGCTATTTTATTTATTTGAATTTTTATTTTGTTAGTAAGAATATGATTCCCTAGTCTCATTATTCTTCTATATCCACAATCTTTATTTTTTAGAAAATAATCTTAAAGTGACTGTAGCTCTTCATTTACATGATTAATTATAATACGTTCATTGGAGTTTTGATGGAATGGATCAAATTTCTCCGTTCTTAATTAGAAATCGAATCAGAGTATTAGTATGTAAAAAAAAAAAAAAATCATTAGGAAACACTTTCTTTCTAAATATGTGTTACACACCGCGTATTCAAATTAATTATAAGTTTAATGTGTATACTTGACACCATTTGGAAAAGTTTTAAAGAAAATTAAATTATATTTTTTAAAAAAATTACAAGTTCAATGATGCCTACATGTGGACCCATATCAACTTTTTTTTTTTTTTCTCTAGCTTTTAATAGTAGAACAAAGAAAAACAGATAAATTTTTATATTATCCAATAGCGCTAAGATTTAAACACGTGGGTGTGTACAAGAAAAGTGGGCCCACAATGCCCCATATTTCAATGGTCAAAGTCAACTAATTGCCGTCACGATAATATGTGCCAATAATTTAGGCATAATCACTCTTTTGTTGATTATTTGTTTTGCATGAACTCATCAATAATATAGTCCTATTATTTAAATTTCAGTTAATCCGTGAGTTAGACGCATGTCATTAATAATAATTTTATAACAAAAGGAAGTATGCTATTTAAATAAAAAGAAATATAAATATTTGTAGCTAGCTCAAAGGAAATATGATTGTTCAAGTCTTATAAGTAGTTCACCCATCCGATTAACCACCCGATGTGGGATTTTTTGTCACCTAACATCGGGCGAGACGGACCCTGCTCTGATACCATGTTGAAATTAGGTCTTAGGCCTAACTCACACCCAAAAGCTAGCTCTAAATGAGGAGAATTGCACAAGCCTTACAATGAGCCCACTCATCTCATTAACCATCGATACGAGACCTTTTGTCATTCTTTAACAATATCAAATTTGATATTCAATATTTTTCGAATCATACATCAATTAACCTAAGGATCTATATTATTTATGTATGTCCAAGAATTTCTCAATTATAATAAAAGAGTATATTATTGTTTATGTTTGTACTATATAATAACCAATACACATTTGGGATATATGTTATATCACACCTATAAATAGTTTAAAATGTTAGAAATTTTACTCTATATATTGAGAGTCATAAGATTTTTTATTAATACGTTAAATTATTGATAAAATAGGATTATAGGAGTGAAGTCATATCAGATAAATTTTAATTATAAGAAAATAGTATAAGTTGTAATTTTTCTACTATTAATATGATGAAAATACATTTAAAATATTGATAAATTAAAATTTATATAATTTAACTGTAAAAAAAATATCACATATATTTTGAAACGGAGATGATATTTCTTTTCTATTAACGAATTACACACTCGTTGTCTAGTGGGTGATGAATTTATCATTTATTTTAATCAGATGATTTTATCAATTAATGTAACTGATAATTATATATTACCAATTAAGTATCCCCGTAAAAAGAAAAGAAATAGAGTTTATGTGGACCTCTTCACCCTTTCTTATCCAATTACTATATAGTACTATATATATTTGATTCATAAATTTTTTGCAGAACTATTAAATGCATTCCTACCCATATAAGACATTTTGCAATTAAATTTTTACTTGTATTGTGAAGTTCTAAAAAATGCAAAATGGTTCTCTTTAATCATGAAAAAGAAAGAAGAGCTTTCGTGTTACATACATTAATTTATTACTATCAGTATTTACTCAAATATATTTCAAACTTTGACATTATATAGCAAAAATTAATGTAGTTTGACTTAAAAAGAATCGAAAATAGAATGCAATATTTACTTATAATTTCTTTTCAATAATATTATGCTTTGAGAAATATAGAAAATGTACTATTTTCTTACAATCTAATTTCCCATACATATGATAAAATTTATGCTCTAAATGCTTCATTACTATGCGTATTTGGGAGGGTTAAAATGTATTACAGAGATCAAAAGTAATAAATTTATGTCTTTATATATGATCTTTGATTATAATCGTATCACGAATTGATATTTTAATTGAGTCACAAAAAATATAAAGCATGAAACCAATTTGGAGCTTGTAAATACTTCACAAACACATACTATTTCAAATCCAAATACTACTTTATATTTTCTATATCTATTGACAATCCAATAAAATCTCTAAAAAAAGGAATATGATTTTAGTGGTAAATATTGAAGTAGGATCATATGATAAATATTTAATCGTAGAGTGTGTTTACATTAATTTAATGAAGTTAATTTTAAGAGTAAAAATACCTTATTAGCTAGGCTTAGTATATTGATAACTTTTTAAATTTATTAATAAAGTTTTAATTTAGATACTTGAACTATGATTTGTTTTAGTTGAACAGACGTACTATGATATTTATACATAGATACTTTTAATTCAAATTTACAAAAAAATATTTAATCATATACCTAGTCATGCATTAATCAAATAAGTTAAACAATTTAAGTTCTGTCACTTCCTTTAATCATATGCATAAGTTATAAAACTCTATGTGTAATTTATTTTCATTAAGATTAATGTGAATAACAAAAGAAAATAATATTTTTTTCATTGATTTACTTAGCTACTTAAAAAACGTTAACTCAATTTATTTTCTAGAATTTAAAACACAAGTATCTATTAAAAATATTTTATCGTTTAGATGTAAAAATTGAAACAAAGTTATAATTTAAATATTTAATTAAAATTTAATAATGAAATTAAAGAGTGATTCGTATATTAATCCATCATTCAAACATAGTCAAGTAATAAATATATATATATATATATATATATATATATATAAATCTATTCTACATTTATTAATTTTATTTAAATGCTCGATATGAACAAATATTTACTAAATATTATCACACCCACAAATAAGATGAAACTTTAAATATCAAGGATAAAGAAAATGATTATTTGTTAATTTAAGTCCAAACTTTCAATGACAATGGCAAATAAATCTCTAATCAAAGAGTATTCCACACGCTCTTCAAATGAGACTATCTCACACGTTTTTTTAAGTGATCGCAATTCATTTTTTTAGCGCGATAATAAATAAGTTATTTATATATAATTTATACTATGATAAAATTATTTACATATTAAAATTAATATTTTTACAATGTTTGAATTAGTTAATATACATATAACTAATTCTTATCTTACAAATATATGGATAACTCTAACTAGCTACGAACGCGTCTGAATATATAAATATTACATGGGACTATACACCGAAAAAGGAAAAAAATATATTTTATTTTAAGACCAAAAAAAGAAAAATAATAAGTAAGAAGAAAAAGAAAGAGAGAGATTCATTGCTACATAATCTGCGGTGATAGAGGGAGAAAAAAAAAAAATTTTGGATAAATGCAGTCGGAATGAAATTCAAATTGAAATGCAAATGCAAATGAAATTGAAATTCATATTAAATTCACGCGTCTTTCAAGTAGTAGTAGAAAGTATAGTAGTCTTGTCATGAAATCCGTGTAATTATAGTTGTTGTAAGTAGTCATCTTCGTTGATAACAGTGAGATAGAGAGAAGAGAGAGAGAAACAAGAAAAATATCATAGAAAAAACAGTATTACAAGGAAAAAAAGGTACACACAAAGAGGAATAGAGGAGCGTCTTCTTCATCTTCTGTTGAAAATGGTGGATTTACACTCAGGTATTGTCAAAGACTCGATTTTTTTGTTACCCATTTTGGTTTCTTGATGATTAGATGAATACCCTGTTCTTTGTTTCTAATGATTTGTTGATTTTTATGTTAAAGATTGATACTTTTTGGGGGTTTTGCATTGTTTTTTGTTTTTGGGGTTTTATGAAATTGATGAGCTTTGAAAATTCAGGTGTAACAGAAGTACTGTAAAGGTTGGATTTTGGTAAAGTTGAAAGGTTTTTTTTTTTAGTTGACTGGTAGAGTTGAAATTTGGGGAAAAAGAAATGGCTGGTGACAATGACGAAGGTAACAGTGATATGGTCCAGAGACTTCAATCATCATTTGGGACATCATCTTCTTCACTTCCTAAACAGCTTCAACCTATTTCGATGAACCAATTGGACATACCCCAGTTGACAACTTCTCAATTTAGGGGTCAAATGAGGCAATTTTCTCCCAATTTTGGTGTTGAAAATAGTAAAAGAGTAGGTATACCGACTTCTCACCCGCAAATGCCCCCTATTTCACCATATTCTCAGATCCCTGTAACCAGGCCAGGGAATCAGCAAATGGGTATGCAGAACTTTACTAGTGCAGGGCCATCTCATTCGCGATCTTTATCTCAACCAGCGTTTTTCTCACTGGATTCCTTGCCACCCTTGAGCCCTTCACCGTATAGGGAATCCCCGTCCACGTCTATGTCTGACCCGATATCTGCTGATGTCTCAATGGGTGATCAGGATGGCAATTCACATTCTTTATTGCCGCCTACGCCTTTCTCTAGGTGTAATTCATCGAGGGCAGGGGAGAGTCTTCCTCCTCGTAAGGCTCATAGGAGGTCTAATAGTGATATACCATTCGGCTTTTCTGCTCTAATGCAGTCATCGCCACCACTTGTTCCGTTAAGGAGTCCTGGTGCTCTTGAAAGGTCAGTTCCTTCAAGGGATAATTTGGGTGGTAAACCAATTCAGTTGGTTAAACGGGAATCTATGTGGGAAAGAGGAAATGATAATAACAATGTTGAAGGGATGGGTGAGAGGAAATCTGAAGGAGAAGTTGTGGACGACCTTTTCTCTGCGTATATGAATTTGGACAACATTGATGCATTTAACTCTTCGGGAACTGACGAGAAGCTGGGTATTGAGAACCGTGAAGATTTAGATAGTAGAGCGAGTGGTACAAAGACGAATGGTGGTGATAGCAGTGATAATGAAGCTACAAGCAGTGTCAATGACAGTAGCAGCGGCAGTATGCAGAAGAGGGAAGGGGTCAAAAGGAGTGCTGTGGGAGATATCGCTCCGACCTCTAGACACTACAGGAGTGTTTCGATGGATAGTTTTTTGGGGAAGTTAAACTTCATTGATGATTCACCAAAGTTGCCTCCATCTCCTGGACCACGCCCAGGCCAACTCTCACCAACCAATTCACTTGATGGAAATTCAAACAGTTTCAGTTTGGAATTTGGAAATGGTGAATTTAGTGGAGCTGAATTGAAGAAAATTATGGCAAATGAAAAACTTGCAGAGATAGCTTTAGCAGATCCAAAACGAGCCAAAAGGTCAAATTCCCTTTGAAGTGATGCATCTATTTGCCTTTTCAATATCATTCCTCTATGCTTTACAGCTGACATTCCCTATTTTCTTGTTTGTTGTTGTAGGATTTTAGCCAACCGTCAATCTGCTGCTCGTTCTAAAGAAAGAAAGATGAGATACATTGCAGAATTAGAACACAAGGTTCAGACGTTGCAGACTGAAGCCACCACATTATCTGCTCAACTGACCCTCTTGCAGGTGATGAACTTTTCAATATTGTCATGTTTAATGCTTCTAATGATCGTATTATCACTGCTTAACATTATCTTGTACTTGCATTCAGAGAGATGCGACTGGGCTGACAAGCCAAAATAGTGAACTGAAGTTCCGTTTGCAAGCTATGGAACAGCAAGCTCAACTTCGTGATGGTATTAACCTTGCTTCTGTGATCTATGACTTCGTGTATTTGTCAGCTCATGTTTCATCTATGACTCTCTACGTTGCTAATTATCATTTTTTGTTGTTGCTAGAGATCGATTCACTTACTCTTAGCTTTTAAGAATGAGATATCACTCTTAAAAGGTTTATCAAAAAAAGAAGGATGAGATATCACCCTTAAAAGGTTTATCAAAAAAAAAAGAATGTGATATCACCCTTAAAAGTGAAGTTTCTGCCTACAGTTTATTTTTTTTTGAAAAGTAGTTTGTGCATACTATTTGCACAAAACTTTATCTTTGAAACTAACTATATCATTGCATGCTACGTTGATTGTTTAAATTTAAGGAATCTGTAAAACCATTGTCATGTTTTGGTAGATTGAATCAGTTGCAAATGTAGGCATAGCATCAGTTTATGCTTCAGTTTTCCATCTTTTTTTGTTTCTGTTTATTTTGGGGTAGGGGGTTGACGATATTAGCCTTCTATGTTGTCTGCTGTTTTCCTCAATGCTAATAGAGAACAGGCCAGATGCTTTGTGTATTTTTATGCTTTTGAGGTTCTTTGGTGTTATAGAAGACAAATATGAAGCCTAATAGCTTTGCTATGACAGCTCTAAATGAAGCATTAACTGCTGAAGTACAACGCTTGAAAATTGCAACCGCAGAGCTTAGTGCAGACGCTTCCAAGTTTCAGCAGCTATCTCTAAATCCTCAGATGTTCCAGTCACAGCAGCAACAATCTAATCAGCTAAACATGCATCAGTTGCAGCAGCAGCAGCAACAACAATCATCTCAGACCCAACAACATGCTCAAGCACGACAACAACTTAACAGCTCTACAACTTCAAAGCATGAATCAAAGTAGTAGCTTTTGGGAAATATCCGATCTTCGTAATATTTATATTAGTTTGTTGATAGATGTTGCAAGTGTTTTCATATCATTCAATGCATTCATTCATTTAGTTCTGCATTCACAACAAAACACACTAAGTCTTGGTATTTATTATCTATAGGACATGCATGTTCATTGGATTTACCTAGTCACAAAGAGTCTTTTGATGTATACAGCTGGTTATTTTTTTTGTTCAACAAGGATATTGAATTCAAGGTCATATGAACTTGACTCGTTTTGTTATTATGAAAGTTTTAATTCAAATTTGTCTGCTTCGTGTTCGTTCGAGTTGCAACAACTTTGGCTAATAATTTCTTCTGTTTTTTTCTTCTCCGGTGGCATTTTACGATTACTGTGGTCCTCTCACCCCCCAACCCCCTATGTCCATCCTCACCTTCTCTGTATTATATACAAATGCTTTTAGAATAATATTTTTGTAAGTTGTCAATACCTTCGTATGGAATACACAAGTAGTAGTGCATTTTCTGAAGTAATATGTTAAATTTTATTCCTAGATTCGTCCTATAACTATTCGATATGAGAAAAGAATATGTAGAGAATAACTCCTATCCTGTTTTGTTTTGTTTGTTGGCGCATATGTTCTTTTAACCACGTTCGAATATATGAACGGAATGATTATTTCCTACAAAAATGTGCCATCTCAAACTTTTTTAACTTCATATTGATTTTTACAAATAACCAACTTTTGAAGTTTTAAAAGTGGTGACATGGTCGGAAGTTTAAAATTCAAAATGTGTAAAGACGAAATTTCAGACTCACCAGCCTCGCGTATTTACACCACATCAATAATAGATGCAAGACGAAGTATATAATCTATTTCTGAAACTCCATTTCTGGCAGGATGAAAACTGGTTAATTAGTTGTATGACATGTCATATGACAATTATATAAATATGTTATAGAAGTATGGACAGAACAGTCAGGATGGCCGAGTGGTCTAAGGCGCCAGACTCAAGTTCTGGTCTTCGTAAGAGGGCGTGGGTTCAAATCCCACTTCTGACATTTATCTTTTTTAATTTCGTTTTTATTCATTTTCCTTCACATCTCTTTATCTTATGAGATTGTTATAAAATATTTCTACATTTATCTCAAAATTATTATAAGTTATTCTTTATATTAAATGATCTTTTGTATCCTCTTATCAAACGATCCCTCGTATTGTGAAGCTTATATCAAAACATTTAAATATGAATTTAAACATGCTAAAACTTAACGTTTCTTCAATAGTTCATAGGTAAATCATGAATTTTTTTAGAGTTAATACTAGACTTTGAAATTTCGTAACAAATGAATTATAAAAGTTAGTACAATATATTTATGGGTATGAAAATTAAAAATAATAATTCATAATATTATATGTTTGTTAATTTTGAATCTCGTAAGAGAGGGTGAATAACAGAGTCCGAAGTCAAAAAGGTAAATAATTGAGCAAAGATAACAAAATTGATGATAATGATGGATGTCGTTAAATCGTTGGTTGGAAGGCGCATGCTGACATGTGTCTTGTAAGGCGCATATCAGCATGCACCTTCCAACCAACGATTTAACAATATCTATCCAAATGTTGCCCTTTTGGTTTGATCCTCAATGTTTGTTGCTTTTTTAAAAATTTTGCTCAATTTTTTTTGTCCTTTTGGCTCCGATATTAGAAGTGTAGTATTGTTTTCCAGAAAACATTCATTTGTAAAACGGTAAAGGGTCAAAGTTACCTTCGAACTATTCAAAATAGCCCATATATATCATTTAATTATGTTTGTGATCAAAACTACCCTTGCCGTCTATGTTATAAACCACAAATACCTTTAAAACATTATCTGTACAATTAGAGATGACATGACAGTCCACCCAAATAGTCCAACATGGCAAAAATATCTTCCTGTCAATTAGCTCTATCACAAAAAAGAAAATAAAATGCAATTCTTTAATTGTTCTTGTTGAGTTGTTCGAACTTAGGAACTTCAATTTCAAAGTGTGTGTTTGAAAGTGTAATTGCGTGTTAAAGGATCGAGTTTATTGTTTGGGTTTGGGGTTCATAGACTCACATAATCAATTTTTAGATTTTCAAGCTTTTTAGAACTCTTTCATATATTTTTTAATTTATTTTTTTTGGAATTTCAACTCAAATCTTGATACATCAATCTTCAAACTAAGAAATCAGTTTTAAAATGTCAATTTCTAGCTTTAATTGCAAGTAATTTTTATTAACATTTAATTAAATCTCTACAAAATTTTGTACTTCAAAAAATTTATAAATTTCTCACCAACAAGTTTTCAAATGAGTAGCTATTTTTGAGTTTCAACACAAAAAGAATAATTTCAAGAGTTTTTCAATATCTTTCAATCTTTAGAATTAAATTTTTAACCTCAAATTCGATGATATCAAAACTCAAACAATGAACTCGATCACTCAACATACAACTACTATCTCAAATAAATTACATCACTCTTTAAAATTAAAACTTCAAAGTCCGAACAATAACTCAAACAAAAATAATAAAAGTTTTTTTTTTTTTTTTGTGATAGAAATGAACAAGGAAGAACAACATAATTGAGAGGAAGAGATTTTTGCCATATTAAATTGTTATGTCAACACATAGTATAGCGTTTTAAGGCATTTATAATCTAAAACGTTAGAACGATAATTTTAATCTCAAACAATAATAAAAAACGTTATATATAATCTATTTCGAATAATTCGAGGACTCTTTTTATTTTATCGGTTTATAAAGTACTGTTTACCGGGATTTTAAAACCGCAAACGTAATCTTGTAACCCGACTCTTAAAACACTTCATGGAACCCGAAACCCTAATGGACGAGTTGCCGGCGGCAACCGCAACAGCGGTGGAGCAGCCGGAAACTCCAATGCAACCCCCTTCATCGAACACCGCCGACGGAGGAGTGAGTGAAGAACTTTTAACCCCAGAAGAGTTGGTTGCTAAATCCAAGGCTCCTGTGAAGAGAGAGTATCTTCGCCCTCCACCTTCCAGACCTTCTACCAATAACAACAACAACACTACTGTCGGAGTTGAAAATGATGATGCAGCTGAGGCCAAAAGAGCTCCTCTTCTTAAGGACAAAAAATCTAAACGCCAAATTAAGCGTGAACGCCGCGAGGTGATTTTCATTGTATATTTAAAAAAGTTTAATTTTGTTAGGCGAATTGAATTGGAAGATAAGTTACTTACCAGTATTGGAATGAGGTAGTCTAAATACAGTAAGAGATAGGTGACATTTATAACCCACTCGACTAGCACATAGTTGATTCGAACTTGAGCTTTTTTTTTTTTTTTCTGCAACTGCAAATGAAATTTTTGAAATGATTGCAGGAACAAAAATCTCCATTGCATCTCTGTCCTGTGGTGGCCAAATCAGGAAAAGTTAGTGCGTGTCCGTATGGTGATAAATGTCGGTTTAGTCACGATGTAGAAGCTTTTAAAGCTGTGGTAAACTAATAAATAAGATCTTTGTTATCGTTCTGATCGTGTTATGCTTTATGGAATGCCATAAAATCACAATCTTTGCTGTGTTGTTTTGAGTGCAGAAACCAGCTGATATAGAGGGTAGCTGCCCATTTCTGGTTTATGAAGGGCCATGTCCTTATGGATTGGCTTGTAGGTTTGCAGGGACTCATAGAGACGACCTTTCAGCTCCAACTGAGAATTTGCCTGGGAAGAGTTCTGAACTAAATTTTTTCAACAAGGACACTCAGAAGCTTCTGTGGAAAAACAAAATGACGTTTCCCAAGGCTGAAGCCACTCTCAAACTTCTTGGACTTAAGGTTTGTGCAGCTCGCCATTTCTTCTTCCATTCTTCAATATCAAATTTGGGGGAAAAAGTGACTCTTTATTAGACAGACTTCAATTTTAGCCTGATGAACAAGATGTTTGAGCATTAGGAAGCAGTGTCATACCTGTATGCTTTTTCTTCTTTGTATTGTTTCTCTTGTTCATTATAACTTCTTATTACAGGTCAATCCTAAAGATAAAACATTGGCCGATAATGGGGAAAATGGCCAAGTCGCGCCAAAAGAGCCAGCCACGGACACCAAAACAGACAGCAATGTAGTTGCTAATGACAGTGTCAGTCCTTCCATTTCACCAGAAGATGATGTAGATGGAAATAATTTGGCTGATGATGCTAGACCTTTAAAGAAGGCAAAGTCATCTGTCAATGAAATTTGTCCCTCCCAAGTTAGCAGTGGTTGTTAGATGCTTTTATTCCTCTATGAGCATTCAGGTTGTTTCTTATGGAGAGATAAAAGCTTATGAACCTGATATTATCTATTCTGACAGGTTTAAGTGTTCAAGAGAGAGTTCCTGACGACAACTTTGGTGTGAATAAATCAGAGCCAACTGCTGATACGATGGCAGATTCTGATAAAAGCCTTAAATTGCACCCCCGTGAAAAAAAGCTTATTGATTTTCGAGACAAGCTCTATCTTGCTCCTTTGACTACAGTTGGGAATCTGCCTTTTCGTAGACTTTGCAAGGTGCTAGGAGCTGATGTAACATGTGGAGAGATGGCAATGTGCACAAATCTCTTGCAGGTCAGTCGCTGCTAATTATTGATGGGATAAACACAAGTTAGCATTAAAATTATTCTTGAATGCCTCAAGATAGAGTGAACGAGAGTGAGGATCAGTGAAAAACTTACTGTGGTAATTGAATGGTTAGGAAGTAAGCTGAGGAGTGCTATTATAAAAATTGCATATATTTTCTTGTTAACCCTTTGACACATGAGTTCGTTCAAATGCAACTGAATTGGATATGTGTGTTATACTATTGGTTTTTCACAAGTTTCCCTACCTCATCCTCAAGTTCAGAGAAATAAATCTCCATCTCAAATGACCTTTTTTTTTCCCTTGGTTGTTTTAAGTTCTAGAACCCTTCTCCCTATTTGGGACTTCCTGTAAGTTCATTTGATGATTTATGACATGCGAGCATGGGTGGCATGGGTCCTGAGGTAACTTAACCATCTATTAATTCACGTATTATGGCTAATGCAGGGCCAAGCAGCTGAGTGGGCACTGCTGAGACGGCATTCATCCGAAAATTTGTTTGGTGTTCAGATTTGTGGGGCATTTCCAGACACTGTTACAAAGACAATTGAGCTTATAGAACAAGAATGCTGTGTGGATTTCATTGATATTAACATGGGATGCCCAATTGATGTTGTAGTTAACAAGGGTGGTGGATCAGCTCTTCTTACAAAACCAATGCGGATGAAGAGTGTAGTAGAAGCTGCTTCTTCAACAGTTAGTACACCAGTAACTATCAAGGTAGGGTGGACTGCTTTCCCTTTTATTTTGCAACTCTTGGAGATCAACATACCTGGCATAGATAATTAATTGGCGTTATGATTAATTTCAAAAAAATTAATTGGCGTTATGATATGACATTCCCCGTCCCCACCCCAATGGCAGCTGTGGAGTAATTTATTGGTTTTCTGGATTTATATTGTTCACAATCTGGTTCACACATGCCTTTGGTTTCTTAAGGAATTTATGGAGATGCTTGACAGTACACCGTTTTCCTGCTTTAGGTACGAACTGCTTATTTTGAGGGGAAAAATCGCATTGATTCTCTAATTGCAGATATGGGTAGTTGGGGTGCAACTGCAGTAACCATACATGGCCGATCACGTCAACAGCGCTACAGTAAGCCTGCTGACTGGGATTACGTGTATCAATGCGTGCGGAAGGCCCCCAAGTCATTACAGGTCCTTGGAAATGGTGATGTATTTTCTTACGTAGACTGGAACAACCACAAAACTGAGTGTCCTGAACTTTCTACATGTATGATTGCTCGAGGTGCATTAGTAAAGGTTAGTAGTATAATGTTTTTTTGCTCTTCTATTTCCATTGTGTAAAATTTGTTACTGTTGCTGTGTTGCATGATCATTCTATACGTGCCTCTTAGACTTTATCTGCACTAAACAGCACATCATAATTTTGCAGCCTTGGATATTTACCGAAATCAAGGAACAGAGGCACTGGGACATTACATCTGGCGAGCGGCTAGATATCTTGAAGGATTATGCACGGTTTGGCCTTCAACACTGGGGTTCTGATTTGAAAGGTATATAGTTATGTGAGTAATGTTATCGTACAGTA
This sequence comes from Solanum lycopersicoides, assembly GCA_022817965.1. NCBI lineage: Eukaryota > Viridiplantae > Streptophyta > Magnoliopsida > Solanales > Solanaceae > Solanum > Solanum lycopersicoides. Next base: position 131,989,942 of record CM040618.1, read on the forward strand.
AGAAGTTTGTCTTGTCAATCAACCCGACATTAATTGTTGCAATCTATTGGAAGCATGCCATAAAGATGAGCTATCATGTTTATATTTGCATCCATGCTTACCCATAGAACTGAGTGTTGTCGCCTTCACATCATCACATGTTAGTTCTTTTACATCATATATGTAAGAAGTTGAGATAAGATAACATGTGGAATTGCTATATTTACGCATAATATGTTCCAGGCATGTGCAGACTTGCTGAACTGTGCTTAATATCTGGCCCTTTATAGCCAGGATAGGAATTTATACTGCTTGTTATCTACATTCTTAAGTTATAACATTCTTCTATTAGGTTCACTTGTCCGATATATTAGGGAAGTGTCCTGTTAGATTGGACATTGAAAAATATGAGGCTGTGATGCTTCTTTTTAAATTTGTTATCCATTTTACACTAGCCAGTAATTTATGTATGCATCCTGTACATCCTATGATTATTCATTCTTTTCTTGAATATGTATGAAGACGTAATTGCAAGAGCTACATGTATGCTGGGAGAACCTTCCATTGTTTGTCTTGAATAGATGGGGGTTTTCCTCTATACATTTTATTCTGGTTGCAGTTTGCTTTGGTTGCGATATACTTCTTCGTGAGAAATTCTTGAAGATAAATTATTATTATCTATACCTAATGTTTGCACCAAATGAGCGCAGGAGTAGATACAACCAGACACTTTTTGTTGGAGTGGCTTAGCTACACATGTCGGTACATTCCAGTTGGCCTGTTAGATATTATCCCACAAAAAATAAATTGGCGATCACCCTCATACTATGGCAGGGATGACCTAGAGACACTAATGGCCTCTGATTCTGCTGCTGACTGGGTACGTAATTTATTGTTCGTACACATAGTATTGTTAAGCACTTGAAACATTGATTCTTCTCTCATTGTAATGTGCTATATATATATTCCCTCGACAGGTAAGGATCTCCGAGCTGGTACTCGGGAAGGTTCCTTCTGGCTATTCGTTTGCACCAAAACACAAGTCCAATGCTTATGACAGAGCAGAGAACGGCTAAAGATCATTTTGTTATTACTGACGCGTCTGATTCTAATTTTTGCTGAGCTCTTAGCGACCTTCGTCCTCTCATGATCAGTGGCTTATTTATCATCAAGTACGAGATTGATATGTCAATTCATAATAGCTTATTGTTAGGACTTATATATAGCCCTTTACGATTTTGTTTATTCAAAAATCAATCCTTCTATATACAGATTTTTTATGATTGATACTCAACTGAGAAGATCATTCTTCTTGGTTAACTTTTAAAAAGTGTTTCATTTTAGAAACGTGAATTGTATTTGTAGAAAACATGATATCTAGTTTTATAAGATACTTATTTCCATTAATTCCTTAATTAATTTACTGAGATGGTTGGTCATTTAGGTAAACCGTTTTTTTATTTATTTACCTTTATTAAAAAATAAAGAACTGTGATACATTGTTTGCATTTTCTTCCTTTAACTACTCTTTTAGGTATCTAAGCATTGCCTATATATTTTCTGACGGGATTAACGGCTTGCATTTCAAGCTGGTGGTATTAGACCTATTAAGTACTCTATTTAACTGTTATAATTCCAAACACTTTTGTTTGACTTTGAAAGGTGTGCTGATATCTTGACAAAAATCGCTCGTCTATAGTGGGTCTAAGATTCGAAGTTTATGAATTCTAATATTTTATGATATGGCCTCAATTATGAGTAATTGGGTTTTGAATTGAACTTTTAACAGACATACAAAATTTAGACCTAAGTTATTGAGTTCTGTCGAATTAAATATACTACCTCCGGCCCGGGGCCCAATGCATCCAGCTCTTTAATTTTGATATATGTAAACATACACCGAAGATAAGACGGCCTGAAAAAACAATGGAAAATTCCACTGTGACGTTGCGGTTTTATAATATGTAATTGTCAAATGTTGAATCCTTCCTAATGTTTTCAGTAGTGTCAATGTGAGATTACATACGCAAATCCACTTTATAGAGTAGTTGTTAGTCTGTTAAGTTAATGGAGTAGTTGCATTTCCATTTCATGCGGACTTAATAAAAAACAGTCAAATACAAGAATTTCTTGTAACTACATTTCAGTCGATTATCCCAATGGATTCTCCTCTGTTACATGAATTCAAAAGACAGGCTTCCTTCTTCCTCAAAGAGAAAATCAAGACTGCTCGACTCGCGCTTACAGATGTTACTCATACTCAACTGTAACTTCCCTTCCTCTTTTTTCACTACTCAAAAACATGAATTAGCAGACACATATATTTTGTAGCTAATTCCAGTTTTTTTTCCATCCTATGAATGATATATGTTTATTAATGATAAATTTTAATGTAAAGGCTGGCTGAAGAAGCTACAACTGGAGATTTGATTGCACCAAACATGCAAACCATGAGGCTAATATCGCGTGCAGCTTTTGAAGTTGATGATTATTGGAGGATAGTTGATATTCTACATAAGAGGTTTTTTGCATTACTAGTTGATTTTATTTGTACTCTCCTTGATTTTGGGATTTTTAGTTTTTTATGTGTTCTTAACAGGTTGTCAAAATTTGATAGAAGAAATTGGCGACCATCTTATAAGGCTGTGATGTTATTGGAATACCTGTTAACTCATGGACCAGAAAGTATAGCAGAGGAGTTTCAAAGTGATGAAGATGTTATCAGACAGATGGAAAGTTTTCAATATGTTGATGAAAAAGGGTTGGTTTTTATACTTTCATCTCTTTGTTTCCCATGCCTTTCATGAGTTAAGAGACGAGAGTTTGTAAAGATTAAATCTTTGATGATTCCGTCATCTATGATTGAGTTGAATTTTTTTCCCATTAAAACAGGTTTAATTGGGGATCAAGTGTTAGAAACATGTCAGAGAGGGTGATAGAGCTATTAGAAGACAGGAGTTACCTGAAAGAGGAGAGGCAGAGAGCGCGAAAAGTGACTGTTGGAATAAAAGGATTCGGGAGTTTCTGCAATCGTCCTGTTTCAGGTGAAGATAGCATGAAAGATGAGAGGTACTTGAGAAGTAACTCTGAGTTTACTGATATCCAAAACAAAGAGAACCAAATCATGGACTCAGAGACTATGTTCATTTGCAAGCAAAGATTGGCAAATGCTCTTATAATACAACACAAGAATGTAGCAAATGATCCAATTAGTGATGCCATGGAATGGAATCAACATCCATTTTGTGATATCAGAGATAATCATAGCCGAGCTTCGTTGCTTTCCACCTCTGGATGAAGCAGCAAAAAAAAAAAAAAAAAAAAAAAAAAACTTATGATAGGAAGCTCTATTTGATCTAAGTTATCAAGTATATAAGGTGCTTAGGTGTGATTACTTGTGACTATTGTATATCACTGTTTGATCTGGTGTGTTAAGGACAGTGTTGTCTACATGTATTATTATCGCGTTATTAATATCATTGTTTGCTATGTATTAGTCATAATACTGAATAGAGTTATATCAATTCATTCTTTTCAGCCATGGCACATGTGTTACACAACATATTCCATTTTCAGAGGAGTTGAAAAAGCACTATCTTGTTCGATATTGACATATACTATCAAGTCGGTTGATTCGGGCTAAATTGTATTCCTTAGGTGTTACAGTTTGACATAGTTCAAAAAAAAATCTTTCTTTATCCAAAAGGGGAAGTTGAAGAATGACTAAAGCTGATTCAACCTTGTAACTTTATTTGTGGCCTTCTAACTAAGAAAGAAAAGAAAATGCATGTACAAATTAACTTTATAAAAGTAAAGTTGCATTTCCATTGCATGTGGATTGTAATAAAAAGCATTTCAGTTGATCATCCAGATAACAAAAATTAGTAATACTTACATCTGAGGGAAATGGATTCTCCTTTGTTACATGAATTCAAAAGGCAGGCTTCCTTCTTCCTCAAAGAGAAAATCAACACTGCTCGACTCGCGCTTACAGATGTTACTCATACTCAACTGTAACTTCCCTTTATCTTCTCCACTACTAAAAAAAAACATGAATTAACGACAGATAAATTTTGTAGTTAGTTCTAGTATTTTTTTTTTTTAGTTTGTAGCACATATGTTTATTGATGAGAAATTTAAATTGAAGGCTGGCTGAAGAAGCTACAACTGGAGATTTGATTGCACCAAACATGCAAACTATGAGACTAATATCTCGTGCAGCTTTTGAAGTTGATGATTGATTATTGGAGGATAGTTGATATTCTGCATAACAGGTTTTCTTTATTTAGTTGCATTCTTATTTGTACTTCCCTTGATTTGGAATCTTTGGTTTGATGTGTGTTTGTTGTTCTTTACTCGAAAACAGGTTGTCGAAATTTGATAGAAGAAATTGGAGATCATCTTATAAGGCCTTGATGTTATTAGAATACCTGTTAACTCATGGACCAGAAAGTATTGCAGAGGAATTTCAAAGTGATGAAGATGTAATCAGACAGATGGAAAGTTTCCAATATGTTGATGAAAAAGGGTTGGTCTTTATACTTTCATCTCTTTGTTTTCTGTGAGTTAATGACACAATTCGTAAAGGTCAAATCTTTGATAATTCCATCATCTATGATTGACATCCGTTTTCCATTAAAACAGGTTTAATTGGGGATCAAGTGTTAGAAACATGTCCGAGAGGGTTATAAAGCTATTCAAAGACAGGAGTTTCCTGAAAAAGGAGAGGGACAGAGCGCGAAAAGTGACAGTTGGAATAAAAGGATTCGGGAGTTTCTGCAATCGTCCTGTTTCAGGTGAAGATAGCATGAAAGATGAGAGGCACCTGAGAAGTAACTCTGAGTTTACTGACTGCCAAAATAAGGAGAACCAGATCATGGCCACAGATAAAGGATTCTCTTGCAAGCAAATATTGGGAAAAAGTTGGAATATAGAAAGCGTTATAGATGATACAATTAGTGATGCCATGGAATGGAATCAACATCCATTTTATCATAATCACAGTCGAGCTTCATTGCTCTCCATCTCTGGATTAAGCAGCAAAGCAATATCGCTATCGTTGGAAAAGAAAAAAGAAGTGTAGGATAAGAAGCTCTATTTGGTAGAGAAGTTGTGTCAAGTCTGTGTATTCATGTCAATGGAACTTTTCTTCCAACAGAGAGATACATAGTTCATATACATGTCATAAAACAGACCTCTTTAGAAATGAATATGGATACTGTGAAGTCATAGTTGCTTACAAAGTTCACCTTCTTGTTAGGTACTTGAATATTTTGCCTAATTGTTTATGTCCATTTATGGTTATTTCTTCTGTGAACAGTAATGATGTGTATTTGGCAAATCAAATACTATGGTCCAATAGTTAACCATTATGATTAGTTGATAATCTCATGTAACATCCCAAATACAAGTACAGAAGAATGACTTGGAGGGACAGAAAAATAGAAACTTAAAAAGCATTTGAATTTTCTATAGTTAAAGCATGAAAAATCCAAAGCAAAAACTAAAGCAACATGTAAAATTTAACTGGTTCTAACTTCATTCAATATGGTCTTCTTCTGAACTTTACTACTTCCTGGTAGCCAACCACCATCAATGGAGTCCATATCCCCACTTAATCCATCATCCATGAAGTCCCCAATCCTTTTAACTTTGCCCGTTGGCTCGACGGGATAGTTGCCTGAAAAGCAAGCATAGCAATAACTTTTGGAATCACTGCCTAACAGCTTATTCAAGCTCTCAATTGGGAGAAAGGCTAGTGAATCCGATCCAATGTACTCCCTAATCTCCTCCACACTCATTCTGTTAGATATCAACTCATCTGAGCTGGGAGTGTCCACTCCGTAATAACAAGAAGCTATAATCGGAGGGCTTGCAATCCTCATATGAACTTCCTTTGCCCCTGCCTCCTTTAACAGCCTCACAATCTTGGACGAGGTTGTCCCTCTAACGATCGAATCATCCACAACCACAACTCTTTTCCCCTCCAACACTGCCCTAACTGGTGAGAGCTTGAGTTTCACTCCGAAATCCCTAATCTTCTGTGATGGTTCGATGAATGTCCTACCAACATAGTGCGACCTTATCAAACCTTGTTGAAATGGAACCCCTGCTTTAGCAGCATAACCAAGTGCTGCCACAACACCTGAATCAGGAACAGCTATCACAACATCACATTCCACTGGAGCTTCAGTAGCTAGAATTTCCCCGAAAGCACGCCTAGACTCATACACAGACCTTCCAAACACAACTGAATTAGGCAAGGCAAAGTAAATATGCTCAAAGATACAAGATTTAGGCTCAGGATGAGGCATCAAACAAATAGATTGAACCCCTTCTTTATCCACCACAACAACCTCACCAGGAAGAACCTCCCTTTCATAAGTAGCCTCAATCAAATCCAAAGCACAAGTCTCCGACGCAAAAACGACAGCACCATTACTTCTCCTTCCCATAACCAATGGCCTAAACCCATAAGGATCCCTAACAGCAACCAACTTATCCTCAGTAGCAAACACCATAGAATAAGCACCCTCAATCTTTTCACAAGCCTCAACAATCCTCAAAAGAAAAGGTCTTGCCTTTGATATAGCAATAAGATGGAGAACCACCTCAGTATCAGAACTAGTATTGAAAATTGAGCCATTCTCCTCAAGCTCACCACGTAGTTGTTTGTAATTGACTAAATTCCCATTATGGGCAACACCAACTGACCCAAATCTGTAACTAGCAACAAAAGGTTGAACATTTTTCAACATAGAAGACCCAGCAGTAGAATACCTTACATGACCAATAGCCAAATCGCCAGGGAGTTGGTCAAGTTTCGATTCACTAAACACATCAGAGACCAACCCAACACCTGTAATCGACTTGAGAACGTTATCATTAACGCAAACAATGCCGGCTCCTTCTTGGCCACGGTGTTGAAGCGCGTGAAGGGCTAAATAGCAAAGACGAGAAGCTTCAGAGTCACCGTAAATACCCACAACGCCGCACTCTTCACGGGGTTTATCGTCATCGTCGAAATAGGAATCAAAAGAGCGGCCCTCCGGGTTGGGTTTGGATGAAACGACGTCGGTTAATGGGTTCTTGGAGGCCGCAGTAATGAGAGTTCTGTGATGGTGGTGATAGGGTTTTGGGAGGGTTTTAACGGCTAACGATAAGAGCTTTTGGGATGTAGAGGCAAAGGGTTTGTCGAGTGCCGATGAAAGATGAGACTTGTTGGTGACGGCGGCGGAAGAGGCGGTGGATACGGCGGCGGCCATGGGTGGCGATGAAGAGAAAACAGGGGAAAATAAAAGGAAAGGAGGGCTATGTGAATAGCCAAAGAAAGTGGTTTAGGTTTTGACCATTTTATTGCTTCTTGTGAAGTGAATATTACGTGTGGTGACAATAAGGCTCAAATATTTAATACCTTAATATTTTTAGGGAAAATGATGAAGATTATATTATATTATATTAAAAGAAATAACTTTAGTTACTGAATTGTTTATAAAATTATGTGTATTAAAGAAATTTTAATAATAGACTTTTGTTTATACAAAAAGTAAAAGTATAAAGATATGTGGTTTAATAATATATTATCTTAAAATGTTATGATATTTTGTTTATGATTATTATTTGCTCATTAGATAATTTTCATCATTTGTGATTTTTTTCTTCATATGACAAAAAATACAATTTTTGAAATCTTAATTTCATATTTAGATTTGAAATAAAATTTGTAGCTTTAAATTAATTTAACTTTAAATAATTAATTAATAAATATATCCAATCAGATTCTAAGGGGTCATCTGATAGTAAATACAAACAGAAATAATAATTAAAATAACGTGTGTGCATGTATTATATTAATATATTTGATTTAAAATTCAAAAATTAGTACAAATAAAACATATATGAATTATGAAATATTAATATTTATCATCTTATAATTAACAAAAATTAAAATAACATATTCATATATATTATAGAATACCTAAGTAATTCCAACACGAAGGCATAGACGCATAGTTATATTATATACTATTTTTAATAAAGGTGAAATTGACTCGTAATAAGCTTTCGGCGAGTTTTGTTTTTGGCCAAATTATCAATTTAGATTCTCGAGATGGCTTTTGCCTAAAGTGTAAGTGTAGTAGTAATTGCAAAATTCAACTTGTGTTTGAAAATTATGTTTTCGGCATGAAATATTATTTCTTCGTCTCATTTTATTTGTAGACACTTTTAAGTTATGAGATTCAAATAAGGTTATTTTTTTACTTTAAGTTTTACATAGTTTTTTTTAAATATTTTAAATTATCAATTTTTATGATTTATAATATTTTTTACATATTTGACAAATATATAAATTTTATTTCAAAAAATATTAAAAATATCATGCATAAATTTCCGTTGAACTTAAACTCTTTACTTTTTAAAAAATGAAAATTATCACATAAATTAAGCCAAAAAGAAGAAGACACTTCCCATAAAATGAAGAATAAAAATAAACTCGTTGTTCTACTTAAAAGATAGATTCCTAACTTTAATTTTTAATTAAAAAAAAATAAATTATTATCATTAATTAATTCATTTTGTCAAATCAATTCTAAAAAAATGCATTGTAAACATTATTTTCTCAAAATTTTGTTTCCTCAAGATACGTTTGTGACACTTTACTTAATGTGTCTATGAGTAACTTTTTCCCTCTCTCTCTCATTTTGTGTTAAAATTAAAATTAAAGTTTGATATTCTTTTCTTTTTATCACAATAAAATTTATTTTACTTTATGATAGGAGTTTTCTTTTTCTTTTAGAAAATCGGAATACTTTTGGAAAATATCGTTTCTCTTCTATATTTGTGATTGTAAAATATAATTCAAAGTAGGAAGATAAGTGTGGGAAATGAACTTTTGATGGGGACTAGGAATCAGAATGATTTACTATTTCATGTTGAAATTGATTAAAATATGTTTTGATTCCGTAATGATGTGAAATTGGATACGATAAAGTAATGGTTACAAAAATAGCTACTCTAATAAATTTGATTCTATTTATTTTATTTTATTTAATTAATCAACTTCTAATTTTGAAGAGACATATAATCCAAGTTTAGAAGAAAGCAAGCCATAAACATTGACTTTTGAATACCCAAAAGTCGAATATTATTTTTGTTGACTTGAATTTATCAAAGTTACTTTTAAAAAAATAGGCATGACAATTGACAAGTTCTGAAATTAGTCTCACCATATATATATATATATATCCTTCTCATAGTAGAGTCATTGTACATGATGCATATTAGAATGCTTCTCTATCCTTGAAAAGATTAATGAAATTAAAGAAAGAAAAAGAGAGAAGATGAGAACAGGTCAGGTCGGGAAAAAAATTGATCACACCCGATGTTTATAATAAATTATATTGTTGTTAGATGACAAATTAAAGTGGGAGTACACAAAAGTGTGTAATAAGTTTTATCATTTATGTATAATAGACATGAGATTTGATTTCCACATCGCGATTTCCTTCTCTTTTATTTATGTGTTTCGAGGGTCTATCAGAAATAACTTCTTTAGACATATCATCTTTATCTGATCCATTTATGAAATTATACTCAATTTATTGTTGTATTTAAAATCTTAAAAGCAAGTGCCACTAATTAATAATTTTACCTTAATTAAAATAAAAAGAAATGTTATTGAACCCCTGTCCATTTAGTGACAATTACGAGGAAAAAATCACTCAACATTTGACAATTTTGGTCAAAGTTGCAAGTTGTGATAAGAAGGGAAATACGCAGTCCACATTTTGTTCAAACAACTTTCAACCAATGGATAAGAAGAGAACACAACATTACAAGATGCAATTGCATCAACTTGACAATGAGCACATAATCACTGACCACCAATGAAATTGGCTTATAAACTTATGGACCAGGAAAAAAAGGCCAATCCACATACATACCACCAAAACTGGTCCACAAAGATTCCATATGTTTTTTTTTAAAAACAAAACATACGTAATTAATAATGGTATGTAAGTTAAGTTGCATGCTATTTCATCGAGTACATACAAATCTCTTTATAACAAAATCAAAATTTTCATTAAAAAGTTTAGGAGGTAAAAGAAACATGTAAGTCGAGAGCATCTAATGATATTTTACTCTTGCAGGAATTCGAAGGTTTACAAGACTTTAATGTAAAAGATTCCTCATATAGAAGACCTTATATAGATTGCAATCAGTCGCAAGGTAATTGAATTTAGAGGGTGCCATAAGTTAAGAAACTTTCAACACATGGATTAAAACGTCTATAAACATCAGGCATCTGAAGTTGTATTTGACTGATAATACAATCAAAATTTATCACAAACAAACCTGGGTAGTCTTTGATACACCAAAATAAAAATTAAAAAAACGTTACAACTTGCAATTGCTCTTGAATCTGTAGATACTTTCTCCACCAATGTTAACCGGTTCTCAGAATTATGTGAGCACCACTGTCAGTATCAATGATGTCGCTGATCTCACCAACCTCCAGTGCATAGGTTGCAACTTCAAAAGGTTTCTGCATCTGCCCTCGACCAAATGGACCTTCAAATGAAATGAGCTTATTAAGCATTCACCTTTGAGGATGCTAGAAATGATACCAAAATGCCATTAAACAGGATGAAAAACTCTACTATATCCACAGACTAGTATAAAATAAGGCAAGAGTATAATAATCTACCATATATAAACATGCTATGATATTAAAATAAATAGCAATTAGGGAGATATCTTGAAAGTACACCTTCGTAATTGTAGCAAAACAACATTATTAGACACACAAAATAAGAATGCAGATGTTAGATCATTGACCAGCAAAACCAACAGAGCTCAAAAAACGGCAATTATATGAAACTAAAGAAGATTTAGTCACATGGGACTCAGCTCAAGTGATAGAAACACATAAAAATCACACACGATACCGAAAATCATATGACTTTAATCCATTGAACATTTACAGTTGAAAATCAGAAAATTTTCTTAGAATTGGAGCGCATAAAAATAATGCAAGTTACTTGATACCAATACTAAACGTTTTTTCTTCATTCTTTCTTATAAAAAGAGCTTATACGATATATTATTTTCCTAATGTTCTTACACTGTTTAATGTGATAACTAACAGCACAATCTGCTATCGAGAAACAGAGAACCACAGAAATGTGCAGAAGGTTTGAACAAGATTGAGCAGGTTTAAGCACCACTTATTAACAGTGAATAAGTTTGATCACCCAGTTTTAGTAAAACTGATTTACTAGTTTTTGTCAGGTGAGAGGGGGTTACATCTTCAAGTTGTAGCCACTGTTAATCAGTGTCAACAACTCAAAGGGAAAAAGGAGAATAAGAAGAAACAAAGAAGTTGATTAGTGTCAAATCTGGTACAGCACCTGTCCATATTCCTAATCTATGACAAATAACAAGCGTAAATGCATGCTGCTGAAGGCTTATTATTCTATCCAGACAAGTAGGGGATAAGCAAAGATCTGTCTGCTTCTATCACTGAATATTACCAAATGACCTCAGGCTGCAAGAAAGTGTTTTTTCAAGTTAGAGAAGTCTTGATAGTTAATCAAAACTTTTGCCTAAAAAGCAGTTGTTTAGTGAATTTTCGCAGGACCAGAAACTAGTGTTTCCATCTTAATTACAAATAACTAAATGAAGAAACAAAAGACTAGTGCTTTGGTGAGTTCATTTATCGGCAATAAATGATCAGCAGATTTCTTCTTTGTAACTTGCTTACAGTCCATTCCAGAAAAGATGGTATACAAATGATTTGACATGTAAAGGTGTATCTACTAACCAATTGGTAGATGCACAAAAGAGGTGAGAGGGGAGATTGCATGTGCAGCTCTAGACTTCAAGCAAATGGATAGACATAACATGGTGAAACATCAATTTGATTTAAATTCAATTCCATAACAGAACTCCAAATTTCCAAGTATTCACAACTCTTTTGTCCTGAGAAGTTGTCTCCAAATAGTAACAAATATAAGCTTATTCAATAACTAGCGTCCAGTTTCCTAAACTTCAATATTTTCTCTAGATCTTTTCTAGAGTCTGCCTTTATTGAAGTAACTAAATTGAATAGCAATCCAATGAGTTAAGAACGAGCTAATATTCAAGACACTTTGCTTTCAAGCAGATACAGTTGAAGCTAATTACTAGTTAAACCCTATCAAAACCCAGCATAATCATCTTTTGATAATTGATATATCACTCAATTAGTTAAAATTATGTACATGCATCCAATTTACCGTACTACTCTATTCAAATCCATCTGATTCCTAATCCTAACTTGTATTCTAAAGCAAATTAGCCTTGTTCAACCAACAGAAAATCCTTTAAATCTCAGATCTTATCCGTACAAGTCTCGAACCAAAATGAAAACAACTCATAACAATAACACTGGACTAATTAATCATTGAAAACAATAAACAACAGTAGATGTAGGAAGTACCGAGATCGCCGCCGCGTTTGGCAGAGCTGCAATCAGAGAAGCGAGAAGCAACATCTTCGAACTTGGACTTGCCGGAGATGATGTCATCGCGAAAGGATTTGAGCTGGGAAGCGGCGGCGTCTCTGGTGGTGTTAGAGATGATGCGACCTTCTGGATCTTTCCATGAAGATTTACGTCTAGATCCTTCGTGTTTGATGAGTATGTGGGATGCCCTCACTTGGTTCGACGCCATTTTTTTTCTTTCAGATTCCTTTCTCCTACACTCTATCGCCGACGATCTCTCGACTCAGTTCTCAGTGGAGTGGGTGAGAGTGAATCTAATACTCGACCATTCGTGTTTTACAAGTATCCTTAGATTTTAGGGAAAAGGCATATCTCCTTAAACTTGTATGGAAAGTCATTTTGGGGTCGTTTGGTATAAATATTGATAATGCAGGGATTAGTAATGCTGAGATTAATAATGCAGGGATTAATAGTGCAGGGATTAGTAATACAGGGATTATTTTTATCAAGTGTTTGGTTCATTGTTTTCGACCTCATCTTATGTTTGGATTAAAACTTTATAAAAAACTTCTTTCTAATTATACCCTTAAATTCTTATGCAATTGGGTTAAGGTAAATAATTGTCGGATAATATTTTTTTATGACCTTCTAACTAGCTAAGAAAAGAACAATTTTATCGTCATGTTTGCCTTTTTTTCTTAAATTATTTGAGGATAAATAATTGTCATCTTATTAAATTGATCACTTACAAATGTCAATTTTCAATTTATAAAAAGATAAACTATCAACTTTTAAAATTGAAAAGACGGTAAACAATAGTAAAATTGAATAAACCATCTACATTTACGAATAAAATTGCAAGTTGTAATTTTTATATGTATTCAATGTTATAAATTGTTGAAAATACAAAATATTAGAAAATCGCACAAACATTTAATTATTTATTTATTTTTTTGATTTTATATTTTATGGTTGTGCTGGTAAATTTATTTAAATAAGTTAACTTACAAATTATTTAGAGAGAGTTAAATAATTTGTAAGCTAATTTATTTAAATAAATTTACTTACACAACCATAAAACATACAATCAAGAAAATAAACAAATAATAAAATGTTTTGAGGGATATTTTTGTCTTTAGTAGACTTATCCCATGGTACTATATCCCATGTATTGCTAATACCTCCAAATAAAAGGTATTAGTAATACATCATATAATACCATGTAGGAGGTATAACTAATCCATGGATTAGTTATACATAGACCCAATTTCCTACCAAACGTAGTACTAAATAATACCATCTATAATACATGAACTATTTTATTTAATGCGGCCTACCAAACGACCCCTTAGAGGGCTTAAGTTATTATGACTATTTATTACACAATTTATTATTGAAAAATGAATTTATTAATTTGATAGGAAAAAATAATAATAGTTAAAAAGAAATGCGCGTCAAATAATTAGGAAAGTAAAAAAAAAAATCAAAATATTTATTACCCCACCCCCACATCTCTTTCTTCTTCAGATCCCACCATCTTCATCTTTTTCGCACCTCATTAAACTTAAAATAAACCAATAACAAGAAGCAACCAAGAAACAAATTACTTCAAATAAGAAAGTAAAATTTTGAGAGGTTTCAATCGTTGGAGCTTCGATGGACATTTGAGTGAAACGAACATTTTGAGTGAATGTGTGATCAATTGAAAGTGGAAAGAATTTTTTTTCCTCTTATCTTGAATTTTTAAGAAATCTCTATGAAAAAAAGTAAACTATATATCCAGATCTGAGAAATATTTATAACTACAAGCCGCAATAAATAACAACAGAAGTTCATTTTTCATGGCCAATCAATGAAAGATATTGAAACAACCTTCTTGTTGGTACATTTTGAAATGGAAGAACTCTTCAACTCCACGATTAAATTTCAGATTCGGATAATCTTTTCTATGGTCATTCCTACAAGTTTCTTCTTTATCATTTTACTATGAAGACGACATAATTATTAGAGAACTTTAATAATTGATTAGAAATTAATGAATGTAAAATCTAACTAATAAAATAAAACATAAGTAATAAAGAAAAGAAAGTAAAACAGATTTAAAAATTATAATTTCTAACGTGAAGCTAATGTGACAGTTAGTGTAATACACTGCATATTCTATGAGTGGTGTTGCACATATCATGGTGGTATTAAATTCACTTTGAAATAGTTAAGATGTGCAATAGATCATTATGATAGTTAAAGTGTGTAACTGATTTTTCAGTACAAATTTAAGAAGAAATTCATATTTTTTCACTATATTTTAAATTAATTTTAATCAATTTTGTCAAGGCACTAATGAAAATTATTTCTTTGTGCAATTACTAGAATCTTTCGACCAAATTTTCTCTTTATTTTTTCCAAATTATAGTAATTATACATATATGATACTATCTCGGTCAACAATTGTTTTCAGGTAAGATGCTGCACTTCTATTAAATAAAATTTAATATAAAGTATAATTTAACTAATATAACCCTACTATATCAAGAATATCAAAAGTCTACATAATTTTTCTATTAAACAAAATGAAGTAATTATTAAGGGTAGAATTGAAAAAAATTGGGTAATTATCTCTTTTGTTTAAATTGACAATTAATCATGGACATCTATTTTTAATAGGGCAAAGAACAAAAATCACATACCTTTAAGGCAAAATTAAAATTTGTCTCTTATAAGTTATAATTACAGAAAATCTCTCAAACTGATACAACAATATAAGTATTAGATACATTAATCTAATGCGTGAGATACATTAATTTGATGCATAAAAATAAGAAATTTTGAAAATTTATAAAACTAATAAAAATAATGATAATAAGAGATAAAAATGATATTTGTGTCATTTTGCCTTTTAATATACGTGTCTAACAACTGAGGACGGAGGGAATATAAAATACTTTACATTATTGCTAGATGAATTAAGTAGATAATGGAGTTCTCTTAGATGAATTATTATTCCCACACAAATATTACGAGAATTATTTTATGTTAATAAACAAATAAGGGCTTCGTATTCATGTTAAGGCTAAAAATGGAAATATACATTGTCTAAGATTTAACGATTTAATAATAAAAAGAAAAACTATAAAGATATTCTCATTCAGTAGGCGAGCGCACAGCAGATCACAGCTCACACCATATAACCCAATTATCGCTGTTGGGTAGAGTTGAGGGTTTGTGAATTTCTAATCATCTTAGGGCTTAAAAGAGATCTTGAAGCTCTCAGCTTGTGAAGTCAACAATGGCACCTCTTCCTGGACCTTACTCTGGAACCAGCACCCTTGCTCTGGTAAACCTATTTTACCTTCTTTCTTCGATCTCATGTACTAATTAATCGTCAATGCGTTCGATTTGTCTTAAGAATCAAATTGTTGAGAGTATTACAGTGAAATGGATCTGAAAGGAGTGGAAGAGGATTAGATTGATGCTTAGGTTATTGATTGATTGATCGATTTTATTGTTTTTGGGCGCAGGTGGCTCGTACTTCAGCCTTCACATTTGGACTTGTCTATGGTAGCATGAAGCTCAAGTATCTCAAGGTAAAAGAATGAGTTGTTACTTGTTTTTGTAGATTCCCCGTTATTTATTTGTAATTTTCTATTGGAAAATGGATGCGTTTTTGCTTGATTTGTAGTTTATCCACTTCTTATGTTAATTGTGGATAGGAAAGAGAATGGAGTTTTGCTTGATTTTTGTAGGCTACTGTGTGTAAATTATTTCATTTGCTTATGTTTGTTCAACGTCTTTAAGCTGTAATTTTTTGCTTTAGCAGTCAATTTTTTTTTTTGCTGTCAGAATTTTAGATGTTAGTTTGAACTTCTCAAATTATTCTATCTACTTTGGTAATTGAACTATTGTAAAAGCAAGCTGAATTGCAAAATTAGATGAGATGAAAGAGAACCATTGTAGGTGGTGAGGAACTATTTGATAACCGCTCATTGTGCATTGCACAAATATTAGCTATATTTCTTCAAGAGTACCTGATCGACTCCCATGAGAATTGAGATGAATTTGGATTCAGAAGCAGAAGGATGTCCATGGATTTATGTTACCATAGCCTGTATGATATTGATACAAACTGAAGTAGAGGCCCAAATTAAGTCTTGTGCTTTAGTGTAGAAGATAAGTAGAGCAGTTTGTTGGTTTAGGATGCAAATGTTTCTTTATATAAAAGAAAGACTATAGTGCATACTTATTTTCACCCCATTGGCTCGCAAGAACTGAATGGTAACAGCTAGTTTCTTCCTCTCCAAGTATGGTAGATCCTGTTTTATCTATTTATCTAGTCTGTCACCTTATATTAAAAGAGAAGTTATACTGGAAATGATCTTTATCTTTATGAGTTGTCTAATTTAGATCCATGGTGCAGTCTGCTCATTCAATGCAATGTACTCATCCCCACAACTTTCATTTCATGTTCAAAAGATGAAAGTTACAGAGATGAGAGTATGGTGCATTGGATGTGTGGCCATTCCATGAGTGATGTTAGTAATGAAAAGATCTGGGATAAGGTGGGAGAGACCTCAGTGGAAGATAAGATGCATGAAGCAAGGCTGAGATGGTTTCGGCATGTGAAGATGAGATGTTAAAATGCTCTTGTTCAGAGGTGTGAGAAGTTGGCAATAGATGGTTTCATGAGAGGTAAAGGTAGGTCGAAAAAGTATTTGTGGGAGGTGATCAGATAGGACATGGTGCGATTTCAACTTATAAAGGATATGACCTTAGATAAGAGGTTGTAGAGGATATGGATTAGGGTGGGTGGTTAGTTGGTTGCAGTGTGTTATCTCACCTATCTTTCCATACTAGTAGTTGCAGTACCACTCATGGAGTTTCTTGTCCTTCAATGTTTGTTGTTTTATTGCACTTCAATTATCGTATTATTTTGTTGTAGTTTTGTTTCTTTTTAGAATGCTTTTGACATCTTTTTTTCCCCTTTCTTTTCTTCTTCTTCTTTAACTGAGGGTCTATTGGAAACTACCTCTCTACCTCCTGAGGTAGGGGCAAGGGATCTGCATACACCCTACCCTTTCCCATACCCCACTTGTGGTATGGTATTGTGTTGGTGGTGGTGGTGGTTGTGTGGTTGGCTCATTGCGATGTACCTTCTTCAGGACACATGAGCACCCCAAAATCCTTCATCCATCCACATTGAGTGTTAGGATGTGTTTGGAATTTTTTTTCTAGTCATGTGATGTCCAAAACCTCTTAGAAATTTGCCTGGATAATATTAAGACAGCTTTTGCCTCAAAATTTCCACAGTGCTCCATGTATCAACTGCACATATTTGGTCTTCTCAACCAAAGAATTCCACATTGTTTTAGTAGGAGCTAATGTGCCTTTGTCATTCCACGTAGACTTGTCTCTGTAACCTCCTTTCCATCTTATTTATTTCAGGCTAAAGCCAAGTCTCACCAGAAAGCTGAAGCTAAGGCACATCACTGAAAGAGAGCAGTATGCCGCATTTGCTGTCTGTTAAAAATAATATATGACAATCACATTATATCAATTTTCATTATGGCCTGTTGCTGACCATCATTTTCGACTTGTAACTGTTCAATTCTGTGTTCACGAGTTATTAAATGTTTTTATGGTCCAATGAGTATAATGGTGGTCCAATTTTGAGGATTATATTGGACAAACAGGGGAAAGTTAGCATTTATGTGCTAGCATAATAATCTTCTTGTTACATCAACTCATTCAGTAAAAGGCTTTTTTAGTTTGTGCTTGATTGACTAATGATGAAGATATGCTGACTTGTTGTCTTGATGACCTATGTTCAAGGTTTTTTTTTCTTTCCTGTTTGAGGTAAATAGTGAAGGGACATATCGTTATGCCTTTCTTTGTTTTCTATAGTTCTTAAATCATGTAATGGATTTTGACCACCACCATAATCTATCACGGACAAGGCAATAATGAATGCCCTATATAGTCACTACCCAGTAGCAATACATCCTGGAGACTAGAATGCCTATGAAGGAATAACAAGAAGTATCTGCTACCCAGGTCATCCAAAACAAACTCACATGAAAATTTCTACTATTATAATTGGTAGTCATATAGCTTACCCCTTTCTTTTAATTTCTTCCCAGAAATAGATGAAACCAGCTAATAAACTCACATAAGTTGTAATGAAGAGGCAAGGCCAGACCTGTGCAGGGAAGGCCAAGTAAATACTCTTTGATAATTCGTTCATCAGACCTGACTTATACAAGAAACAAGAAAATAAACTAGCTAGACAGTTTAGAACAGGGTACAAATGTTCTTCGAATGCTAAGGAAACACCATCACCCTGTAAAAGGAATAGCAGTCATTAGGTTCCACTAAAATCATATGTAGCAATAAGCTCACTCAACACAACGTAATGGAGACAAATGAATGTGGATAACTTCTGGAAAGTGATGTTAATATTCTACCGATGTTTACGTCTTGTTCTTATAAAAGATTGTATAAGCACTCTATGATTACTAGCCGATGGAAAGGCTAGTTCAAGTGCGGACATGAGCTGAAAAGCAACATTGCTATACACTGATGATAAAGAGGCAAAATTTGTGTAGGGCTTAACACGAGACTCAGTGTTGTGCTCACTCTTAAATGCGCTGAACTTAATAAACATGTGACTTACCATTATGCAACACATGTTTTGTCTAAGTCCAAAGTCAGTGTAGTTTAGAGCGCACTAGAAAGCTATTTAACATAAATAATGCCTTCATCATCAGGGTCGTCACCCTCCCAGTCCCCGTCATCATCGCTTTCAGATGATCCATCATTGGCAGATCCCGATGATGAATCCTTATTTTCATTCTCATCCTTAATCCTGTCCAATATAGCAAGTACCTGCAAGAATTGGCTCAACCTTAAGCATGACCTAAAAGTACATTCAGGGACTGTAAAGTAGTAATCTACCAGAAAAAAAGCAAAGCAATCACACAGTTGTAATCTACTTCAGATTCAGTACCCAATGCTAGCAAGAGAAGACAGCCTTATAACTACATCATTTCAGAAATGGGCTTATGGTTTAATCAGTCTCAACTCTCGAGAATATACTCTAGTGTGAAAAGCCATATAAGTCATTTTTTTCTTGTATACAGAGTAATGTTGATTAAGCAAGAGCATCACTAGATCAACTTGCAAATGCAAGAAACAGTTAAGAGCTGTAGATCATTTGAAAGACTGGTGAAGAATAAAAATGGGCGTTGAGGCCAATAACTTCACTCTTCTTTAATAAGTGACCAATTCCTTATAGATTTTTTTGGACAATATAATATTTTTTTTCCTTTTATTTCTCATGCAAGAGATTAATATGGTAACTAGTCAAGATTTACTTGCTGCCCAGTGCAAATTTTACGTCTTAACTTGATATACAAAATGCTCCTGACCAGTGTTTAATGGGCATCTGATTTGGTCAAGAGACAAGTCATTTTGGTGTGTTGTCAATGACTTGGCCATCATTTGAGTAGGGGAAAGTCAGAGATAAAGGTTAACCTCATTATTGAGAGATTTTGTTGCAAAACAAAATTATGGAAGGAGAATCATAAAAGGCTTAGTAGCCAGTAACAACAGCACAGCCTTGCAAAAAAAAAGAGAGAAATTCAAGAAAGTGCAAAGAGGGTTATTGCACCCCCCTAACCAAAACCAAAACCCAATCAATTCTCTACTTAGACAATAGATTAGAATTACTCACCCTGCTTCCTCGTTCAAGGGACTCATCTTCAATGAAACGAATCTCAGGAGTCAGTCGCAACTTCATCCGCCTCCCTAGCTCACTCCTTACATATTTTGCTTTAGACTTCAAGCCCGTCAAAGCCACTTCCTTTCCTCTTTCGTCTCCAAATACGGAGACATAGACCTTTACAACCTACAGCAGCACAGAATTTTCCTAAGAGTCCAAATGGGAATATGACAGATCACAGGAATCATCCTTGAAGATCAAACAAGTTATCATTTATAGAAATGAGAGAAATTACTTTCTTTGTTGTCTAGTACTACTTCTATTCTTTAGCGAAATAAATACAGAAGGAAATCCTCATAATTTATATATACATCTAGAGATAGAGATAGAGATAGAACCTGCACATGCACACACAAACAACCCATATGCAGTAGTAAGATTGTGACAGCTAGACAGTAACAATGAATATGAAGTTGGTATCTTATTTCTGATTGCCAACAGCATACATCAGTTTACATAGTCACATACATTAGAGGCACCTATGACAACTTTATCCTGAGAAAAATAAAATTTGAGATTGGATCTTCTTGTTAGTTGCTACTGAATGGTGATAGTGGTTTGATCACTTCTTGGCGAATCATACCCTCAAATTCAAACCAAGTCAATTCTACCCTAGGGGGAAAGTAACCATGACCTTATCCTGCTAATGAATTACATATGTATCTTATTCGATATTTGATGTTTTCTTGTTTCTTTACACTCGCATCTAGTTTTCAAGCCATAAAACCATCCTTAACTTGTGTAGTCTGTATAAAGAAACATCCTTCAGCATATATAAGCAATTCATCCATGTCAATCCAGCTATCAGGATCAGTAGTGGGAGACAACCCCAACTAAATATCAGCGTTCAGCTGGTGACATTCTATAGAGAAGGAGGCTGAACATTGGAATTGCTTTTGTTTAAAGAGGGAGGAAGAAATAAAGAAGGGGGATGATTGTCTGTTTTCCAATGCTATGAGGCGCAAATATGCTTTTTGTTTCAGGGGCTTTATACGGTCAAAACTCTACACCAATTTTGCTCCTTTTTGTTTGATTAGAATGAAGTATGAACTCATTGAGATTAACTTTTTCAAAACAGCCAGATGCTATATATGCACTCTTATTTTTGAGCAGTTAAGTCGCAGAGCTGATTAATCAACCATCAGAATACTCGATTTTACATTCAGAGTCAAAAAAGAGGAACAAAACAATGGAGCAGTGAGGCAGAAAGTAGTGTGATAGTGGCATATCAAATACGAGAAAAATCAGATCTCTATAACAGCGATAATAATCTCCATTATTCCAAGTACCTAAAACCATATAAAGATCCTTCCTTGCTTGGTACATCGGAAAAATAAATATAAAACATCTGTAAGGGACTACTTCAGTCTCTTAAATAACTCAGAATCAACTAAATTAAGGAACAGAATTACAATAATAACATAAGAGCGTGAGTATCTGCTGCAAGGATAAAGCTCGAGCAACAAAATTCTATGCATAGAGTTCATGATGTGATTAAGACTATGACTTCTGTTATAGAGGGCCAAAGATAAAGCTTTTAGCTTGCTATTCAACCAAAATATGGACTGATTTCAGAGAAAAAAATATATGCGGCTCTAAGTTTGTCACTAACTCAGCCGCATTTTTAACCAGAAAAAGAACATTCATCACAAATTGCCTCTAATGTAAACCTCTCATATGCACTTTTGTCTTCCTTATTCAATAGTCTGTTTAATTGATAAACAGATAATTTACTAACAACTCCTGTTATGTAAGTTTAGCAAAACATAGCCAGTCTAAAACCTAATAAAAAGGAAGAGATAATAGTAAAAAAAACACTGAACTAGCATTTTTTCGTAACTTTCACACCTCAACTCTCTTGCCAATTGACTCAAAAAGAAATGTCCTCCTAGACTGATGATAACATATGGCTGCTGAGATGCAAATGCAATTGCTGTGATAGTGCTACTACAATTACAAGATTCCGCAAGGAAATTCAAGTGACTCAAGCCAAAATTAAGCTAAAACTAACATCAATTCAAAAGAAATGAACCTGCAAATCGGTTGAAACTTCAACATCGCTAATAGTGGTAAGTGAAGAAAGGTATCGATCCGCACCGAGAGCAGCTTCAGGAAGAACAGCGTACTGTAACACCTTATCCGTAAGTAACATATCGGAAAGCTCTCTTCTTATCTGTTTAGCCACCATTTTAACTCGACGAGGATTCGCCATACATCTAATGAACCTACGATTTACACTCCTACTGTTGGTTTTCAACTCCCGCGAGTCGAATTGCCGGAGATTGAGATACTTCGCCGGCGATAAACTCATTGTTGCCGGAAAAAGACATTGTGTGGACGGCGGGAGAGGACGTAAACGTGGAATTTGGATTACGAGGTTCTGCATTACAGAGCTCTTCGGGTAATCGGGTTGTAGAGTGACCCAGCTGAGAGGAACCGACCGGTTTATTTAGAATACTATATCCGTTTGTGTAATTAAGTGCAATAATTATCTTCTTATAATCTTATCTTCCACTCAAAATGGGCACATTTCCCGGGTTTTTTCCTTCTCACGTTTGAGACAAAATAATTCTCACCGGATTTAGAATCAATAACCGCTACTATAAGTATTAATCATTTTGATTTCATATTTAAGATTTTTATAAAAATTTTATAAGTTCGTTAAATTTTTAAAATAGGAATGAATCCTTTAAGGTCGTTTGGCACATTAGCAGGGACGGAGCTATATCTTAACAAGCGTTTAAGATCGTTTGGAATGTTGACAGCGGCGAAGCTAGACTTTAATAAAGATGGACAGATGAAGAATCATCGTCGAAAAAACTTTTGCAAATATATGGGGTAAATATCAATATTTTTGGTTATATGCTAGTTGCCAGACATGGTAAAGAAAGATAGTGCAGTAGTTAAATTTTTCAAATTTGTCTTGGAGGTCTTGGGTGCAAGCCTAGGCTTAGGTGTTCTATAAAAGAAAAATAGTTTAGGATCATATAAATTTATATGATAAGTTAATGTAAACTTTACAAAAATCAAAAGTTTTAATATGAAATTACAATTTATTCCTTTTTAGTTTATAATTACATTAATTCCTTAAAAAGTAATACAAATCGAATACATTAAAGGTATCACAAATACATTAAAGAGTATCACATATATAAATCGGATACATTAAAAAGTATCGCAAATACATTAATAATTATATAATTTCTATAAAATCTACTTATTATATAAATTTAATTTTAGAATAATTTAGTCTGTTTATCAAAGGGCAAATTTTATATATAGCAAATAAAAAATGATCTTGTAGGCTATAGCAAACATTTTAAAATTGTGTTCCGTAGCAAAATTTTAATTTGTTACGGATATCTTTTTGTGTATAATCGTTAGACACCATTTGCCTTTTATACAATTCAATTTTTTTAAAAATAAAAAATAAAAATAGGCGGTATAATCTGATAGATAAATAAGGAAAGGGATCTCATAATTCACGCGATTTCAATTTCAGTTTCATTCCGTCTTCTTCTACTTCACTTGAAATTGCTTCATTGAAGACAATTCAAAAAATCGATCAACCTATTGAAGGTATTAATCAAACAAGTGAGATAAATTTGTTTTCAGAGATAAAAACAGGAGGTAATTTCATGACGAAATATACTATAATTTTGATTTTGTTTTTGTCGACAATGGAGTTTAAAATTCAAATTTCTTTTTTCACTTTCATCAACTCAGTTGAATGTATATTGAGATGTGTATATTTGTCCCTAATTGATTTGAATAGTTAATTTGAAATCTAGAAAAAATTGTGATAAATTTGTTGATAATTTTGAAATTCTGATATGAGAATCGTTGATTTCTGGTATAATGTATGAGACTGTTGTTTGTTTGTTCGAATCTATTTGCACATTTAGTATTATTTAGTGAATTGTATAATTGTATGGAACTGTTGTCTGTTTTTACGAATTTGTCAGTTATATACATATACATATTTAGAGTTTCTGGTAAATTGTATATTTCTATAAAGCTATAATTGTGTGTATAAGTTATAGAGAATTTTGGATAATTTAAAAATGTGTATAAGTTAAAAACTTAAGTTGCTATAATATGTATAAATACATTTTAGTTTGTTGTTGCAATTCTTAAGCTTACAAATGTATATGTATATAATTTAATTTTTCATACAGAAATTCTGAAAATGGCTTCATTGGCTAGTAAAACATATATTAGAATACATACATAAAAACAATTACTAAGATATATTATACATTTATACAACCTGAATTGTATAAGGAGGCATTATAAAGGATGAATCAACACAAACACAAAAACAAATAGTAAGATAACTTTTATATTTATTCAACCACAATTGTATAAGCAAAATCAGATACTAAGATAAATTATACACTTATACACACAATTGTATAAGGAGGCAGTAAAGTAGGCAGTATAATATATGAATAGAAAGCAGATAGTAAGATATATTATACATTTATAAAAACACAATTGTATAAATACAGAAACAGATACAATAATTTATTATATATTTATACAAACACAATTGTATAAGGCATGAATCAACAGAAACAAAAAAACATATACTAAGATAGATTATACATTTATGCAATCACAATTGTATAAGACATGAATCAACACAAAAATAAAACATATAATATAAAATCTAAACATATACATGGACAATGATTATACAAACACCTTATGATGCTCGATTAACCCAGAACCAACAGCTTCATTTTTATCATTATGAACGGTAAAAACATCAGTATTATGTTTCCTTTTCTTACTTGACCCATCAATAATGTCAGAAGGATTTTTCGCACCTCCATCCACAAATCTACTTGGGTCATTATAGAGTTTGAATCTGATCTCTTGCGTGGTATTAGAATTAGACAATGAACCTGAAATCTCCCCAAAATTCTGAGTTAGATCCAAGGAAAATGATGGGTGTTCAACATTATTTTCAACATGCAATGGTATACCTCTTGTGAATCTCTTCGATGGAGATTGGGCATCCATTGTTTGAACCAAAAATCTGAAGGGATTAAGAAGTGAAGTGAAATAGTACTTTTAAGAAATTCAAAAAAATTGATAATGTGAGATGAGTGTTAGGCGGTACCTTTAAATTTATGAAATACATTTGAAAAACCGCAAGGACGTGCGTGCTAGAGAAGTTGAAAATTTGAAATTGAAATTGTGGATAATATTGTGGAGAAATTGAAGCAAAGAAGAAAGATTGTATAATATAAAGGGGAAAGAGAAAAAAGAGGATTTCGTCTTAGGAGAATTTTTTTATACAATTCGATGAGCCTGATATAGCAGACTTACCAATATTTTGCCCTTCAAAGAGAATAACTGAAAGAAGAGTTATTTTATTTAATTACCTTCCTTAGTTTGCCATTCTCTATAATTATTCTTTTAAATTATTCTTTTATCAAATGAACACATTTCTTTAGGTCGGTAAGGATGTGGTGGATTTCATGGACTTTGGGCCGTGTTACAGCTCACTGGCCATATGGTAGATAGTCCATTAAATTGGATTGGGCCACAGCTGATCCAAATGCATTTTTATCAACTCCTCTTTTTTTCTGTTTTAATTTAGAAATTTAATCTAATCTAATAGGATTGGTGATAAATCTGTGAAAAAAAGATTACATAAATCGCAATATTATTAAAAAAGACTATATAAATCACAATATTATTTTCTGTTTTTCTCCCCCCCAGTTTGATGAGGTGATTGATTAGAAAAACATGTATCCCATAAATGGAAAATAATTAGTTAATTATCTGAATAATTACATGTGGTTAGATGCATTATATATGCAGGGCCCCATAATATATTCCCCAAATCTTTACCATTTTCATTTTTTAGTGTAAGATTACAGGAACAGAAAGATCCTTGATAGACAAGAAATCTTCTAATAATTTGGTTTAATAACTGATTTATTTTTTAAAAGAAAGAACAGTAAGGTGAAATTAGTTGTATTAAATTTATGTTTATTTAGTTAATTAATCTGTTAATTTATTCGTATCAAATCCTGAAAATTTGATTCTCATTATATTTCATAAGGGATCTATTCTCTCTCATAGATATAAATCTAAAACTAGCATTGACAATTTCAAAATAATTTATTTAAACAAATTAATTGAAGGGATTAACATTCCTAAAAATTGAATTCATAATAAATGAGTATATTTTTCAAAATATAGAGCAATGTATTAAAAGTTACTATCATTTAATGCCAAATATTTGCAATTCTTTAGCGTATTTTTATAGAGTATTTTAACTTTTTACTTTTGATAAAAAAAATATTTTTAAAAATATAATTCATATTCCAAAACTTTTTTCTTTGTTATATTTTGTCTTCGATACCAATTAATTCGCATCAGATAAACGCCCGTTGAAAAGGTAAAAATAATAACCAGCAAGAGTTTTACTATTTCAAAGATCCAAATAATAACATTTACCTTATCTTATCTTATCTTTCAATGATTTAAAAGAAATTAAAATTCAATTTAATACAAGAGACAAAAATGGAAATAAATAAAAAAGAAAATTCACACAAAGATTCGTATTAGAGGCGCATTAGTTGTAATGTGGGGTCCACCACAGCAACTAATCATAAACACTTTTTCTCTGCCCACCACATGGGCGTTATAGCAACTGTAGATATCCTCATCTATTAAGGACAATTTCGTCTTTTTAATTATCCAGTCTATATAATCACCATTTTCATACATTTTTTCATAGTATTAAATTAAACAATAAATCTCTTTTTTTTACTCAACTCACTCCATCAATTCTTCTGCACGTTAATTGTATTTGATTGTTGGAGATGTCGATTGAGATCGGAAAATTCAATAAGATTCGTTGTATTGTAAGGATAAGTCAGATGCTCCGGCAATGGAAGAAAAGAGCTATATCTTCTTCATCTAAACGCATAGCTTCTGATGTACCTTCCGGACACGTAGCGATCACGGTAGGCAGTAATTGCCGGAGATTCGTGGTGCGAGCGAAGTATTTGAATCATCCGATTTTCAGGAAGCTACTGACTCAGGCAGAGGAAGAGTATGGTTTCTCTAATCATGGCACTTTGGCTATACCTTGCGATGAGTTTTTATTCGAGGAGATCCTTAGGTTCGTTTCTAGATCTGGATCGAGTAACTGGAATCGTTCGTTAAATATCGAGGATTTTCAGAAATCATGTCATGCAAGGTACAGGAATCGTATTGAGAATTTCGGTGAATCTCGAGCGTTACTGGGTGGATCTACTGAAAAATCAGTGTGTTAAAAAAAAATTGAGTTTAATTTTAGGAGTAGAAAAATGGTGATGTTGCAGATGGAGATGGCGAAAAACAAAATTGAGTCATCCCGAAATGTGTTGTTGACAGACTCCAGATTATAAAGAGAGTCTGTTACGTTTAAAATGCAGATAATTACAAAAGTAGGGAATCGAATGGATCACCAATGAAGTGAAAATTCAAGTAGCGAGAGCTATGAAGATTACCTAATCAAGTTATTCTTTTCTGAAATTTACGTTATACGTATTTTTTTTCTTTGTTCAAGAAAAAAGTTGTAAAATGTAATATTTACGTAATTGATATATCACTCTTGAAGATTTTCATTTTTTTGTGATGGAAAAGTATGTGATTTGGCTTTAGATGTGATGATAGCGAGTATCGAAGAGAATAATGTTGAATGAGCTGAATATTCTTTCGATGTAAATGCATCACTCGATGTGATTTGGGCGGTTAGTGGTCCTTCGTGAGTGGTTGTCCTTATCGTTGTTTGAGTGTTTTAGTTTACGTTCAAATTTTTACTGAAGTGGTGGTCCTTATCGTTATTTGAGTGTTAGCTGAGATAAAGGCATAAAAATCAGAAAGTTCACGCTCAAAATTTTACCATAAATCCTACTAGGATGCGATTGTAGTGGAGTGTCATGTACACACTAAAAAAGGTTATTCAAACTAATTTCTTGATTGGAAAATATTCGTGTTGCACTATGGAAGAGGGAGGAATAATAGCACAAAACAAGGTCAAAACTTTGGATTATCTTATCAAAATATTGGTGAACTTAATTAAGGCAAATTATAATTGATTCTGATTGTGCGAATTTCCAATTTAAGTTTACAATCAATAGAAACATAATTTTTTATAATTATTTTTACATATTTTACTTGAATCGAAAGTCTATTAAAAACAATATCTTTTATTATATTAAGTATACTAATATTGTTGACAGCTAACATAAGATTTATACGTATACATTAGACATGATAATAATTGTAATTTATAAAGTATTAGAAAAAGCAAAATTTGTGTAACGAGGACGAGTCATGGAGTACTTTTGAGTGAGTTGAATAGTTCAAAATGAGGTAATTAAGCAATATTAAAGGTGAATATGTAAATCACTTTAGCTTTTTTCATGAGCACTTTTTGGGTGGGAACTTTACCTTCTTGTTTTTTCATTTGCCAATTTTTACACTTTTACTCAATTTCTCACACATGCTGTCATGCACTAAGAGATAATGAGTAATAAAAAACCCAAAATTAAAGTCAAAATCGAATTAAAAAATAATACTTTTGATTCGCTATTTAAGCAAATACTTATTATATTCGATATGCAATTACAATTCAAGGTCAAAGTTTAAGATATTATCGCATATATTTATGTTTTTACGATGTCACATCTAATTTCAAAACTATGCCTAATATTTTTGTTTACTCATTTCTCTCATTTTTATGTAAGATTCACTAGAGATATTACTATTAATATGCTTCACCGATATTGTGTAACTTTAGAAGTATTTTGTATACAAATAATAATACTTTAATTAGCGACAATAAAAACAATTAACAAAAAAACTATCCGCACGCCACAATGTGTGTAAAGAACCTTGTTAAAACAAAAACTTGTAAAAAAAAGGGCACCTAAATAATGTACTCCCTCCATTTCGATTTTTGTTTGTTTTAGTTATTTAAAATTAAAAGAATATTTTTTCAATAGTAATTTTTGAAAGTTTTCTAAATATTTTAAATGACTAATTAACTATATATCGTGATTAATAGTACTTTTACGTAATTTATAAATATGCAAGTTTTATTTTTTAAAAACTGAGATTCTATAACCAAATTTTAATTATTTTATATTAATTATTAGATTATATAATCAAATGCACACCAAATATTAATTAGTTTAATTTTCGTACTCTGAATCGAATCAAATAAATTATAACAAATGGGAAACAGTAAAAGAGAGACTATAATTTCTACAAATCAAGTAAATGAAAAATGTCAAAAGCAATACGCTTTTTGCACGAGATTTTGAGTTTCGCGTGTCTATCCTTTCAATAATTCACCTAAAGGTGCTTTTTAGATCCCTCCATTAGCATAGTTTAATCTCATTGAAAGAATTTATTTAGGTAATCATAACATGGATAAAGAGTTGGGAGACTTGACTTTTGATTGCTACAAAAACTTGGTCCAGATAAGAGCAAAAAGAAAACAACAATACTGTTGATGTGACATTATATATTTGTAAAAGAGTTATTGGTTCTCATTCAATATTTAGTTGGATTTGGGCCCAACTAAATAAAGCTGGCCAGCTAATACATATTAAGCAACTTTATTTGGACCTTAAAAATTGGGCCCATTCCAACTTGCTTGGAGTACCCACATCCAAAAACACACCAGAGAACTTCACTACGAATGGGTTAGATTTTTAGTGCACTATGATTTAGACGCAGATTCAGAATTTTTATTCTATATATTTCAAAAAATCGGGTTGCAAACATTGAATCCATCACCTTGGCATGCCTTCCCGTGCTAAAAAATCGAGTTAAAATTGTGAGTCCGTTACTTTATTTGAATTCTGAATTCATAGTTCAATAGCTTAGTTAGATATTGTACAACTAAATATAGATCGATCTAGGTTAAAGTTAATGGCCTCAAATGAATCCACATCTATACTGCTAATTTACACTTGACTTGACCTCTAACCAACAAGATAATAAAAATTATATGGTTGACACTAATTCACATTCCATATGTACATTTACCTATAAAGTACATTAATGAATAGCAAAAAAATTTGTGACCATGAATTCTTCATAATTCCATTACAAATTTGAGTGGTGCAACTTTTTTTGTGACAATAAACTTATTTGTCATAATTAATATTCCGTTACAAATCATCGATAGATTTTTTGTAAGGATAGATCGATATATTATTAATTCATCGGTATGGAGTTTCTTTTGCGGTCGATATTCTCTCCTCTCCTCTCCATAAGTGTAAGGAGAAAGGGTTGAGCGTGAGCGGGGTCTAGGGAGGGTAGTATATAGGGTGGCCTAACCAAAGGGTCACATGATAATGCTCTTTACAAGTTGCATGGAGAAAATTAAGAAAATAAAATTGGAGATGGGACGTACTAATTAAAAGAAAATGAAAGGGAATTTTACATGCATATATAATATGAGTCCCCACTATGATTTCATTTCTTTCTCCCTCCATATATTACGCTTGTAATTTGGTTAATATTATTCAAAGACTAATGATGAATTTTGATTTTTTAATATCATAATTAACACTAATATTATATCCTGAAAACATGATATGACTTTGTAATAAATCTTTGTTTAATAGAGATATTAAATGATATTTTTCGTCATCAAGAAATTAATCTCCATTTGCTCTAATAAGACCTTAATGAGTGCTAGCTAGCTAGCTTGGATTGGATATATATGTCTAATTTAGTTGTTCAAGGGACTATTTGTTTTGATAGTTTAGTATCAACTAATTAGCACATAGTAGTAACTAGTAATAATATACTCTCTTTTTATATATATAAATATATATATATACAAAATTGAAGATAAAAATAATGTGTTAGACATGCATGCATGATACTCATGATCAACAAAGGCAAAGTTATAAATTTTGAGTTAATTTTACATCATGATCTTTGAAGTTTATGAGATTCAAATTATAGTTATTCGATAATTTCTAAAAGTAAAGTTTAAATTAAAATTAAAAAATTCAATTGAACTCGTAGCTTATAGCTTATCGATCCATGACCCCGTGAATAAGAAAGAAAGGACGTAATGAAGTTAAATATAAGAGTGGAGTGATACTGTACTGAAGAGGACAAGAGTAAGACATTGAAATAATTAGTGGAGGGCAATCCTCCATAGATCACTTTCATATGTGTCATAAATATAACTATAAACTTTTTTACTTTCTTTTATTTATTTTCCATATGAATTACTTTTGTGTTTTTCATCATAAAAATATATTGATAAGTATTATGGATCAACTTGTTCCGATTCAAAAAATACTCTCATCATCAGTATAAGTATCGAATAATTCCCATCTAAATATAATATAGTAGTACAACATTAATTTTTGCTTACCATATGGGTTATGACAATACTATGAGAATATAATTCTCGTTATTTACAAGTTGCATGGAAAAAAACAATGAAGATGGGACGTACTAATTAAAGGAAAATAAAAGGTTAAGCACATGCATGAGTCCCCACAGATTTTCTATCTTTATATATATTTATAAGCTTCTAATTTGGTTAATATTTCAAAAAAACTAATGATAAACTAATCTATAGTAGTTTAAGTTTATATTGATGCATGTGATGATGTGAATATCTTAGTCAATTCATCACTATTTTTTTTTTTTTAATAAAACATGATATGACTTTGTTATAGGTCTTTGCTTAACATATGTCGAGTTGCATTTTTCTCTCCATATATATATATATATATATATATATATATCGACTTATTCAAACAACTATCTTTTTACCCATGCATGATATGTCTTTCATCTTTTCAACTTTCTTCGTGTATAATAATTGAGATATGCTTAAGCTGATACTAAATACTATCGGCGTTATATAAAATTATTAATTTGGATATTATATTATGTACCAAAGTGTGGACCGGGGAGAGTGTCAGAGAATATAATGTATATGAGTCATAGACAGTTAGTCAGATAAGAGGTAATCGTGATTTTTATATCTTATCAAACTAATTAAGTGTTTTAATCGATCCCTACATGTCTTTCCTTTGCAACCTATCGTCTCCACATCTGTCTTTTTCACTTTAATGTACATATCATTTTGGTTTTGAAGGAAAATATTGACAATATCTCATATCCTATATATATTCATGTGTAAATGTCATGAAATTGTTGAATTATGTGATTACCATCGAAAAATGTTATGAATATATTCTTTGCGCGTAAATAAAACAAATAGAAAAAGTTAGAAGATATAATAGTAAAATGCTATAGGGGTGTACTGACCAAAATTTTTGTTATAATTTCATGTCGGTTCACAATATTTTTGCGACGATATACCTATAATAAGATCATAAATCGATAGATTTTTGAAGTATTATTTATTGGTGGGGTGAGTTTCTTTTGCGGTCAATATCCTTCATAATTAGCATAAGGTTGAGGTTGAATATTATTAGGTAGGGGGCACATGAGAATGCTCCTTACAATTGCATGGAAAAATAAAATAAAATAAAATTGTAGATGTGACGTACTAATTTAAAAGAAAAATGAAAGGGAATTGCACATGCCTATTAGATCCCACAAAGATTTTATGTCCTTCTTTCTCCATATATTACGCTTGTAATTTGGTTAATAAATTTCAAACACAAATGATGATGAATTTTGAATTAAATTAAAAGTCATCGATATCGAATGATGTATACATTGTTTGTAATCATCAATCGATATGACATTGTAATAGATCTTGTTTAGTCGATGTCTTGATTATTGAGTTGCATTTTTCTCTACTAAAAATTTTCAATTTGCTTTAATTGAGTGTGACCTAGCTTGGATGGAATATATATCTATTTAGTTACATTATTCATCAAGGGATTATTTGTTTTGACAGCAGAGGCGAAACCAGGATTTTCAATAAGGAGGTTCAAAATCTGTAGAAATACATAGTCGAAGGGGGATCGACATCTACTATATATACTTATAAATTTATTTTAACTATGTATAAATAATATAATTTCCGCCGAAGAGGGTTCGGATCTATAAAGGTAGCTCTGCCCCTGTTCGACAGTCGACAGCCAACTAATTGACACATCTTGAATTTGACTCAAGTATATTAGGATTACTGGATTAGAATTATCTAAGTTTATATAAAACAATCACTCTTTATTTTCATTTAAAATATGATTTTTTCTTGATAATGTGTTGTACGATCTTTCCACCCACCCGACTAAATGGAAAAAAGAAGAAGAGGACATTATGAATTAATTAGTAAAATGAAGGGACGCTGGATATTGTACTGAAGAGGACTATAGTATGCATTGGAATTAATTAGTGAAGGCAATACTGATAATGACTTATCCATAAACTTTGTTCACAAATATGTTTAGACAGTTGGAATTTTTTTTTACCTAACCATTAGGGCTTAGGCCACACGGCCCACAATTGATCCCACCTAAATATATAGCAAGAAAAAAAAAGTTTTATATTTGTTTCCAATATGGATTATTTTATGATAATTCTATTCTTAATAGTACTTTAGCTATATTGGTATAGATTGAGAATATAATTAAAATTATAAAAATGTCTTTTTTTTTTAGCTATTTGAGTTCTTAGATGAGATAGTTATAAATCTCAACGTGATATTCGAGTATTAGACAGAGATTCTAAGATTAAATTTCTTTGCCATATAACAGAAAGAATTACGATGAAATGGTCATATTTATATGAAATAATTGAGATTTATGTAATCTTGCTCGAAGACGTAGATAAAATTTTGGAGTAAAGTTTGTGGTGAGAGTATATATTGAAGGTTGCCAGAGGATAATAAACGAAAGTTAGTAAGACAAAATGTCCCTTTGTAACCTAGCGTAACGTCTCCATCTGTATTTTCTTAAAAAATAAAAAAATAATTAATGTGCATGCCATTTTGGTTTTTAAGCATATAGACCATTTTCCTTGTATCCATGTGTAAATACCGTAAATAATGAATAAATAACAGATTTTTAAATGTATAAACAAACAAAGTAAGTTGATATTATTGACAAGATTAACAATAAAACTAATCGTTTAATTATCACATTAAATATTACCGGTCCTTACTTTTTTATCGTATCGTATTTTATACCAATGGATAAATTAGGTCATCTAGTTTTATAAAACATTTCGACTTTGTATATGTGGTATATATATTATATACTGAATATGTAATACATATATATTTATACAAATACAATATATATTTACGTGGTTAGAATAATCCACGTTCACCCCTAAAACTTACACTTTTAAAGATTAAGCGTTCCAATTTCATTTTCAAGACTCAAATTTACGTCTTGAATTAAGGCTAGAGAAGCGTATACTTACCGGTTACCACCTATATATTATAATCTTAATAATTAGGTGTTAACTGGGGTTTTAAATTTTAATGAAGATGGGACGTCATTGGGGACAAAAGTAACATGCCTGGAGCCAACTATTTATATGATAATAATAATAATAATAGTAGCTATGTATATGAACTACACCTCACCAACCATGATTAGCAATTATGAAATAACCAAAAATCTTTTTAGATGAAAATGACTGATGAATTATATACGGTACAACAATATTGGTCCCAATTCTTGATTCTTTGTGTTGGCATATATGAGTAGGACTATGCCTCTTGTACTGTGTTACGGAATTGTGTTATACATTATATTCATTTGAAAATTATGCGTTTTGATTCCAATCTTTGTAAGTTACGTAAATGAGCTTTAAATTACTCCCGTTTTAAAGACAAACGCAATGTTTAAATCAGAACTCGTACCAATGGACATGAATGGTTTATTCAATATTTTGTTTTGCGTATTGAAGATATAATTATGAAAAAAATAATCCGTAGTTAAATTTTTTAAGTGGGATAGTCACATAATTTAATATAGTAAAAAATAATCACCTACATTGGATGACCTATATAAAAATTGCACCTACATTTTTTTTATCCAATGAGAAGCCACTTTTATCTCACTTAGCTTTATAATAATAATTAATTTATATAAGCTCGAATGTTTAATCATTCTAAAACTTTTTTTTTCTTATATTGAGAGATAAGGACCTTTTATCTGCCAACTGAAGTACGTACTATAAATTCAAAATAATAATTGTAATAATTAGCCCTAGCTATTATAATTTGGACCCAATCAATAAATTAAGTACGTACGGTAAGTAAAGAAGAAAAAATAGAAGAAATGAATGATGAAGAAGAAAGAGCCAAAGAGGGCCATGCATTGATCGATCAGAATTCAGAGATAGATTTAAGATTTAAGATTTAAACTTCAACAACAATAATCACATTATACTTTCTGGATATATATGAGTTCCACTTTTAATATTCATTGACACTTCATAATTATTCATATATACGTTAATGTATACATAAAAATATTAAGTCCAGTTGAACTTATAAGTTTTTGTTCGGCTGTATATGGCATTGATGATGTTAGGGAAGATATTTTCAAAGAGGAAGATGGGAATTCTGTGATGAATATGAGCAGCAACACAAAATAAATACTGGTAAGTAGAAAAATCAATAGATGTTGAAGCAAAAAAAAGGATATTGTAATTCATTCCTACTATATTTAATTTTTGTGGGCACAAAAAGAAGGCAATTTAATTCATTTGCAGTTGTATTTAATTATTTATGCTAGGAAAAGGAGTTGCTACTGTCAGAAAACTTTTGTGGTTGAAATAAAAAGGGAAAATGACCCAAAGAGAGAATTAAAGATATATAGGACCAACTGGGTAGCTAGCTAGCTCATTATTATTAATATTATAATAATAATAATAATTATTATTATTGTGTTGGTCCCAATGGATCATAAATAAGCCATATATATTAGATAGATAGCTCATATTTTATGTAGGGTTTATTATATCGTTAAGAATTTCACATATATTATATATATATTAATTCATGCATGCCGTGATAGACGTTACGTATTTGCATGATAAGTTCAATTAGTGTGATTCACCATCGTAAGTTGTAGGTCCCATTGGATCGGAGCTAGATCGCGTACGACCTATTCGTGGGAGATACTATTCACATGACTCAAACTCGAAACCTCTTAGTTAAGGGTAGAACAGTCTCACTATTATAGCACGATTCATATTGGTAGAGAAATGATTTACATGATAATATATATCGTAGAGGTGGAAAATTAAATGAGTCAAATTTTTGGTAACTTGTCCAATCCATCAAGTTTAATGAGTTGGTCATGACCCATCAAATTATTGAGTTAAATTGAAATGTGTTAAACAGTGTAACCCCCGTGAATTAAAATATTGCAGCCAAAATACAAATATGTAAAATCAAATTCTAAAATTGGTAAAATAAGTAAATTCGGGAAGACTTAATTAAGCTAATTATTTTTAAAAATATCTTTTCATTTTTTTAACAATAGAAAATATAAAAAAAAAAATTAAAGGGAAGAAGGTTGGGTCGTATCGAATCATGAGTTTAGTTATGACTTATTATTTGACCAAAACAAATTTTGATCAACTTTGATCAATTTGCTTAAACCCTAACAAACAACTCATGTGATATCTTTAATTTATTCATTCACGACACAAAAGATTTCAATTAATTAATTAATTTGGATGATATTTGGAATTAAATTATAATAATACCATTATTTGATCTAAGAGATCTATTGAAAATCATAATGACAACGGTTGAAGTTGTTGAAAATATCGATATAATCCGTTGTAGGTTTAATTTTGTCTCTACATAAAAGCTGTTAATTAATTTGAATATTGTCAACTGTTAGATTTTTTATGACATTGTTGAAATAAAGTATTTAGAATTTATTAAATTTAATTTTGAGAAAATCTTCTCAAATCCAAAAAGATAAAAGTGACCGTTTGAATTGACTTATTTTAGGTGTTTAAGCCAAAATTATTTTTAAGTACTTTTGAAGTGTTTGGATATAATTAAAAAGTGTTTATAAGGACTTATTTTAAAGCTAAAATAACAAAAATAAATCAAAAATCATAAGTTAGAAATCCTAACTTATGTCTTTTGGCTTATAAGTCATAAGTCAAAAGCCAATTCAAACAGGCAAAAAAATGTACTACTATAATATCCCGATGATATAAAATGTATAATATTTACTTATTTTTGTATGTTTTGTTTACGAAATTTAAAGATGGTTTAGAGATTAAATTTGCTTTTGATAGAGAGAGAAAATAATATGTGGTATTTGGGACAGAGAAGCAATTTATGGAGGAAAAAAGTTTAATTTTTTTAGGGGTAACCATCGGTGGCCCCCTAAACTTGGCACCAACTTTCATTTAGATACCTTAACTAGACTTTGTTCATTTTAGACACTTCATGTCATGTCCCTTATGTCAATCTGACACTTTTACAATTTTCTGCTGACCCTAAACGCGTGTTGACCAAACATATCCATATAGATTAAATGACCAATTATCTCATGCCATCTCATTTTAAAGCCATGTCATTAAACACAAAAAATAAATAAAAATTAAAGGTCAAATAGAAAGATTTTGATCAATAAAAAACAACTAATTTGAAGATTTTCCCTCTCACCCCTCTTCCCCCACCCACCCCCACCCACCCCTATCATCTTCCTCATCAAAAATTTCTCACCAAAATACATTCATCTTCTTCAAATTTCTCCTTTTTCATTTTCTTTTCACCTATTTCCACCCTATATGGTTATCTTCTCCGCCATATTTCTCCATTTTCATGGTCTTTTTTATAATACCCACTTGATTTTATCGTCTTTTTCACCATACCTTTCTCCTATTTCTTCATTTAATTTGGTGTTTAGAATTGTAAATATGAAATCTAAGAAGTTATAATGGATTGTGAATATGTTAGAATCATGATTGTAGATTTTTTTAATAACTTAGTTTATTCTCCATTCTTTTAAGAAAAATGGGTTACATTCTTGCCATCAACCGATGAGATCAAGTATGTATTGTGTTCAATAATATTAAACTTATGTTTTTCCAACACAGATAATAGAAGGTTTGAAAGAAGTTTTTGATGAATTTTTCAAAAAAAATTTCAGAGAGTAAATATAAGGAGATGTACAGCAGAAAATGAAGAAGAATAAGAAAAAAAAATAGGCTAAAAAAGCCACACACGCCAGCAATGAGTGTAGCACACTCACTTTACCACATCAGCAAAATGTGTCAAAATGATATAATAGGGAGTGACATAAGGTGTCTATAATGAACAAAGTTTAGTTGAGGTGTCTAAGTGAAAGTTGGTGCCAAATTTAGGGGGCCACCGATGGGTTACCCCATTTTTTTAATCTCCATTTTGTATACTATGATTATTTTTTTGTCATATACCACACTAACAGAAAATGAAAAGTTTTCAGGGGATTAAAATCTATAAGATGTTGCACTTAATTACACAATCAATTAAAACATTGTTCCTATGATGTACTATATAATTCTTGTGTAATTTGTTTAACAGTTAAGTATTTTTGGTCAAGGCTTAAAACGAGTCATTTAGTACACAAATACAATAATCTTAAGTAATTTGATCGGATAAGATGAAATATGCAACGATTATGTTTTATCTTATTTCACGTAGCAAAATGAACTCGGAGAGCATTGATTAACGATTATGTTTTATCTTATTTCACGTAGCAAAATGAATTCGGAGAGCATTGATTATCCTAGGTGAGAATAATTAGTTGAAAGATTCACTAAGCAAATTCATTAGGTCGTACTTTCTATGCTGGCCAAATAATTGTGCGACTACAACTTAAAAATCACATTAATTAATTTCTGAAAGAAACCAACGTATTTGTAAAAGAAACAAACAAGATTATAGATGCTAACAACTTGATACTTTGATTATATATTAATATTTTAATTAACCTATGTGTTATAATGTTATTTTTACAGAACAGGAAATATAGATTTTTTTTTTTTTATGTTTACAAAAAGACAAAAAGATACAAATAATTTTTTTTGGTAAGTAAATTCGTACACACTACTATTGATATATAATATGAATTCATCAAGAATATAATACGATGCCAAGTATATATATAATAATAATTGTTTATTTTTTCCTTCAACAAAGTACCAACTTGTTTACACTTGGAATATTAAGAAGAGTTCACTGTATGGAATCAGTTTTAGTAATTAATAATCACAGTATATACGATAAAACGATGACTAAGAAGAATTTGTCTTTATTTTGATTATTTTTTTAAAAAAATGTTAGTGTGATGACAAGAGATCCTTGTATTAAAGATTAATTAAAGAATTAGTGTTTTGAATATTTTAATACCCGCTCCACGCTCCCAACATTTTTAAAATCACAATTAGACACTCAACTTAATTATTTTAGACCTAATCAAAGTCCCTAATAATTTATTTAAGACTCGTACTCATTTTTGCCCCACATTAAAAAAAAAATCACTAGATTCAAAAACAAATAAATTTAACTATATATAGATGTGTAATTTTCAACTATAAAGAGTTCATAAACACTTTCGATTTTACCTAGCTCAAACCCCTATTCCTATGGCTAATAATGTAGGAACAAGTATAGTATTCTTTTAATTCTTAAATTACTTATATTTTTTTTAGTAAAAATAACAAGAATGTAGGAACGAAGAAAGTATGTAATGGACTTCTTCTTTTTTATTAACTCAACAAGGTGGAACCGACGAATTCAAGATTTGAAGATTTTGGGTGCACCAACATTATCTTAGCTCAAATATGAGCTCAAACATAAACTTAAGTTAAAAATAGTATAAAAACACTCTAGCTAGATTCAAATCTAGGGGTGTGTTTGGTATGGAGGAAAATGTTTCTATGGAAAATGTTTTCCTAGAAAATGTTTTCCTGGAAAACAAGTAGATTTTGGACTTATTTTCTCATGTTTGGTTAGTGCGTAGAAAATATTTTGCGGAAATTATTTTGTGTTTGATTTATGAATGAAAAATATTTTTGAGAGACATCTTTTATTTTATTATAGTAACAAATAATTTATGAAATTGAAAATATTTTTAAAAAGCAAAATTATTATTTTTCGGGAGGGGGGGGAGGGGGGGGGGCAGGGGGAGGGGTTAGAAGTGGAAAAATAAAAATTTAAAGTTGATAGTATTTTTAAAAAACAAAATTAATTTTTTGGGGTTGGGGGTGAGTGGGTAGGGGGGCTGGCCGGGGAGGGGGGGTGTAGGAGTTTAAAAATAAAATTTTAAAGTTGAAAATATTTTTAAAGCCAAAATTATTTTTTTGGGGAGGGGGTGGGTTGGGATGGGGGGCTGGCCGGTGGGGATGGGGGTCAGGGATCTGGTCAAAAAATAAAATTTTGAAATTGAATGTTTTTTAAAATTGATGTTTTTTCAAAAAAAAATGTAATTTGAAATTAGAGGAGAATTTTGGAAAATGTTTTCCTTAAATTTTTAAGGAAAGTCATTTTTCTTAATTTTGAGGAAAATGAGTTGATTTGGAAAACATTTTCCAAAACTTTTGTCCCAACCAAACATAAGAAAATTGGAAAACATTTTTCAGAAAATGTTTTCCTTCATACCAAACACACTCTAGGTCTCACATGTGAATTCTCTAGCTTGTACCAACAGCACAAGGATACTTTTATGCTTTTCATGGATACACTATAAATTATATTTTAACTTCTATTAATTTCTCAAAATAGATATACATGATTTTTTTCATAGTTACCGAATACATGGGTGGGTCTGCCTATGCTATTAAGATTCCCCATTTTATCTTAACATAAATAGTTATTCTCCAAATTATTTTTTAAGACCTAAAATTATATTATGCAGATATTGTGATAAGATAATTATATTAAATTAATCATTATTTAGCCAAGGATATGCCAGCTTCAAAATGAAAGAATAAAATTGATCGGAGGAAGTATATGGTTAAAAATATCTTAAGCGAATTTATCTTGCACGGTATTCTTGTATACTCTACACTCTTTAACTGAATTCGAATCGCGCACTATAGAGTCCATTTGAAGTTGACGCTCCCAACAAAATTTTATCCACCAGATCCAGAGCTCGAACTCGAAACCTCCGATTAGGGATGAAAAGCTCTCACACGTGCACCACAACCCATATTGGTGAATTACATTGGTATTTCCGTCTATTATTAATTTTATTCTCATCAGAATCGTTCTCAATTTGAATTTTTCCTAAATAAATGAAGATGCACTTAATAAAAATGCAAATAGAATGAAAGACATTTGTATAGTAAATGACAAATCAATTAGATTGAGAGACATTCAATTCACTTCTCTCACAGGGTGCTAAAAAACACCTCTGCAAGGAAAATTTCACAAGATTTGTTTACAAATCTCATTCTGACCCATAAAAAACACTACTAATAATATCATGTAGTTCCTAGGTCAGGGTTAGAAGAAATTGAATTACAAAAAAAAAAAAAAAAAGAGTGAAAAATTTAGTGGATGTTTGAAAAAAGACAAGCAAAAAAAACACACCAAATTTGCTTCATCTTGAGCTAGCCCATCCTTGTTCACTCCACACCTAATATTCACTCGCACATAACGGAAATTTAGTGCACCAAACTTCTATCGAATCATTGAAGTTAGTGACCGGAACACAACTTCTTCGCATGGAATTGTAATTCCCATGTCATGATCGAACCCAAATTCTTCCTCAGATTGTCGAAGAAGGCATTGAAACTCGGGATGAGTCAAAAAAGAAATAGGTACGATATATCGAGTTCTATTTTCTCCAACGTAAACTGCAAAATGTCCTTTTGGCACGTCAATTGGAAGATGATCTTCATCGTTATAGCTGTTTTTCTTACCCAAACTTGAACATCTTTTTAGAATTTGCTTCAAGATTGCTGCTTGTGGCATTTTGTTTGATTTTCTAATAGCCATAATTAATTATTTTCTTAAAGAAAGTTTAGAAGTTTAGGTGGAAGAAGGAGGTGATGTTTTAGAATAGAAAAATGTGAAGCTATTTATCGAGGAAATACCACAATTTTTATTTTTTATTTTTCTAAAAAATAATATATTTTTGTAAAAAATATAACTTTTTTTTTTAAAGGATCTCAACACGGGTGTTTTGGGATAAGTGAATAAAAGGAGTTATGGACAAAGTGGGGGCCAAAGCCCATTGGGTTTTAGGGTTCTATGTTGGTTCTATGTATGACAATGAGGACCCTTCTCATTAATTAACCAAAAGTTACCAATATTCATATTTCATAATAATAATAATAATAATAAAATAATAATAAAGATATATGAATAAAAATTAATTGATCTTTTTGAAACATGGCTTTCACTGATCTAGGAAGGTTACAAGTTTCAACAACAAAAGTATTAATGATACTTGTTTCTATTTCCAACATTCTGTCTCAAACACTTCTCTTCATTTTCTATTTTCAACAAAATACATTTTCAGTCTTTTTATATTCAAAGTATATATTTTATTTTTAATTAAGATTTCAATTAATTTAAATATGTTTCTTTTAGGATTAGAAATCTTTAATAATGATGAATGAAGGTGTTCTATCAAATCTCACTATACTTATAGGTCAAGCTCGAATTGTAGAGAATATATAGATATTTATGAGGAAATTATTTTCTGTACTTTCCGGCTTTGGAGGTTTTTTTATTTTCTAATTATAAGATATGAATTAAAATTAATTACTACTCCATTCTAAAATTAGTTCAAAAAATGAAAATAATCAGAAACTATTATTATTATTAATAATGAGAAAAATTAACAGCCCACCTACCCATGTGGGAATACTAATTACATTTCAAGTACTTTTAATGTCTCTGTATACGAAAATTCAATTATTAGATTAAATAGCACTACCATATAATTTTCATAATTTTGATATAGACATAATTGCTTCTCAAAATATTTCATATATTTATTTTTATAAATAGCTTCTTTTTTTTTGGAAATTATTCAATAAATATTATTTTTTATATATTAAATTGAATCAAACGGTGCACAAAAATAATTTCATCATAATTATAACAATAACATTATTAATTCAATACTCCTTCCGTCACATTTTATGTGACACCATTTCTTTTTTAGTCCGTTCCGAAAAGAATGTCACATTTTCTTAAATGTTAAATATTTAAAGGTATAGTTTCTTTTTACCTTTGTTGGTCTCACTTAATTTTAAAAATAATACTCAAATACATTTATAAGGAGAGAAAAAAGTGAATTTACTTTTTAAGGGCAATTTAATAAACATTTCAAAGTTTTCGTGTATTTCTTAAATTCCATACCCGATCAAATA
This sequence comes from Solanum lycopersicoides, assembly GCA_022817965.1. NCBI lineage: Eukaryota > Viridiplantae > Streptophyta > Magnoliopsida > Solanales > Solanaceae > Solanum > Solanum lycopersicoides. Next base: position 132,033,510 of record CM040618.1, read on the forward strand.
TTATCATATAAAATAAAACGAAAAAAATACTATTTTTATACATATTATCGAGCGAACGGTATATCTCGCACAAGCAATAAAGTGGTACTCTGAGAAGTACGAAAAAGGGACCTTACTTTTTTCGAATAGTGTTTGTTTTTTTTGATTGTTTTGTTTCTGTTTTTTCTTTGATTCTATTAAGATAGTAAAGTAAAAACGAAAGGCATGTGCACTAGTCTCGTAAAAGTACAAACAAAAGACTATTGCAGGTTTGACCATAGCCGTTACTTACATCGTTATTGACAGTTTCACAATATCCTAGATATATCATCTTTTGATTTTTAACGTCAAAATATTTTACTAGTATTTCTCAAGAATCTTTCAGACCTAGTTAAGCAAAGATTTTCTATGTGAATCAATAAATTTTTAACCAACTCCAACTACCAATGTAACCGATTCTTTTGAATTTCTCCCTAAAAACCAATTTGCCTTCTCACTTTGTTCGATCTTCTGTCTACGGTATACGGAAAATAGTGATAGCGTCAGAAATTTCACCAAGGATGTTCAAGTGTTAAAAGTGAACCTGCTCTTCTTAAGTTCGTGTGACTTTACTCATTCAAGACGCTTGAAATCAGTAGTCTGTATCATATAGTTGTGTCTAGAGTATCCAAAATATGTTATTTATATTAACCACTTTGTTCATCTATATACAGTATAATTATTCGACGAACATATTTTTATTAAATAGGAATAAGGTTTGTATTAATACGGACATCTTAGCTTATTAAAGAGCAAAAGTTATTGTTGTTGTTCATGTTAAGTGACATTTGGTAACAAATAATTACAATAGATTCAAATTTTCTAAGATATCCATTTTACTCAATTGATGCTCTTTCAAATTGTTTGGTTTCTTATTTGGGTTAAATTTAAACGCTCCCACCTAGAAGTTTTTTCATTTCATCATAGGAACTAAAACTCAAATGTTTAATAAAGAATCGATATACCTTATTCATCTCGTCATATTCGAGTTCTTGTATTATATTGTTGGTGATAGAAAGATTTGAGATTGGGATTTCCTTCTTCAAAGTGGTCCAAGAAAGACAATATTGAGCCCCATATATATCCAAAGTCTAATTATATGATCACCACAGAATTAACAAAAATTCTCAAACAAAGCCTTGGCCCTATTATGAGAGTAGAGGGGAAAAAAGAGAGTAGTTAGAGACATTAGCAATTGCTTGCATGTTCTAAGGCTGAGATATAGATCCACATACCTATCAATCCTTTATTGATGTGTTACTTTCCTTACATAAGTACAATACACTCAAGAATTAATAAGACTAGTTTATTCAAGATTTTAATTAGATGGTTGAGATGATATTTTATAAATGCGTGGTAGATTCAGAATTCTAAAGTTAATGAACTTTTACAATAATTTTAAGTTGATATACAATAATAATTAGAATAATGGACCAAATTTCTACTTTCAAACTAAATATAAATATATATCTAATCATTTTTTAAAAACAAAAATACATGCTCTAAACAAAAGTAATTAGATTCACGTAAATTCTGGATTGAGTTAGGACGATTTTTTTTAAAAATATGGTATCAGAGTATAGGTAAAGAAGGTTGAGTTAAAGCCCGTCCTATCTTAACAAATAACAACTATTTCAACAGATCCTCCCTAGTAATTATTACTCATTTTTTATTTTCGATCTCCTCAAAGAGACTAGAAGATCTTGTTATTTCTTCAACAATTTATGATCTGTAATAGACCTATCCGTAGAATATATTAATATAATAAAAAACAAACAGACCTTCTTGGATTTTCAAAGAATCTAATATATATACTGTTAACTAATATGAGTAATTTCTTAAACTGGAAAAGAAAACAGAGCAATTTTATTGTCAAAAAGGTAAAAACAGTTGAAGAATGACCTTTTCTGTTTTCACTTTACCCATGTTCTCTAATTCTTTCTTCTAGATTTATGTAACATAGTTAGGATGTTAAAAGTCAAATTTCTTTATTTTGATCATATATTTGGAGATATAATTTGTAAGATTTGTGAAAATATAATTTACTATATAAAAAAGAATATTAATTTAAAATATTATAAATAAATCAAATTATATCATATAAAATGGCACATCAAAAATATTATTATATGTAAAACTCTTAAGCGGATGAAAAGAGGGAAATACACATGCAAGAAAGAGAGTATATAGTAGGTGCATGAAGTAATAGTATGCCAACTATTACTATTTGAGTAGTTAAACAACTTCTACTTTGAGAAGGATATTTTGAACATCGAATCCCTTTTAATTCTATGGTTAGTCAACTACACCACATGAAATGGTGGGTGACAATGTACGTGGTGCTTCAGGATTTCTATGTAATTACGATAAGCTTTTCATTAGATGATAACTATAGTCCCATGCTATGAGTTTTACGAATCATAACGAAATACAAATATTTCCCGTTAGGGAAACTTCCGATCGATTACTTTTAATTTGTGTGTATATGTATATTATTATTTATTTTTTTTTAAAAAAAACTTAAGAAAATGATATTTAGAATTTCACACCTAATCCTGTAGTAATATTTTTTGTTTTTTGGGAAATTAAAGAATGAGTGGTCCCTGTACTGAGCAAAGCACGGAGAAGTGTACATACACAAATATCATCTATGGGTTGTATGATGGTGACCCATACCACATGGAGGCCATGTTACTCTCTTCAACCCCAAATTTGTTGTAATAGGCGTTTGATCATATAATTTGAAGCTCGAATTTGAAATTGTAGTATTAAATTATGATATTTACACAAAAATTTAATTTTGAATTCAAATTCTACAAACAAACTTTTAACTTAAATATACTACAACTAGTTGTAGTAAAGACAATACTGTGGCCATGTGTGATATCAACATCATTTACGTACTTGAAACTGTCTTGTTTACTTCACTCTGTCATTCATATGCTCTAAATTTTAGCCTCAAATTTTATATGGTCCTATAATTGATTTTTTGAATAAAAAAAACATACTTACCCTACTTTCAAGGACCATGCTTCCTGATATTTTGATCATAGTATAGTAATTTCTATAAATGATAAAACTTGAGGTCAGGGAAATGAAAATCATAGATCATAGTAGGTGTTATTTAATAGCAAAATGGACCATTCTTTGGTTGTCTATTTTAACATATTAGACATCATATATATTAATATGTAAAACCTTGTAACTCAAACAGGTTAGAATTCAGAACTCATAAATTTTAAATGCATAAACGATTCAACATGGATTGTTTTCACGGAGGTAAGATATAGTAATTGTCGGTTCACAATTTATATATATATGTAGTGTACCATATTAGACATCATAGATAAGAAATATGAGAGTTTAAAGAGAAACAGAGGGCCCAGAAAACAGGAATATGATAAAATAGGAAGTTTCCAGGAAATGTACTCATGATGTATGGAACTTTACCACTTCAAATTTGTGAAAAAGTTAAAGGATATATATGTATATATCTTGTGTAATAGCAATATTATTGAAAGTTTTAACGTTGTCCACGCATGATTTTAGTCAAATATGATTGATTTGTCATATGGATCAAACAAATAATTTGATCCAAAGCCATATTAGTTTAATCCATGAGTTTATTTGGCACTTGAAAAATCTAAATTCTGAATTCGACTTTATATATATTGTAACCAACAAAAGAGGTTTATAAGCTAGCAACAGAAACATATATAATAGACCCCAGACAACGTATGCCCATTCATAAGAATTCCAGATATACCTTAAGCAACAAATGAATTATCGAATGGTATTTAGAGTCAATTTGACTAATTAGTAATATTAGATTGAATTAAATTAAATCAATACTTATTAAAGTACTCCTACATGAAAGAGAGCTAAAAAGGATCAAACGTATCAAAATAAACATAGTTAAATCAAAGGATAATCCACCCTAGCCCTAATTACATATGCGCTCCATTATTAAGATTTAAGAGCTGTGAAAATGTGAATTAACAGCCATAGGTGGATTGATAGATTTGAAATTTATGGGTTCTGGCCAAGATTTCAATTAATTTAGGTTCACAATAAAATTTATATAAAAATTTATTGGTTTTTCTAATAAATACTAGGTTAAATCTATAATCAAATCCATAATTGATGGTTTAGATCCGACACACACTACAACAAAAATGATCATTAGCGGTATTTAAATCTTAATTGCGGCTAAATATGTATTTTTAGCGGCAATTGTCACTCTTTGTATATGTCCCTAAAGCCTTTAGCGACATTGATTCTAATGACATTTAACTAATGTCGGTAAAAGCTTTAGCACTCTTTATTAGTATCAATATTTAATGCCGCTAAAAGTTGTTTTTGTTATAGTGACACTTCATAACACTTGTTCAAGAACATTATGTTTCAACATCAAATGTTGTAGTTTGGTGGTAAGTACCAAATCATTCCTAATTAGAAATTTTGGCTTTCAATTCTAGCTAGTTCATCTTTGGTAGAGAATATATCATCTCCCAAATAGAACTTTTTTATGCAAATTTAAATTAGACGTGTTCGAAAATAAATATTAGAAACGCACATACAAAATACTTAACATTATGTTTGCCAGAGTCATTCTTCATATTATTGTTTTTTTACGGTAAAGATGAATCTTTGACCTAATTCAACTTCAAAAGCTAGTTTTTTTTTCTTTTTCGACGTGCGACTTCTTAAATAATACCCATTTCAATTGATAGATAAGATGCACTAAAAATACAGAAAATTGAGAGATATTTGTATCAAGAAATGACAAATTAAATAGATTGAGAAACATTGAATTCACTTCTCTCATAGGGTGCTTAAGAACACCACTGTAAGGAAAAAATTTCCAACTAACCCATAAAAAGGAAAAAAGGAACATTACTAATATCCATGTTGTGATTCCTAGGTCAGGGTTAGAGGAAACTCTCAAACAAACAAAAAAAGAAGAAGTAAAGAATGATGTTACAAAAAAGAGAAGCAAAATAAAGATTAAATTGCTTCATCTTGAACAAACAAACATCTTTCTTCACTCCAAAATTAACTATTAACACCTTTTCTTGTTTCCAAATACTAAGTAATTAACTATCTCAGTATGGAAGTAAGTGATTGGAAAATGAATTCTTCACAAGGAATTGTGATTCCCATGTCATGATTAAAGCCAAATTCTTCCTCAGCGCAACGAAGGAGACATTGAAACTCAGGATTAGTCAAGAAAGAAATAGGTACGATGTATCGTGTTCTATTCTTTCCAACGTAAACTGCAAAATGTCCTTTTGGTACGTCCATTGGAAAGTGGACTTCATGCTTCTTGCTCAAACTAGAACATTTTTTCAAAATTTGCTTCAAAAGTACAACTTGTGGAAGCTTAGCCATTTTGGTATGTATTTCTTGTAGAAAATTGAGAGATTTTGGTATGTAATAAGAAATAGACTACTTTTTATTTTTTGGTATGAGAGAATATGATGTTTGGAATATGATGAAGGTATTTATGAAGGAGAATTGGCCCCTACTATCTTTATTTTCTGTGGATTTGAAAGAATGTGAGGGGCCAAAGCCCATAGGGTGTTATGCTTCCATGTTGGTTCACCTAGTGACAAAGAGGACCCTTCTATTGCCACTTGGCTGTAATTTTACCTAAAATATTTATTTACCAAGCTCTATTTGTTAGATTTAACAGAAACAATAAAAATAATATATAATCTTATTATTAGTGAAGTTTGAAGATTGTAGAATATAAATACAAATATCGATATAGTAATGATATTTTTTCAAAAGAAGTATAAAATTATACGTATCAAAAAGTTTATCGAGTTTCAATGTTTTGTACCAAATCGAATAAGGAAAGAAATTCATGATGTATAATTTGAACATTTCTCAATGACAATGCGACATACATAATTATATTACATAAATTAGTTTGAAAAAAAACATTGACATTGATAAATTAGATTGATCTTTAAAGAAGACCAAAGGGCAAATCACGGACGAGCAAAATAAGTGTACTGACAAGTACCAAATACGAACCTTTCTTTTTCAGAAAATGTTTGGTTTTTAGTGAATGTTTGGTTTCTGGTTTTGTTTGATACTTTTCACATACTACTTTAGAAGAAAAGTTTACTTGTTAAAACACCGATAAAAGTCTTTAATGGGACGAGTGATCTTCTTATAACGTTTGGACAACTTTATTTTATTTTAATTTAATTTTAGAATATGAGTCAGACTCAATATCTAATTTTACACTGTATAAAAGCAGGATCCATCACACTCAATATTAACCCCAAAAATAAATTTATTTATGCGTCATATGCTATTTGGCGCTGTGTTTAACATATAAAAGAATGACAAAAATCTCATATTAATATTAGTGAATTTATTTTAAGACTTGGACAATCGTTCTTATTTTAATTTAGCTTTTGAATTATAAGTCAGGCGCAAGACCTAATTTTTTTATTAGATGCGATAAGTTTTTATATAGAAAATACCTTTTGATTTTTCCGTCCTATGGATTCCTTTCTTTTTAATTTTTTCGTGTAAGCTTACAAATGTTAACCTAATCCAAGTAAAAAGGTAATTTATTGAGCATTAATTTGGATTTGTCTGTAAAACCAATGTCAGATAATTGGAATCATGTGATTTTGTATTTAATCACTTTTTTTTCTAACTCATTCTCCCTTTCTTTACATGGTTAATTAATTTAATTAATTAATAGAGAAGTAGTACTGTACGAAAGATTAAAAAACTTAAGAAACTCCAATTTAAACGGTGACTTTTAATTTTTAGGTTTCCGACAAGTTACGTTTACTAAGAATAAATCTATTCATGTTGTATTTAATCACGATATTATTCCATGAGGTATTTAATTACAATTACGATCTTAAAAGAATCTTTCGACCATAACAAAAAATCTCATGAAAAATATTTAATTACAATCTAAAATTTTATAATTTATTGCAAACTTTGAATAAATTAGACTCGATTGTAATTAAGCAAAGGTTATATTTGCAAAAAAATTAAAAATGCGGCAAAAGTTAAATCAGATCCAAGAAAAAAAAAATATTTGCATAAATGAGCCGAATTAATAATATTTCCATTGTAATTTTGACTTGTTCGACTTATCATGATGTTCTTGTTCCAACTTTTCCGACTTACAAAAGACAAACTCGATATATTGGTGGCTAAATTGTTTTAATTTGAGTTGTAATGTCACCCGTTTTAATCCTGTTAAATTAGGTCTTGGACCTTACTTGTATCCAAAAGTTAGCTCAAAGAAAAAAAAAATTGTTCAAGTTTTATAAAAAGTTCAGGCATCTCATTAATCAACCTAGACTATTGATGGTTTCATATTTTTTAAAATATTTAAAAAAAAAGGAAAAAAAGGTCTAGCAATTTTGGCTTGCAAGTTGATGAAAATGATATAGAGTTAGTAAAACTAGAATAAGATTTTGGGCAGGGGGCGGAGGTACACTATGCCCATCGTCGAAAAATTATATCGTATATATAAATAAAATTATATTTTAAATTGTTAAATAATATATTTTGGACACCCTTAGGTACACTAAAGATTCTTAGCCCAGTGATATCTTTGTCCAACGATAAGTGTTGCAAGTGTGATAATTCAAAATTAATATTATCTATTTAAAATCTTAATTAGAGACCTAATAATAGTTACTAAATATTTTATTTTTTCAACAATTCAAAACTCATATTATTTATGAGTTTTTATATATTGTTGTTAAGTCAACAAAGGTTGGTTAATTTCTCTTTCTCTTTTTTTTTTTCATTCACTTCCTATTAAATAAATATGAAAATTCAAGCTAAATTTTACGTAGATTGATTTTAAAAAATTTAATATATTTTTAATTAAAAAATAATTGTTAATGTTAAGTAGTTTGATTTCAAAATTTTAGTGCACCCATCATCAAATTATATTTTTTTACCTATGCAAATCTTGGACACCCTTCATAAAATTTCTGACTACGCTACTGATTTAGGAAATATATTATCCTTCTTCAAAGAGGTCCTTTAATTTTGTGATGAGTAGTAATTTTCAGAAAAGGAAATCTAATATCATCACCACAGAATTGAATTAAATTCCCAAACAAATTTTGGCTCGATTATGAAACAACACAAAAAGAAAAAAAAAATGCAAAGTTATAGACACTATTATCTTTCAGCATGTTCAAAGGCTAAGAAAGTGATTCACATATCTATCAACCCTTTATTGATGTGTTACGTACTCTATCAATATGTCCAATATTTATGTCTTCTTTTGCTTTACTTAGATACCCCTTTTAAAGGAATCGTCCAAAAGGACATATAAAATAATGCTCGTGTTAGTTATATTAAAATATTTATCAGGTAAAAATACTAATAAATCTTTCAAAAAATAATAAATTCAAATGCATTAATTACCATCATTTTAAGGATAAATAATTTTAAAAAAACGTCACTATTTTTTTTATCGAATTTAAAATAATTGAGTGATACATAAATTGCGATAGTGAAATTACTAGAATGATAAAAAGGAGGTGGTCCATATACAAATTATCACAATTTCATCTGTGTCCCTTCATATTGCACATGGAGGACATGTTACTCTAAAGTATATTTATTTCAGTCACAATAAGTAGTTAAGTTTAGTACAACTACAAAAGACAATATATACATATATATACTGTGTGATATCAGCATAAATTACGTACTTCAAACTGCCATATCTTCACTTCACTCCCCTTATTGATATGATATAGTTTTCAGCCTTAAATTTTACATGGTCCTATAATTGATTCTAAAAAAATAAATGGACTACCTACCCTCTTCCAGGACCATAGCCCCGCTCTTTTTTCTTTTTTTTTTTTTGGGCAGGATAGATATTGTTTATGGTACGAGTTTATCGATAGAACTTAAATAACTCTGATTTAAATAATTTTAATTTAAATTATGTATTCATTTAAATAACTTTAATTTAAATTATGTATTCATTTTAATATTATTTATTTAAATTAAAATAAATAGCCGGTCGAAAAATAAAATATTCATAGTAGATATTACCAACGAAGTTGTATGTAAGAATGATAAAGAGAGGGCCCACAAAGAAGAATATGCTAAAATAGGAAGTTTCGAGGAAGTAGAATAGAAATTTTAGTGCAAATTTAAGGATATGATGTGAGCAACAAATTAAGGTAAGGTTATTACAAGCTAGCAACAGGTTTAATAGACCCCAGAGACAACGCATACACATTCATCATATCATATCATATGAATAATTTAGAAAACAAAATTAAATGAGGATACCACCTATACCTTAACCAACAAATGACAAGTAACAAAATGTGGCTCATATTTCTACATGACTACATACATTGAATAATAGATGAATCGTTTTAAACAATTATTATGCTTTAATTTCAAACAAATTGACATTTATCGTATGAATAGTTGTTTATTATGTTTCTCTAGTTGAATTGTTCTAGATAATATTACTACAAAATACAAATAAAAGTGAATGTTTCATGGCTAGTAATGTTAAATGGTCAGAAATTTATAATATTTTTTAATTTTAAAATATATTGATTTTTTTTAATATTTAATTAAAAGATATTAAAGTTAAAAAGATAATAATGTTCAAAAAGATAAAATAACACAGGTAAAATACCAATCTGGTGAAAAGTTTTTTTTTTATTTATAAATATTAGGTGATTTATTTTTCATATTTCGTAGCTTTAGTGAACATAATTACTAGTTATTGATGGTGGGAGAGGTGACAGATATTCTATTGAATTAATCATGAAAGCTGATATGGACACCAGAAACGTACACGATAAATACTTAATATTATTTTTTAACTTTTTCTTTTCAATTATTTCAAAAATAATTTTTATTTTAATATATCAAGAAAAGCATTTTCTATATTTTACTCTTAATATTTATTACTACTTTATTTCTTAAATCATTTTCTATGATTAAACTATCAAGTCCGAAAACTAACAAAGTAAAAGTGAAAAGATGATTATTTTGTCTACAAAAGTCATTCATAGTTTCATATCAATTTGTTCAAGCACCCTGGATTCTGAATTACTACTCTTGAGGAGACGTCGGCGTAAGAAAATTTGATTAGAATGATATTTTATTTATATTATTTTATTTTTAAAAATATTTTTATCCAAATTGATAACATGCAAACAGATTGAGAGGCAATGTATTAAAAAAATTAAACAAATTAAATAGATTCACATGACTTCTCTCATAGGGTGCTTAAAAACACCCCTACAAGGAAAAACATCCAACGTATGTTTACAAATCTGATTCCCACCCAAAAAAATAAAATAAAAACATTACTAATATCCATGTGATTCCTAGGTCAGGGTTAGAGAAAACTCACAAAAAATATTACTAAAAAAAAACAGAGTGAAGAAAGATGGTTGAAAAAAGAAAAGCAAATTGCTTTATCTTGAATCCATCTTTCATCACTCAAAAATTAACCCTTACACCTAATATTCACATTTTTTCATCTTTTCAAATAATTTATCATCTAAGGACGGAAGTGAGTGATTGGAAAACAAATTCTTCACAAGGAATTGTAATTCCCATATCATGATCGAACCCAAATTCTTCCTCAGCGCAACGAAGGAGGCATTGAAACTCAGGATGACTCAAAAAAGAAATAGGTACGATGTATCGAGTTCTATTTTCTCCAACGTAAACAGCAAAATGACCTTTTGGTACGTCAATTGGAAGGCGGTCTTCGCCATCATAGTCGTTCTTCTTAACCAAATTGGAACATTTTTTCATAATTTGCTTTAAAAGTACAACTTGTGGAAGTTTGTTTGATTTTCTAATGGCCATTTTGGTATGTAGAAAATTTAAATCTAATGAGAGTTTTGGGTGTATATATGAAGAAAGAAAGACTAATGTAGACTTGTGATTTGGTTTGAGGGAATATGAAAGCTATTTATGAAGGAAGTTTTCAACTTTATTTAAGTATATATTATTTGTATTAATTAAGGTGAGGTGGTGGGGTATGTGGAATTGTGGATTAGAGGAAATTGGACAAGATGGGATTTTACAACTCTATGTTGGTTCTAATATGACAAAGAGGACCCTTGCCAACTTATAGGTACATAAAAGGCTTAAGTCATCTACGATTCTTTAAAGTTATTCGCATATTTTATTTAGACACCTCAATTGAGCATTGTATCTATTGAACACCTTACATGTTCAAAAGTGATTCCTATTAGACACAAAAAGCTGACATGTCAAAAAGAGTGCATTTCACAATCTTTAAGCGCGTGAAGGAATTTAAAAATATTTTTTTTCTTTTTCTGTTCAACTTACACCCTAATTAATAAATACTAATAATAATTAATTAATTAAAAAACAAAGGAACATTTCTATCTTCTCTCCCAGATCTCACTCACCACTCTCCCGAATCTCGCTCGCCACCCTCGCCTCTCTCGTTTATACAAACAGAAACGAAATGTATAAACTGTGTTTCTGTTTGTATAAAGCGAGAGAAATTGTATATACACATGCAAATACATATATTTTCATCTTATACACTTATAATTATACAATACAAATAATCCTCTGCCAAGTTTTCTTTTGTCTTTCTCTCTTTCTCGTTTTTTACATACACAGATTATACAATTAATCTTTTGTATATAATTGTTTTCTTTGATATATGTATAGTGAAGTATACGACTGCTTTCTTTGTATATGTTTAGCGAATTATACATATATATGTTTGCTATGCAGCGCAATTATGCAAATTTTGCTATAACATACAAATATGATTTATTTGTTTGCTATATGTGAAAGTTGCTCTATTAAAAGTAGATGTCCAAAATTAATTATCAATTTAAACCATCAAGAAATAATTAGTTATTTTTTTCCAATTTTGCCCTTAATAATCATTTCATTTTGTTCAATTGAAAACTTATGTAGACTTTTGATATTCTTGATATAGTAGGATTATATTAGTCAAATTACGTTTTCTATTAAATTTTTCCTTAAGGGGAATGCATGACCTTACCCTGACAAACAATTGTGAACAGAGGGAGTATGTTAAGAAAAATTAGATATTACCATCGTAAGTTATTTTTAATATTTATATGTAAGATGTAACAATATCGCGGAAGCTAAATCGGTGGAATTATATTGCATTGTAATTATTGTGAGTTGTCAGAGTCAATTAGCTAAGTCTTACCGGTAGCCCCATCTATGGTCTCTTAATTAGGGGAAATATATTGACAACACACCATCTTCGGTGATTAAAATGTTTCATTTCGATTTGTAAAATCACTAGTTTTAATCCAGCCTGTATTGGGATATTGTTCATGATTTATTAAAAAAAAAAAAAAAAAGAGCAACCATTTTTGTTGATGAAAATGATATAGTTACTGGAAAGAGAATGGGATTTTGGGATCTATTTTTCTTCTTCGAAATGGTCCTTTATTCACACAAGAGTTGTTAGGACGGACAGTCTGGTGTACTAATCTCCTGCCGGTTGGATCTGGGTAAGACTTGTATCAGAAAAGTCTATTTATTATCCGACCTAAGGCAGCCATCAAACCCTGTCGGATAGAAGTCTACTATAACCGGCTCATCTGTTTACCCGAGTTAGACCGCTAGCATCTTACCAACCATCTTCAGTCCCTACCCCCATCTTTCTCTATCCCGTCACGAGCAATCGAATTTTTGGAAATGTAAAAGAAATTTTTGTACACGTTTTTTTTTTGTAAGAAGTTGTTTCTATATTTCAAATACGTAACATGATAACAACTTTATAAGTTACTTTCACGTCAAAGGCTCCCATTGTTATCAAACAATGAGCCCCATATATACAAACTCCAATATGAAGGCCACAGAATTGAATAAATCTCCCCAAAAAAATTAAAAGAGGTGTTGGATCCATTATGAGAGAAGAAAAAAAAGAAGGCAAGTTAGAGACACTAGTATCTGTTTAGCATGTTCAAAGGCTTACAAACTGATTCACATATCTGTCAATCCTTTATTGATGTGTTATGTACTTTTATGTATATATGTCCAACATTTATGTCTTCTTTTGATTTACTCAGATACCCCTTTTTATTTATTTGTTTTCCGCTCGATGTTTGATGTTTATATTAGAGTCCGATTAAATCTGAATTCGCGCCAAATTTTTTTACATTGGGAATAAAACAGTCTCTAATAAAGACAAATTATGTACCAAAGGAGGCTCAAATCTGAAACCTCTTGATTAAAGAGGAAAAATTACTTAGCACTCTACTGTTAACCCGTTGGTACTCACGGACCGCTTTATGACTTCCTTTCCTCTCACACAAGTACACAACACAGTCTAAAGAAGAGAACTAAGCATGAAAAGAGAAAAATACTCTGACCCTTTTTAGTAATTCAGTTGATTGACGATTTGAATTATCACTTTCTTGAAAAAAGTTTGATTCCCGTGTTATAATCTCATCCCCATTTCCCCTTCCCTATCCCGATTTTTCTTTAAAAACTTGACACAAGTGTAACTAAATGAAAATTAAAATCAATTATTTTTTTCTATACATAGTTAGTTGCTTGGTATTCATGGTAGTGGTAGAGGATTCCAATATACTGCGTCCTAGATCAGAACGAGCAAATACGGCGCTGACAATATCTTGAGTACTGAGCCGTTGTGCTTCTCTCCAGTCAGTTCAATGACATATAATTGAACAACAATTTCATGTATGATGGTGACGAAGGTCTCCACATAGCACATGGAGGCATGTTACCTTTGCAGTTATAAATTGATATATTTCACTCACAATAAGTAGTGTACTACTAAAGACAATACTGTAAGGACCTGTGTGATCAATATGATCACCACCAACTACTTGAAACTGCCATCTCAACTTAGTTAACGGAGATCACGTCATTTTACTCGATAACTTGAACCCACAATCTTGTGACGAGAGGTGGAGTATGTTCATTGTTGTTTATCCTTTAGTAAAATAGAATCAAAAACAGATTAGAAACAACATATAAAATATTTTTATTAATGAAGAAAATAGAGTCCACTAAATGTACATTGTCCCATTAAGGGAGTTATTTCCCTCAAATACTCGAGATTAATGAAATATATCCTCTCAGGATTGAACGATCTTACTCACCGGTGTATCAATACCTATAACCACAGTGTCAACGAACACACTCAACTACAGTAAAGTACACATAGAATGCTAGATTTAGTAATAGTAGAAGAAGTCTAGAAAATTGGTTTATTTAAAATAAGAGAAAATCTCTCTACTTATAGACAACAAAAAGATAGTGAAAATAGATGCTTATCGTGTCTTATAAAAAAGGACACGATCCTTTGAAAAGTTATAACCTTTCGAAATGATCATAATCTTTCATAAATATTACAATTTTCCATATAAGTCAACTTTTCATATTAAAAATCACAAATTTTTTTTATATAAAAGTACAACTCTTCATAAAAATTAAAAATCACAACACTTCATTGTTCATTCTTGTAAAACTCAAATATTTATCACCTCATCAATTTTTAAAATATAAAAATACATAGCGATTATCGCATGTTATATATTCGCTATGGAAGCAACAACAAAACAGGTAGCTAAGTTTGACATTATACATTCCATGTAACCATCTCCAACTACCAATATAACTGATTGATCTTTAATTTGGGGTTTGCTGTATAATTAAACCAATATATTGTTAGGATCATTGAGTTGGTATTTGCTTCACTTTTTCTAACTTATTTTTCCTTGCCATAATTACATGGTTAATTAATTAATTAGTGGAGGGAAGTATATGAAAGAATAAAAAACTTAAAAGATAATCAAATTGAGAAATGATATGATCAGATGGTCACTCAACTAAGAGTAGTTCTTTTTATAAAGTCACTCAATTTTATTTTATAATTCAAAAGTCACTCAACTAAGGGTGATTCTATTCATTCTCGTTATTTAATCATTGATGATATATTTCAAGCTTACAATATATTTGGATTTTTGGCAAGTTCGGTGTATGTTTAGTAAATTCACTATTTTTGTTTCTCTTGAAATATATTGAACTTTTTAAACCAAGGACCGAAGACCCTTTAGAGCAAATTGAAAATCTTACGAGAAAATGTTGGATTAATAAAATTTTATAAGTCATTGCAAACGTTAAACGATAATCTAATGCTTTCTTGGTAAAGTTCAACAACCAATGAACAAAAATTAAGCCCCATAGTGTAAATTATCCGGAGGCTAATTTAGTAGATCTTCAAAAAGGGATTTGGATTAATCAGCTAATTAATTAATTATAATATTGCATGTGAGTTGTCCGTTTAATCAATTCAGTGTTTAATTTTGGTAGCCCTATGGTCTCTTAATTAGGGGAAATATGTTGACAACCTGATGTTTGCGTTCTAACTTCCAATAGACAATCGGTGACTGAAATGTTATAATTTGAATCATAATGTCACGAGTTTGAATCCAGCCTATATCGCGAAACGGTTAATGAAAATGATATTATATATTTAATAGAAGTAGAGAATATATTTTTATCTTCTTGAAAGTGTTCCTTTTTTTATATTGCAAATGAGTAGTAGTTTTCAGAAAATGATGCCCATATCAAACACCAATATAATCACCACAGAATTAATTAATATTCCCAAACAAAAGCGTTGGATCAATTATAGGCAAGCTAGAGACACTAATTTCCCTTTGCATGTTCTATGGCTCTTTGAAAGCGATTCATATACCTATCAATCTTTTATTGCATGTCTTGCATTTCATTAAATTGATGTGAGGACATTATTTTATAAAATACGATACGTAGTTATCTTGAATATATTAATTATTTTCAGTTTATCTTGATTCATATATGATATCGAGTAGGATTGAACTCAGATAAAGTTGAAAGTTGTACTAGTTAGAAATTTTAAAAAACTTCAACTTGTTTTTATAAAGTAATTAGAGATATATAGTTTTAATAATGACGTGGACAAGTAATATTAGATGGAGGGAGCGAAAACAATAGATGAAAAAGAGGGAAATGCACATGCAAATGCAATATAGAGAAGATGCAGATAAGGGTAGCTGAAAATGGGTTGTACTGAAAACGAGACTCTGATAATGATCAAAGAGTAGTGCAGTAAATTAAAAAAAATATATATGATATGAAGAGTGATGCAGTAAGTAAATATAATGAGTATGAATGAAGAGAACTAACGAAGAAAGAGGGAAAATAAAAATTTAAAAATAAGCCAAAAATGGTTTGATTAGTAAACTAAATTATCAGTTGCTTGTATGATAGGTCTTGTTTGGAAAGCCACCAGGTTATTGGAATTGATATAATTACGAGGATAGTAATTATTAGCATGCTAATTATATAACCTAGTAATCACAGTGAAATTACAAGTGTATTGTTTGATTGCACAAATATAATCATAAGGTTATATTGAATTTTAAAAATAAATATATGTTCTTAACTAATATTATAAAAAGAAAATACTATTTGATTTATATTTTTTAATTTAGTATATTTTAATTAAATTAATCATAAACTATGAACATCATAATTATATCAAATCTAACTATCAGGATGGACTTTCCAAACAGCCCCTTAGAAATTCGTTTGATATTCAAGAATTAATTTTTTAATTAGTTTAATCCCAAATTTTATAGAATAAGGGGGATATTCAATATTAAGACCAAAATAATTTTTTTATTATATTTAATTATTTTTATAATTTATCCCCAAATTTTAAGAGCCTTACGTAGGATTTAAAACAAAAAATGAGGTTTGCAATAAGAAATTCCTTATGAAACGGTTTCGATTGGCCTCGGGAACATCCAATTGATTTCATTTGTTTAGTTTTTAAACATATAAATTTTACTTTAAAAACTTAAGTAAATCCTATTATTCTCTTTGGACGGCAAAATATATATCCCATTCTGTTTTAATTTGATTGCTTTACTTTTTAGTCTATTTAATTGGGGGAAAAATGCCTATTCTAAATTCAAAAAATCTTTAATGTAGTCAAGAACACAAGATTTTTTTAATATTTATTTTCTTAAATTTTATATTGAAATAACAAATTAATAGAAGATATAATACATAAACATTATCCTTAATTTGATTTCAGCGAACACTATGCCCTTCAACTTTAAATGTGCACAAGTAGACACTTAAACTTGTATAAAATTGAACAAGTAGACACGAGTGTCTTACATGACACAATACACGTAGGACTTCATGTAGGACATAAAATTGTCATGTAGGGTGTCATGTAGGACGAATTTGTCCATTTGCTCAATTTTATACAAGTTTATATACCTACTTGTGCAAATCTAAAATTAAAATCATTGTTATCAACTAACGTTAAATTAAAGATTATGTTTATGTATTATATCGTAATAGAATTCAGTGTGAATAAGGATGATATGGTCCCTGTAGTGAGGAAAGTACAGGGAAGTGTACAACAAATTAATAAGAGAAGCAGAATTTGATGTATGATGGTGACCACATAGCACATGGGAAGCCATGTTACCTCTTTGCAGTTTCACTCACAATAACTATAGTCTATAGTTACTACTAATTAAAACCCAATTATTAAACTAGGCCCTCTCTTCATTCATATATATGTTGTTATAGTCATAAATATTACTACTAGTCTAGTAGATAAAAACACACACTACCCCACTTCCAACACCATCATGCTTCTTCATATTTTCATCCTAATATGATTTCTATAAATTATAGTTAAACTACGTACTTAGATTTTAAATTTATGAGTTTATGATTCAACTTTTTTAAAATTATTGCTTTAAATTAATAATTTAAACATATTTAACTATTTATTTTTAGATAAATACAATAGTGAACCAAAGCTGCTTTTATTATGTTTAGAGGCGAATCAAGATTTAAAGTTTGAGAATTCTAAATTTTAGGATAGAATGAGAAAAATATTACGGCAAAAACATGCTTCTTTTAAAAAGGAAAATAATTTTTGTGGTTGATAGTGGGGTTCAAACACACAACACTTGTGTAGAAAGTATTTTCACCACCTTTTCTTACCACTAAACGTTGATCAATTTTGTTAGATAAGTTAATACACATATATATATTTATAATTTTCTAATGCCAATACAGAGTTTACAAAAAAATTAGTGAATTTCTTTGAATCCACAACCCACCACCTATCTCTGTCTCCAGGGGCGACCACACTACACGATGGGGGTGCACGTGCATCCGGTAACTTTCGAAAAAAATCATATGTACATATGTGTATCTATTTTGAAAAAATGGTAGAAATTAAGATATAATTAACAATGCACTCATAAAAAAACATAAAAGTGTCCTTGTGCAATTGCTAGAAACTAGAGATATCACCCTTTAGACTAGGATTCGAATCCCACTTAAACCTATTTTTATTTTAAATTTAACTTAAATCTTATATTTAAGCTATGTTTATATTAATGTACCAAAACCTGCAAATTTTGAGTTCGCCTCTGTCGATATCTAACAACGTTCAAGTGAACCATTAGGGCAACGGGAGGGTGAAGCCTCATAGGCCATTGCTTTAGGCGTATATGTTTGGGGTTAATTTTGGAAACAAAAATTAGAAGAATAGTGTAGAAATTACTACCAAATATTTACTCCCTTCATATTAAAACATTATAATTGGTATGTCTTATTATTTTTTAGAGTCAAATTTAATTTATTTTTTAAATTAAACAAATTTTATATCAAAATTATACAAAAAGTACTGAATATGAGGATTCTTATAGCTTAGTTTGTTATCTCCCCTTTGTGTACCTTTGATTATTTTTTTAAAAAAGGACAAAAAATATACTTATTTAATTTTTTAATATTATATTTTAATTTTAGGTCACTAAAATTTTAAATAGTCTCATGAACTCTAATTCCCTCTTTGATTATATTGTTACTATCTTCGTCATCTTTGATTGTCATAGTTTATTTGTTTATAATTAAATAAAAGAGAAGTGCTAAATGGCCAGAAAAATATGGCCAGAATAGTGAAAAAGACTATTATAGCCTTTTCCTCCAAAATAAAATTAACTTTTTGATATTTTCAAAATAGTAAGAGCATTAATTATTTTGATAAGATTAATTTTCTGGATCCCATGCTTTATTACTTCTTCAATTCTTTTTGTTTTTGTCATTTCACTTCTCCTTCTTGACTTTTTTTTACTCTTCTTATAAAAAAAATAGAATATGGTAAAAATAAGTAATTACATTTAAGCACTTAAATTGGTTGAAACAATAAAAGTATTTATTTTATGTATCTATTGAAACTTCATCAACGTAAAATATTTTTTAAGAGCACCAAGAAAATCAGAATTTCCTGGAAAAAACATAATTTATTTGCTTTAATGTCAATTCTCTATGTATATATAATTAATACATTAATTATTTTTTTGTAATATGACCCCATTTAAAATACACTCTCTATATTTCAAATATTAAACATTTACACTTTATGTGCTATAAGAAATATACACTTACACCTCTAACTAAGTTTATCTATAACTAATTATATCAAAATATAATTATTAAATAATAAATTAAAACTATATAAAAAATATATTTTTGTGACATTATTTTTACAAAATTAATTAGGGTCGATACTTGTAAATAATAATTTTTTTATGATTTCTGTATGTTTTAATGTTTATCATATATAAAGTGTTTTGAGTTTTGCTTGACTTTTATTAAAATATTTTCAAATTATACTTATAAAATTATTTAAATATGTATTTTAAATTTATTTGAACGGAACTTCATAAACTTATTTAGTTAGAACTCATATTAATAATAATAAATAAGTAATAGTTCACATACTATCAAGTCAACATAATATAAGGGTGCAAAACTATCACATATTCAATATGATTGTTGTTAAATATGATCAACACTGATGAAATATATGATTTTTATAATATTGTGATATTTGCATCTCTAAAGCGATTCGAGTTTTGATTGTCGTTATTAATATAGTTTTAGATTATATGTTAAAATATTCAAATAAATAGCCTAAATTTATTTATACATAATAATTTATAAAATTATATACTTTTCATATTAATAACAAATATGAGTAATGATCTATAAGTTATCAAATTGACGTAATATAGTGCGGATACAAGTCTATAATTAACATTAACACGTTACTCTCAGGGATTCTCAGCAATATGCAATATAAGTAAAATAAATATGGATTCTGAAATTTACAAGTGAATGATAATGATTAATACGATTTTTCCTAATTAATTAACTGTTTATATATTGTGTGTGTTTTCTTTTAGAAAAATAATAATATAATCTTGGGACTTAGATATTTTAAATAACTATTAATAATAATGCAATTTTCGTAGTGATGTCTTGAATTAAGAAAGTTATTTCTTATTATATAATTGTCTTAATATCAATGTTGTCTACTCTCTTTTTAATATAATACTAACATTGATATATATAGAATAATCAAATAAGATATAGAATATTTTTTACATTTCATTACTATACCACACTTTTGATTAATATTTTACTTGTTAAGTTATTTTATGAATTTTTAATTTGAATTGCTTGTGAGATAAATTTAATATATTAGTGTTTATCTTGTCATTTAAATTTTAAATTTTATTTTTTAATTGTAAATTTTAAATTTGTGTTCTTTAAAATTTATATTAAAAAGTAGAGGGAAGAAAAGAAATTATTAAGGCTATTATTTTGTAGTCTTTTTAAAAGAAATTGAAATTAACATGTAATTATGAGAATGTGGGAACAAGTCTAATCTCCATGCATTTTGAGAAACTTTTATATTTTAAAAAATAATTAATAAACTTAAATTTAAATAAAAATAAAAATATCAAAAAACAAATTTATTTATAGTGTGAATGCACCATTCTGATCATTCTGGCTAGGCAAAAAAAATTTATCCTATGTTTTAAAAGCAGAGGTGTAAAACAGGAAGAGCAGCATTGCTAAATTATATTGGCGGAGAAAACTATGAGAATATGGTATGCTCATCATTGGACTTCACAATTTAATTCAAACTTCTCTGTTTTCCCAAACAAAAATTATACTCCCTACTTTGTTTTTTTATTTTACTAATATTAAAAATAATTATTCTACTTCTTCTGTCCCTAATCATTTATTTACTTTTTCTTTTATAGTTATTTCTGATTAGCTATTTATTTTAATAAATTAAGTAATGATAATTTTATTTATTTATTATATTTTTAATTAATTATTTTTAAAAATGTATAACTTTTTAAAAAAAATTAAATTTTTTATTCATCCACTTCATAATTAATAAAAATAAAATTATAAATTCATTATGACAATAATTATTTTTTTTTGATAGATGTGTCAGTAAAAAAAATACTTGTGTATAGTATTGTTTCATAAAGTGTGCTCCAAGTCATTATTGTTTGGACAAGAAACAGTAGTACAACTACAGAAAGAATTGATAGACATTTGTATCAAAAATGGCAAATATAAATATATTGAGACACATTTAATAATTAACTTCTCTCATAGGGTGCTTGAAAAAACACCACTTCAAGGGAAAAAAAATTCCAACTAACCCATAAAAAAACACTACTAATATCCATGTGATTCCTAGGTCAGGGTTAGAGGAAATTCACAAAATAATATACAAATAATTATAAATAAAAAAAAAGTGAAAAGAAAGACGTTACAAAAAAAAGAAGCAAAAAAACTAATTTAACTTGCTTCATCTTGAACACATCTTTCTTAATTCACTCCAAAATACCTAATATTCACCTTCTTTTTTCTTCTTTCCAATTTACTTTATTATCTCAACATTGAAGTAAGTGTTTGGAAAATAAATTCTTCACAAGGAATTGTAATTCCCATATCATGATCGAACCCAAATTCTTCCTCAGCACAACGAAGGAGACATTGAAACTCAGGATGACTCAAAAAAGAAATAGGTACGATGTATCGAGTTCTATTTTCTCCAACGTACACTGCAAAATGTCCTTTTGGTACGTCAACAGGAAGATGGTCTTCATTTTTTTTACCCAAACTTGAACACTTTTTCAAAATTTGCTTCAAAACAGGAGATTGTGACAATTTATTTGATTTTTTGATGGCCATTTTAGTATGGTTTTCTTGAAGAAAGTTGAGAGCTATACTTAGCTTTGAGAGAATAAGAATGATACTAAAGAAGTGGTGGTTAGGATAGAGGGAAGTGAACCTATTTATGGACAAACTTCCCATCTATTTTTTTTTTCTTCTACCTAGGTGAGGTGTGTGTGTGGGAAGGGGGGTGGGTGGGTTAATATGAGTTGGGAAAATTAAAAAAAAAAAATCCATTATTTTTTATGAAGTAAATGAAACACATTACTCCCTTTGTTTTATCAATTTTCTAAAGATTATTAAAAATTACAGGGATAATGTACAAATACCTCCTCAACTTATATTCGAAATTTCGGAGACACACTTATACTATACTAAGGTCCTACTATCCCCCTAAACTTATTTTATAAATAATTTTTTACCCCTTTTTGACTTACGTGGCAATATCTTGTGGGCCCAATGTGTGTTGACATTTTTTTTCAAACTAGTGCCACGTAGGCAAAAAAGGAGTAGAAAATTATTTATAAAATAAGTTCAGAGAGGTAATAGGACCTTAGTATAATATAAGTGTGTCTCTGAGATATCAGACATAAGTTGAGGGGGTACTTATACATTTTCCCTAAATTATAATAATGAACAACTTAATGTGTTTAAAAGACACATACACAACTTAAATAAAAAAAAGTTAATTGACTTTTAAATTTTTTACAGTATCATATAAATTATGACGGAGAGAAAATACTATTTACATCTATCTTGCATCATGTGGGTGTTCAGCAGCAAAGGTCAGAACATGGTAGGGTATGTGTATTAGAAGTACAAGGTGGGGGACAAATCCCACTTCTAGTGCCAATCTTCTATAGAGTATAATTCTATAATTTTGCCTCAAATATAGTAGAGTTAATGCTATTATTTTTAAATTTCTACTAGGTTTTATCTAGATATATTTGAATTAATGTACTCATTTGATTTTTGTTGTGTTAAGGTTTGTTTTGTATTAATAATTTATATATTGTAGCCAAGAAAAAGAAAAAGGATTTAACAATTGAAAGAAAGTTACAAGTGAACTCAACGTACAAAGGTATTAATGGTACTTGTTTCTATTTCCAACATCTTGTCTCAAATTTCTTCTCATTTTCTTTTTCAACAGAAATAGTTTTGTTTTGTGGCTACAAATTATTTCTATATTCTACTGTTACTGATTTTTTTATTTTTTTATTTTTGTTTGTTTCTTAAGATTTTTTTAATAGTTTCTGATTTTTCTATTCTGAAAGAAGGAATATCAAACTATATTTATATATGCTGTTCCAGAAGTATAGAAAGAAAAGATCTAGTGATCCCCCAAAAAATTGAAAGAGATCTGAAAAAAATTAACTATTTAGTTTAATTATTTTCAAATGTCTCCCCTAATAAAAATTCAATTACTAAAATCTTTTTGTTTAAAAATATTCATTTCTAATAAAAGAAAAGAAAAGAAAAAAAGAGTTATTACTGGTCAGGTAAAGAGACATTGATTGACTTGGTCTAGAGTCTATATGAAAAGTATTCATTTTCTATACCATTAATTCGAGTATATATATATTCTATTTAAATATTTTAAAATAAATTTTATATACATTTAAAATTTACATAAAAATTATCATTAGTCAAACATAGTTATTTTGATTCAAAATCTGTTTTGAATTTTTTTAAAAATTATAGCCAACGGGAATTTTTTTAATTACCAATATAGTAACCCTTCACATAAATTAAGACGATGGAATTAACTTAATAGTTTAGCTATCATATTTTGTTTTTAATAGTTAATTTAAATAATTTTTGAAGTTAAATTAAATATAAACAATGATTTATATTTAGGGTATTCAAACAATACGGAAAGATTATAAACTATAATTATTCTTATGTTAATATAATAAGATATATATTTTAAAATTGAAAAATTAAAACATAGACAAATATTTTAGAACGGAACAAATAATAAATGATAGAATTACTATAAGAGAAGCATAATTGAAAGTAGTGAGTGCGGAGAAATCACGGGTGAGCAGTAAGTGTACAGTGTACTCACAAGTACCAAATACGACTTTACTTTTTCAGAAAGTTTTCTTTTTTCTTTTTGGTTTCTAATTTCATTTTAATACTAATAAAATTTAACCAACTCCAACTGCCAACGTAATTGATTCCTTTGGTTTTGTCTCCAAAAACCTATGTTAGTCCGTATTATATATTTTTGGTTTAAAAAATAAGTTGTGTTTATTTTAATAAAGTATTCATTTACTCACTTATCGTTAATAAATATCTTGAATTAGTAATTTCATGGACAAGTAAGAAAATAATTGGAAGAACACCATTTCTTTTAAATCGGAGGGAGTATTATTTTAAATTTCGAATTTGTCAGTCCTAGGTCAATAGTTTTTTTTTCCGTGTAAATCAATACTAAAATTTAAGCAACCTTTTCTACCAAAGGTAACTGTTTCCTTTGATTCGGTCGGTAAAACTTATGTTAGTCCGAATTGTATACTTTTTCTATCTATTTTTACTAGTTCAATATTGATTTAATAGGTCTCTTAAGTAATAATAAATAAAATGATATTTTTTACGTCTTTAGATGATAAATTAAATGTTTTGGGAATTACATTTAAAAAAATGATTATAGTTATCTCTTGATTTTTTTAATTGAGCAAGTAAAAATAAATACGGACGAGTAAAAGTGGAGTTGGTAGTATTTATGTTTCATTTAAATTGACATTTTGTATTTGTTGCTTGTCATTCACCTTTATTAGAATTACCAAATGGACCACATTCCCTGATTTACTATGTGAGATAAAAAAAAAAACATTTGATGCTTTATTTAGAGGCTTTGTATATGTTGTATTGGTATTGTTGATGACATACCAATTCAACATTTCAGAGGTAGAAGTTGATGAAAATGATATAGTTAATGTAACTAGATTGAGACTTGAGTTGTTTAAAACTAGATTATGATTCTTATTCTGATTTTACTTTTTCAAAGTGGTCCTTTTCCTTTACCAACATTAATTTGCAGAAAAGTTGTTATCACACAATGAGCCCCCCATCCATAACTTCAATAGGAGCTCCACACAATTAAATTAAATCTCCCAAACAAAAATCTTTCAATTGGCTCCATTTAATAGGGGAGAAATCTTGTTATGAGCGTTGTCCCTAGAAATGAATCCTGCAACAAAAACAGTGTGAATTACACGAGGATTTTTCTGGGAATTAATATGAAAATTTGTATGAAACTTATTTTTATTCATAGTTTTTCGTAGTGTTACTCAGACTCAACTACATGTAAAAAATGAAAAAGGTCTAAATCTTGGATTCAACAATTTATCATCAGGCAAGATAATAGATCAACAAAAGATTGACCTTTTTCAAGGTGAATCTTAATAACTCAGTTGGTCTACTACACTACTTTCATCTTGTTGATGAGAGTTCGATTCCATCTGGTTCTCCATTTACCTTTTTGCATAGGAAAGAACAGGACAAAAATATTCGGCAGTTTCAATTCTTGTTAATTATAGGTGCAATTTTGTAACAAGAAGAGGGAAATGCACATGCAAGAAAGAGATATAGTAGCTCAAAATGGATAGTACTGAAAACGAGACTCAATAAAACTAGGTGCTATAACTAAACAATGAGTGTGAATCAAGAAAACCAAAGTATTCCACAATTTTTTCATCACACTATTACTCTTTCAAGTGAAAACTAAAGCACATTTTTAGCATATCCCTAATTATAAAAGAATACAAGCTTACACACTCGTAAGGTCCATTTAAAAAAATAGTTTTGTATTAGTTGAATCTGAGACATCTAGTTAAGAATATGAGACGTTGACTGTTATGTACTGGTCCATGTACTAACCGGACACGGCGATGGTACAACACAACAATATGATATATATGTGGGGGATGATGGTGACCAAAGGTTCCACAATTCTTGTTAATTATAGGTGCAATTTTGTAACAAGAAGAGGGAAATGCACATGCAAGAAAGAGATATAGTAGCTCAAAATGGATAGTACTGAAAACGAGACTCAATAAAACTAGGTGCTATAACTAAACAATGAGTGTGAATCAAGAAAACCAAAGTATTCCACAATTTTTTCATCACACTATTACTCTTTCAAGTGAAAACTAAAGCACATTTTTAGCATATCCCTAATTATAAAAGAATACAAGCTTACACACTCGTAAGGTCCATTTAAAAAAATAGTTTTGTATTAGTTGAATCTGAGACATCTAGTTAAGAATATGAGACGTTGACTGTTAGTGGTCCATGTACTAACCGGAGCACGGCGATGTGTACAACACAACAATATGATATATATGTGGGGGATGATGGTGACCAAAGGGTTCCACATAGCACATGGAGGGCATGTTACACAAATATGTTATAACTAGACAACTAGTACTACTAAAGACAATACTGTAAGGCCCTGCCCTTTCTGATTTAAGCACCAACTACTTCAAACTGCCTTCTTTAAATTACTTAATACATATGCTCTATTTCAATAAAGAATGTGTCTCACAAATTTTAAAAGTTTTTTCCTTATTTTCTTAAATATCGTGTCAAATTAAAAACCAGGTAAACACACTGGCCCACTTCCATGACCATGCTTCTTGATATTTTCATCATACTATAGTTTCTATAAATGATTAAACTTGAGGCTAAGGAACTGAGGGTACTTTTAAATCAAATCTAGATCAATAGGGTAATACTGGATTGCCAAATGGATCATTCTTTTATTTTATTTCTTTTTAATGATATAGTGTTTTAAATTTCAAGTAGGAATATGAGGTTGTTTACTTATTACTAAGACGTACGCGTGTAATGATACTGGGATTGTAAATAAGACACGCGATGAAGCTATTGTCTGTGTAAAGATAAATTAGCTAGGTAAAACCGATTCAAAATCAAATGTTATAGATCATGATCCATAAAATCGGTCTCCAAAAGCGCGATTGGACTATCTGAGGATGGTAAACCATCAAACATAGATCAATTACACCCAATGTATCAATTATTTGTTTTAGTTACCTTTTTATTCAAAAGAATGTTTTTTCCCATTTTTGGACAACTTTTTAATTTAATTTTCACATGTTGAAGATCACAAGATCAAATAACATTTGGTATATTCTTCCTATCTTTAATTTAGATCACCAGATTTAATTTTTTTTTAACTTATTTTTTTTTAATTTGAGTAAAGTTAAAATCAAATAAAACAAATCAAAACGGAGAAAATAATTAAGAAAAACAAGTTAGTAAGCATACAGAAAAATTGAAACTACAAAGGGATGCCAAATTAAAGAACTTTTACGAATACATTACATGTGCTTATTTAATTGAAGTGGGACAATTAAGTTAACATCAATCCATTTAATTTATTCGCTTAGTGAATCTTTCAAGTATTTCACCTTGAATTCCCCAACATTTTCTTAGTTTAAAACCACTCTTAGCCCAAAGTATTGATTAAAAAACTACGTAATTTAATTATGCTATTGCAAGATCGGACTAGCAACGAATTTTACTATTTAGATACAAAATTTGTTTGTCACTAATTTCTATTTTAATTCCATAATAGATTAAAATAATTGGTACCTTCCTCCATAAATAACTTCACATTCTCTCTGTTCCAAACACCACAATTTCTTTAGTTAGCTTCTCTTTCTTCATTCCACTAAAATTTTCCAACTTTCTTTGGATTTCTTAAAAAAAAATGGCCATCAGAAAATCAAACAAGCAATCACATTCTGCAATTTTGAAGCAAATTATGATAAGATGTTCGAGTTTAGGAATGAAACAGGGCTATGATGATGAAGACTATCAATTTCCGGTTGACGTACCAAAAGGACATTTTGCAGTTTACGTAGGAAAAAATAGAACTCGATATATCGTACCTATTTCTTTTTTGAGTCATCCCGAGTTTCAATGTCTTCTTCGACAATCCGAGGAAGAATTTGGGTTCGATCATGACATGGGAATTACAATTCCATGCGAAGAAGTTGTTTTTCGGTCACTAACTAATTACATGCTTCGATATTAATTCAAAATTAAATGAACATTAGTAGGTGTTTATTTTTTCTAACATCTATTTATTTATTTATTTTGGATTTTGGTGTATTTTGTTGTTCTGTAATTTTCATCTAACCTGACCCTAGGAACCACATTATATTATTTTGTAATGTTTTTTTGGGTCAGATTCAGATTTGTAAAATGATGTTGGAATATTTTTCCTTATAGTGGTGTTATTTTGCACCCAGTAAGTTATTTACCAATTTCTATAAAAATGTATCTTAATCTATTTGGACATAATTAAATTTTAGTGCATCTATATCTGGGAAAAGTCCAATTGAACATATACTGAAAATGGTCAGATTTGTGATCTACTAGCTAGCCACTACAATACTTATTAATTATGTTCTCCAAATTTGTAGCCACATGAGTAAATAATAATAATATCCGTTCGCCTAAATTAGTTGTCATTTTTTTTTTTTGATTATTTAAGAGTTAAATAATATTGATCAATATTTTAAAATATAATTTTTAAATCAAATTGACATGAAGAAAAGTTTTAACTTGTATAGCTTTTTAATATCAAATTTTTAACCATAAAATATTGAGTTGGTCTAATTTAATTTAGCTTCAGATGACTCTTGAGAAGCCATACAAAAGTAGCGCATCTGTTATTTATTTTATTAATTTTTGATGTTATCATACAGATTTATAACAACGTAGATATATATGCAACAATTTGTTCCAAAATTGTAAAATTAGTAATTTATTGAGGGGTGACTCGTTATATCTTGGACGCTGATATTAATACATAGTTGTTATTTTATTTGTTAAAATATTAGAATTAGTATCGTCAAAGTATGAAGGTGTTGATTGCCTAACTCTTGAACAAAGCCTATAAAATCTTGTCCATTCCTTCAAAAACGAAAATACTCTAAATAAAATACAGAAAAACTGAAAAAGGAAGAGCCAAAGAAAATGAGTGAAGCAAAGTTGTAATTTCATAGTGGTAACAATGATTCTTGGAGCTAACTTCGTCGAAACAAACGTTCAAATTAAGGTTTTTTATGTCACCTATGAAAGTAATTATTACAGCTAAAAATAATGTGTTGGGTATTGTCAATATACAAGGTTAGTTGTACGTAAATTTTGTGAGAAAACATGGTAAAATTTTAACAATATTTTATACATTGAGTTTTTTTTTTAAAAATGTATTCATACTAAAGTTATTTTATACATTGAGTTTTTTTTTATAAAAAATGTATTCATACTAAAGTGAGAAAAAAGGTAAAAAACAAAAAAGTTGTATGAGGTTATCCAGGTTTGAACCAGCAACCTTTTAAAATTAGAAAACTAAAGCCTTACCAACTGAGCTACGTACAATGTCTACTTAAGAAGTGTCACTTTTTTTTATACCTTTTATCTGCTTTTCCGTTTTACTCGTGCACGCATATTTAATAATTTTTTTCGACTGAGCAGTGCCACGTGACACCTCATACCTCCTCCTAAATCTGCCCCTGCTGATGAGGGGCTGGGATGATTCATGATCAAACATGACACTTATTTAGTGGGTTTAGTTAAGAAATAAAGTCCCGCCCTTGTTATTAACTATAGATTTTGATATGATATTGATAAATGCTTGATCCTGAGAGAACGGTTCTTGGGACTACTAACTCTATTGTAAATTTATCCATACCACGTACTTTTCAAATTTCAACATCTCAAATAACATATTTAAGATCACAAAATAAAATGACATTTCGATATAATAATAATAATAATAATAATATGTACATATATCTTTAATTTTAAATCATAAAATCTAGAAAATCCTACATTTTTAGTTTTAAGATTTTGTGCAGGTCAAACTAAGCTAAAACTAAGAGAGTATATTACACTATTTATTTATTATATTACGACTCCGTACAGCTGAATTTTCCGTATTCCAAGTGCAAACAATAAACAACTAAAGATACTTTTTTTTAGAATATATTACTCTCATCTTTTTTTTTTTAAAATAATAATTAAAAAGCGCATGTAAGTCAAATAATGCTAATTGACTAGAAATTTCTTGTACTTTGAATTAATTATTGACATATTCTTCGAGGAGTTATTTGATATATCTAGATATATGGTAGTTGTAATTAAAATATAATTGGTATTATATAAACCTATCGATCTTGAGCAAAGAATAAGAAATCTTGTCTGTTTTTTAACTTGTTACTCCATACATTGGTTTCTTAATCAATAAATATTAATTAGAATCCACGTTTTTTAATTTTATTTTATGCAACCTATGAAATAGAAATTGGCAGTGAGGGGGAGGAATATGTACGGTAAATTCATAGAGCTTTGCCCCAATATCTTATTTTGTCCTCTCCAATACAATCTCACCCTCCTTTTGTTTTACTTCACCATACTTCACGTCTTTCGAAAACATATCTAAACTATCATGTGAGTTTTTTACGTGAACTATCATCAAAGTTGTTTACTTTTTTTACCTTGAAATATCACAATTGTTCAAATAGGAAAAAAAAACTGATAGTTGAAGTGTGTTTTGATAAATATTTAGTGATAAGAAACTCAGACGCACGTATAAAACTTAAAAAATCGAGATACTTTAATTTAATGTGTTTTTGGTGTTTAACTCTCAAGTTAGAGATTTTATTTCTATAAATAGCTTCACATCTCTCTATTATTCCAAAAGCCCACAACTATCTCTATCTCTCAAAAGGAAAAAAAAAAGAAGAAAGTACTTGGTCTCTCTTATTCCTAAAGCTCTCAGCTTTCTTTAAATTTTACCAAAACAAATGGCTATCACTAGAAAATCAAATTACAAGTTGCCACAAGTGGCAGTATTAAAGCAAATTATGAAAAGGTGTTCGAGTTTAGTTAAGAAGCTGAACGGGTACAAGTACAACAAGGACGACTATTCTCCAATTGACGTACCAAAAGGACATTTTGTAGTTTACATAGGAAAAATAGAACTCGATACATCGTACCTATTTCTTTTTTAAATCACCCCGAGTTTAAATGCCTCCTTCGTTGCGCTGAGGAAGAATTTGGCTTTGATCACGACAAGGGCATCACCATTCCCTGTGAAGAATTCATTTTCCAATCACTCATTTCCATGATCCAGTAGTCAAGTGTTTAATTTGAAAGAAAAAAAAAACATAATACCACTGTCCGAAAATTAAAAAAACAATGCAGGACATTGTATATATATTTAAAAAAAAACTTCATTTTACTAACATAATGCGAACTTCTATTGTTATGAAACTTTAATTTAATGTAATCCAATCAAAAACTAATAATATAGAGTTACTAATGAACTGTGCAGAGAGTAACGATTATGTACATCATACAATTAAATCCCATTTGAACAATTTACTAGAGAAGAATTCTCAAATTCTTTAACACACATATTTCTTGTTCTCACACTAAACATTTTAAAAAAAAATTACAAACAAGGAAATGACATCAAGAATATCATATCTGAGTTCATATATAGGAAATCATTCATGACTTTTACTCAAACTTTATGCGTATGTATCAAAATACTCACAAAATATCTTGAAATATTTGATTGTGAACTCATTTATATTGTATATTAACTTGAGGTTGTTGAAGGAATCCATAAACTTCATATCATGAATCCACCTCTGTACGGAGTGAGTTGCTTGTAGTATATTATTGGAGTCCGGAGCCTAAAGGGTACAAAATATTAAAAAAAATTCCAAAACGGTATATAAAATTTTATATTAACCAAAACGGCAAAATCGCTACATCAGCAGCGATTTACTCTACCGGAAAAAGCAAAATCACTGCCTGTGCAGCGATTTTGCAAAATGTCTTTTTTTTTTTAAAATCGCTGCCAAGGCAGCGATTTTAAAAAAAAAAAATTTTTTTATTTCGTAAATCGCTGCCTGGGCAGCGATTTAAAAAAAAAAAAAAAATTTAAATTTTTTTTTTTTTATTACCCAAAATTTTTTTTTTTTAAAAATTTTTATTTAAATTTTGTTTAAATTATTATTATTTTTAAATTTTATTTTTTATTTTTTGCTTCTTTTTTTTTAAACAAAAAGTTTAAATAAAAAAATAATTATTTTTTAAAATCAAATCTTTGCCAAGGCAGCGATTTTTAATTAAATTTTTTATTTATTTTTTAAAATCAAATCGGAAAAAAAATTTGATTTTAAATCGTTGCCTTGGCAGCAATTTGATTTTTTTTAAAATAAATAAATTAATTAAAGGCAGCTATTTTATTTTTGAAAAAAAAATTGTTGTTTTAAACTTTTTAAAAAAAACATTAAACAAGTCGCTGCCTCAGCAGCGACATTTAAAAAAACTTTTTTTATAATTTTTTTTAAATGTCGCTGCTGAGGCAGCGACTTGTTTAAATTTCTTTTTTTTTTTGCTTCTTTTTTTTAAAAAAAAGTTTAAAACAATTTTTTTCTTTTTTAAATAAAATAGCTTCCTTTAATTAATTAAATTTTCTATAAAAAAATCAAATTGCTGCCAAGGCAACGATTTAAAATCAATTTTTTTTCTGATTTGATTTTAAAAAATAAATAAAAAATTTAATTAAAAATCGTTGCCTTGGCAAAGATTTGATTTTAAAAAATAATTATTTTTTTATTTAAACTTTTTGTTTAAAAAAAAGAAGCAAAAAATAAAAAATAAAATTTAACAATAATAATAATTTAAACAAAATATAAATAAAATTTTTAAAAAAAAAAAAAAAATTGGGTAAATCGCTGCCAAAGGCAGCGATTTAAAAAAAAAAAAAATTTTTTTTTTTTTTTAAAATCGCTGCCTAGGCAGCGATTTACGAATTTTTTTTTTTTTTTATAAATCGCTGCCTAGGCAGCAATTTTAAAAAAAAAAAGACATTTTGCAAAATCGCTGCACAGGCAGCGATTTTGCTTTTTCCGGTGGAGTAAATCGCTGCTGATGCAGCGATTTTGCCGTTTTGGTTAATATAAAATTTTATATATCGTTTTGGAATTTTTGTTAATATTTTGTACCCTTTAGGCTCCGGACTCTATATTATTGTGATTATAGTTAATATAGATTCCATACAGCTGAACTCTCCTTAATTATTCCAAACTCGAACACCTTAAATTTACCCTCATTTTAAAAAGAAATTTTAAAAACGAATATAAGTCAATTAATGCTAATTGACTGGTCATTTCTTGTACTTAATTAATTGTCATGCGTCATATCTTTTTAGAACACAATTCATTGTTCGTTAAAAACATTGTTAGTATCATCCAAGCATCAAGGTATTTTTGTTGTCTCATTTGAGAGCAAATCCTCTATATATAATCTTTGTTTCTTTTAAGAATACGTTGCTTTCTTCTAATTAATTAAAACAAAGATAAATAAAAAATGCAGTTCAATTGATAAAGAACCTAAGTGGTGGGATTTTTTATTGAAAAGTACGAAATCTACGCAATAAATGTGTTCATTGATCTAGTTGTAGTTGCACAAGTAGGTCAAGCATCCAGAAATGAAGAAAATTGGGTATAAATAGTTGTTGAAAATTCCTTAAATCCCAAGTACAATCAAACAAGTAGACTATATACTCATTTTTTCAAAGAAAAAAAAGCTCCTACCGACACTGAGGTGCGAAAGCATGGGGAGCGAACATGATTAGATACCCTGGTAGTCCATGCCGTAAACGATGAATGTTCACCCTTGGTCTACGCGGATCAGGGGCCAGCTAACAATCTCGATTAAAGGTGAAGTCAAAGTTACTCGATCATTCAATAGGAAACGAACGAATTTAGGCTAAAATCCAACCTGCGCTACCATCTTTTTGACTCAACTGAATTTTTTTTTCCTTTTTTAAGCTAAAAGTTGAAGACTAAGACCGGTAATTCTGCATCCACTTTCCAGCCGTCTGGGATCTCTATACCCAAGACTCGAACACAAGATTTGTAATTAAGGGTGAAACAGTCTCATCACTCCACCAGAAATTTCATCACTGCACCACAATCCATGTTGATAGAGGTATATTATTATCATGGTACGAGTATCAAGGTGCGCAATTATGTCAAATTAATTAATTCTAGTTGACTGGCAATTACACCATGATATTCTTTAGAAAAACATTTTCTGGTGAAAATAATAATGTTAGTGTTTCTTTTAAAAAACGTTGATTTGTTTCTTTTAAAACAAAGATAAAGAAGAATTGCACAATTTGGTCAACATGTAGAAATACGATTTAATTCATGAATCTTTCAACTTCACCTAGAAATTATCCAAACCCCACAAAGCTTGCCTAGGACAACTCTTAACCAAATGTATAAGTGATTATCTCATAGATTCTAAGTTTATCGTGGTACGAATAATATAATTATACGAAGAGATCAAATTATGAAAAAAACAATGACATTTATCAAAATAAAAAATGCATACATCTACACTTCTTGACTTCTTGTCATCGTTTTTATCGTATATAATGAGGAGTTAACTGTTATTATTAGTAAATGAGTATTATAATTTATTGGGATAATTGTATATAATAGCAAACTAATAACCTAAAATAAATGGAGTAGCTAGGGTTTGATTTAATTGTGCTCCATAGCAAACGTTTGCCAAAATTTGCCAGTCGTCTCTCTCCCAAAAATCTCGCTCGCCACTCTCCCATTCTCGCTCCAATCTCTCGCTCGCTTCCTCACTTTTTATACAAACACAAGTGTATAAAAATTGTTTCTATTTGTATAAAGTAGAGGAAATTGTATAAATACATATATTTTGTTCCCCTTTACCAGATCTCGCTCGCCACCCTCGCCTTTCTCACTTATACAAACAGAAGCGAAATGTATAAATTGTGTTTCTGTTTGTATAAAGCGTGAGAAAATTGTATATACACATGCAAGTACATATATTTTCGTCCTATACACTTATAATTATACAATAAAAATACTCCCCTGCCCAGTTTCTTTTGCCTTTCCCTCTTTCTCCTTTTATACAATTTTCAAATTGTATCTAATTTCTCTCTTTCTCGTTTTATACAATTCGATTCAATTGTATATTCCCTGCCAAGTCTCTTTTGTCTTTCTCTCTTTCTCATTTTATACAAATTCAAATTGTATATAATCGTTCTATACACTTATAATCATACAATCATTTTATACACTTTGTTTTTATACAATTCTCTGCCCAAGTGTCTTTCTCTTTCTCGTTTTATACAATTCGCTTCAACTGTATATGTATAGCGAATTATACAGTTTCTATGTTTGCTATGGAGCGCAATTATGCAAACTTTGCTATAGCATACAAATATTAATTTTTTATTTGCTATATGTGAAAGTTGCCCTAATTTATTAGGTACAAATTTATGTCATTCCGTATGCCTGATTAATTAATTATCCCAACTTTTATCTTTTAGCACATCGCACAGTTTCTTTTAAATGATAATTGACTGGTATTTCTTGTACTTGACATCGTAATTTTTCGAGGAATGAATTGATACTGTAAATGATGTTTGATTTATTGGCGTTTTCGTCTGCTTTGTAAATATCTAATTTCCTAATTTCCTGCCTACTTTCTAACTCATCACGTTTCCATTTAATTTTAATTCTTTTCAAAATGAATGTTTTTCCCTTTTTAGTACTTCTTAGTTTTAACTTTTCCTGACATGTTTAAAATTAAAAGATTAAAAACCTTTTGATAGTTCAAAAGTATATGTTACTTTTTTTCTAATTTTTGAGCAGTTAAATTCAGACAATCAAATTGAAACGGGGGATTATATATGCAAGGACAATCCATTGGTTAAATAATTGCTGCCTAAGTACATAAATACATTGGTTTCTTCATAAACAAAGATAAATAAGTTAGCATCTTCCTTCATAAATAGCTTCAAATCGTCTCTCTATGCCAAACACCATCTTACTACTTACTAATACTTCTTTAATATTAGCATAAAGCTCTCAAATTTCTTCAAGAAAACATACAAAAATGGCGATCAGAATATCAAACAAACTATCACAAGCTGCAGTATTGAAGTAAATTATGAAAAGGTGTTCGAGTTTGAGTAAGAAACAGGGCTATGATAATGTAGATCACCTTCCCATCGACGTACCAAAAAAACATTTTGCAGTTTACGTGGGAGAGAACAGAACTCGATATATCATACCAATTTCTTTCTTGACTCACCCTCTGTTTCAGTGCCTCTTACAATGCGCTGAGGAAGAATTTGGCTTCGATCATGACATGGGAATTACCATTCCATGTGAAGAAGTTGTTTTCCTAGCACTAATTTCGATGCTTCGCTAGTGTTATTAAAGAACAAAAGATTGAATATTAAGTTAGGTGTAAGATTTTTTTTTTCTTGTACTACTGGTGAATGTCTCAAATTATTTCCTATTTATACAAAAAAATAATAATCTCAAAGTCTATGGTATTATTGTCAACATGTGGACTGTATTTAATTGAATTATTAAATATCCAAATCCTAACCAACAAATCAGGCAATATTTCAAGTCATATGTTGGCCAAAGTTGATAAATTTATGTTCAAACATTTTACTTGAGAGAATCTGTATTCATCAAGTTTTTTTTTTTTTTTTTTTTTTGAGTAAAAAAGCACCAAACTTTGTGGTGCTAAGAGTACTCACTTCTAACTAATCAACTGTACAAGATGAATTTCCTTCTTTTGTATACAAAATTGTGAGACCTATAAAAAGAAAAAATGATCTCTGACTATATTTTTAAATCCTAATCTGAGAAGTGATGTCAATGAAGATGTCCTCTGAGCAGGGAACTGTTACACCACCCATTGGATGATCAAAGCCAAATTCTTCTCTGCTTGACTTAGCAAGACTTGAAATGAAGGCTGACTCAAGTATGATATCGGTATCATAAATCTCTTCCTCTGCTTCTCCCCAACATATACAACAAAATGACCCTTGGGAACATCCAAGGATGTTGATGACTTCTTGATTATACGAGGAACACGAATAGCCATGAGATGACTAAAGTATGAAGAGAAAGAACTAGTTAAAGATCCTGTAAGCACAAGAAAGCTTTGAGTAGTTTTCGTTGTGGTGGTAAAAACTTCTCAAAACAAAGTTTATATAAGCAAATGGCAAGTCATAAAATCTCATTATTTGTAAAAGTTGAAGACAAAGATAGATCAATAACGACATGGTTCTGTCTTCCAACTAATTGACATATTATAAGTTCAACAACAGTTGGTCCTACCTCTTTCTCATAATCAAATAGGTGGATTATGATGATGTCCATCAATGTAAGAGAATCCTAGTTATGATAACAGATGATCTAATCACATGGTTTTGTAGTCCAACTCGTTATCAAGTATTTATGACTGTAGGCCATTGTTTTTATGACATGATAGAAAACACAGGCAATCGTCCAGACCATTTGGTTAGCAATTGTATAAATGAGAAGAACTACTAAAGCAGAACATTTTTTCTTTCAATGCTTTCAAGTTTTGCTAAGAGCTGTGGTGGTAGACGCTCTTGAAGTATGCTTATATAGGCTAAATAACAACTCAAAATTTGGCCATTCCCACATCATTTCATTTATGCATGATTAAAATGATTTTCGTAAAATGTATTAAACAAATGTCGAATTTATATGATAGAAAAAAGCTCAATTATTTTGAAGTTAATGGGAGACATTTCTCACTACTTATTTCAACTGTCTTTAATTTGTAGCTGAAATAATACTATTTTGTCACTAAAAGTTACTATGTTGATTCGAATATAAGTTTACCTTTTGTACCTAATTATTTTTGTAAGTGTAAAATAAGGAAACCTGAGTTTGTATGGGAATGGGATTACAATTTTTGGAAACTTTTTTCCATTTTTTTTTCTTTCAGATTTCGAGTTGGCTTAGGAAAGTATGGGAATGGGATTTACAGTTTTAGGAAACCTTTTTTTCCTTTCAGATTCCGACTTGGTTTCGGAAGTTAAGAAAAAAGGTGTCTCTATATAAACGTAACTCCTAATTCTGTTTCTGTGAAACCAAATTCTTAACTTTGTTTCTTATTCTTTTTACTAGCAAAAATATTTCAGTTATGGCAGTGTATATCAAGTATAAAAGTTGTAAGGATTATGATTCCATACCAATTCTTGATCATTTTATTTCTGTTGGCAATTTGAAATCAAAAATATTTGAATCCAAGCGGTATGGTTGGGGTAAAGATTTTGATCTTCTTCTCACCAACCTACAAACTAATGAACATTATGTTGATCATGCCACCTTGATTCCTAGAATACAAGTGTTTTGATTCGTCGCTTTCCTGGATTACCTTGCTTCCCCATTGTAATTAATGAGGAGCCCAAGCAAGTGTTGTCTAAACAGGAGGAGGTTCATTCAGTTAAAAAAGAGTCCAAATATTCTCAAGATATTGATTACGATGATTTTGGCAATGATGTGTATGCAATTCCAAAAGTAGCAGTGCCAATTCAGTTAGGCAATCCAGTGCCCACTAGTACTAGTAGTATAATCAATAATTCAGTAGGAAACATATCGTATAATAACACAAGATCAGCTGGCTTTAGTGTTGGACAAGGTGGAATGGAATGGAAAAACCCACCACCAGGACCAGGGTATGTATGTCATCGATGCAAGGTGCCTGGCCATTTCATTCAGCATTGCCCTACAAATGGTGACCCCAATTATGACATCAAGAAACTGCAGCCTCCCAGTGTAAGTGTTGCCCTTTTGAGGCCTAATGTGGCAGCTGATACTAAGGTGGTTCAAGGATCTTCTTCAAAGCGTTCCTATACAGCTATACCAGAAGAGCTTCACTGCTCATTGTGTAAAGGATTAATGAAAGATGCAGTTATAGCAAGCAAATGTTGTTTTAGTAGTTTCTGTGATAAATGCATAAGGAATCATATTATGTCTAACTCTGTTTGCGTATGTGGGGCAACAAATATACTTGTGGATGCTCTCTTGCCTAATTTGACTCTAAGAGCCACAGTGAACAGATTCCTACAGTCTAATAGCACTACTTCTTCAGAGTCTTGTAGGACGGTAGAAGAGTTTCCACGAGCTGTTGAAGAAGTAAATATGAAGAAAAGGAAGAATCCAAGTGAAGCTGCTAACATGCAATGGGGTGTTGAAACTAGAAATTTAGGTTTCAAAAGGAACAGGTGTGAGATGAGCAGCGAGTTTTCAAGTGTAATTACTTGTTGAGGGGTTAAAATATATACCACATTCTGTAATATTATCTAATTCAATACATTGTTTATATCATCAGTACCTCAAATTTGTTTTTGTTTTTTTGTTATCTCTAATCTTTTTCCTTTCAAATTAGATTAGTAATTTATTTGTTTGATCAGACATAATTTGTATCTATTGATGCTCCTCTATATTAATGACCTTAGAAACGATGCACTTTTTAATTAATCTCAATGTCATTAACTCGCATCAAACAGGTATTACACAAGTGCCTGAACATGAAGTCTTATTTGAAATACAATTTCAAAGAAAAACTTTGCAAATGAACTAAAACATTGGGTTGGAGATTAGACATTGATGGGAAAATAACCTATCCTATAGCTTATATGACACAATTGAATACAGAAAATTGGCTTAGAGTGGAGCCAGTTTTATCCATGACGTTCTCCAACGCCTCAGGAGTCTGTTGAAATCTATCCAAATTAAACATGCCTTCATCAAAGTTTTCATTTTGAATCCGAAAAATCAATTCTATCAAATTCACATGTTATAAAGAAATGAAATCATGCAAAGAAATTTCTCAAACAAGAATTATAAATAGATTTCATTTGCTAAAATATGTGTGGTATGTCTTTTAGACATCAGCTACTGAAAATTACATTCAAAATTGGGATCCACGACAAATAACCCCCTCTATCTAATTTTCATTTAGTAATGTGTATTGAATAGTGAGTCTATCCTAACTAGAAAGATTAGTTCTTTACACAATTGTGAAAGGAAAAGCCTCAGAACCTACTCAACCGAGAAGTAAGATTAATGAACACATCCTCACTACACGGAATTGTGACACCGCCCATTGGATGATCAAAGCCAAATTCTTCCTCAGCTTGACTAAGCAACTCTTGAAATAAAGGTTGGCTCAAGAATGAAATGGGGATAACAAATCTCGTTTTCTGCTTCTCCCCAACATAAACAGCAAAATGGCCTTTCGGAACGTCTCCAGATGTAGAAGTCTTCTTGATTATGCGAGGCATACGGATAGCCATGGTCTTTTAGCTCAATGTAGATGATAAAATAAGGAAGGGGAGAATTAGTAAAGGACTCTGAAAGCAGAGAAAGCTTTTTGTATGTTTCAAGTTTTGCTGAGTGTTGTTATGGTATAACCCTTCTTTGTATGTGTTTATATAGGCTAATATCAAGTTGTACAATTCTACTGATGTGCATTCAATAGACATTATGTGGGCATCAGCTAAAGACAGTAGCACCTGAAGTATCACATGGTTTTGCCTTCCAACTCATTGTCATAGTACTATTAATGGTAACTCTCATGTGTCCACTTATATAAAAACTATAAGAGAAAACAAATCAATCATATAGAAGTTCAACTGGTAGAGAGGCATTTGTTGTACTGTTGATTGACAATACACATGGTTTAGCTACTCAACTCATTGTCAAGTATATATCATCTTACTCATTGCTCTTCAATATCAGCAGTCCCTACACCCCAGTGTTTTTCAGGACAAGATAGAGAACTGAACATTTTTAGAAATCAATTTGCTAACATTGAGTCATTGTCAACAGAAGGATTTTATGAGTTTGATCAGAATGATAATAACAGGTAAAATTTACTACCATCTGACCATTTGCTTAGTCCCTCAAGCTAAGTCATTATGTAGGATCAACTTTCCTGATTAAAATAAACCAACCCATTTCAATAGATTTTTTTTTAAATGTTTCCAAATAGTAGAGAATACAATATATTCTTTACTGGCTATCTCTGTCCATGTTATGCAAATCTCCATTAAAATTATTAGTCAGTCAACACCTTATTATTGCTAGAAATTCGAGTTCATATTCAAAAGTACAGATACTATTTCTTATGAAGAGTTCATAAAGTGTAATTATCATTTTTACCAATTGAATAAGGTATGCCACTTAAGAGGACTAGATTGTAGTTCTTTCCGATTAACAAACCATGAGAGTTGAGCAAACAATTTCTATTGCAATGAATTGATTACATCAATGTATGGAAGTAAAAAGTTTCATTAATTCAATTTCTTTTGAAGTATAAAAAATGTGTCCTAGTCTAGCTATTGTTTCTTCTAACTCTCAACTGTACACAGTGGAGTTCCTGGCTTACTACAACTATACAAAATTGTGTAACAAAAAAATGGGGACTAGTTTCCTTCTCACTTCCTCAATCGAGATGTGAGATCCATGAACAAATCCTCACTGCAGGGAATAGTAACACCGCCCATTGGATGTTCGAAGCCGAATTCATCCTCGGCTTGACTAAGCAAGTCTTGAAACAAAGGTTCGCTCAAAAATGATATCGGAATCACAAATCTCTTTTTCTGCATCTCTCCAACATACACAGCAAAATGGCCCTTGGGAATATCTCTAGTTGCGGAAGACTTCTTGATCATACGGAGAATAGCCATGATCTCTTAGTTTTAGTATAGATGAGAAAAAAAGGACTGTAAGGGAACTCAAAAGCAGAGAAAACTTTGATGTTTACTGAGTGCTATGGTGGTAGATACCTCTTTGGATATGTTTATATAGGAAATGGCAACTCATGTTGATGTGAATTGATTAGGAATTTGTGGGCACCAGCAGAAGACAATGGCCTCAAGTATCACATGCTCTTGCCTTCCAAGTATGGAAACCATTGTGGTATTAGTTGAAGAACAATAGGCCCTACCTTTTTTGAAAACTTGGAAAGAAGCATTTTCATTACATAATTTTTAGGTAGTGATGAGAAGTCAAAAACCTTCTGATATGTGATGAAGAGCCATTTGGATTGGGCATCACATGGTCCTGCCTTCCAGCTAGTTGACATGAGTAATTGCTTTAGCTCATATCAGATCAAGTTCAATAGGTCCTACATATATTTTCCTAGAGGGAACAAAGGATCTCTAAGAATCAAATCCATAAATATTGCTGGTAGCTTATGATGATTTCTAGGAATAAAACATACCCCAGATGCAAACTTTGTATCCACTTATATACAAAATATACGAGATATGAAGTCAAAAATATGAAAGATTTGACTGGTTGACACTGTTTATTGACAATAGCGGATGAAGTATCACATTGTCTTGTTCCCCCACTCATTGTCTAATATATATGATCTTAGCCATTGCTCTTGAACAGCAGCAGACCCCAGTGTTTTTCATGACAAGATAGAGAACAGACTATCTGTAGAGATCAAATTGATAAATTTACTGTAATAGCTGACGACTTGTAGGATCAACATTCCCGATTAGAATAACCTGTGTTATTTCAATAGATTTTGGAAAGTGTTTTCAAAAAGTAGATAACAGAAATGTTTATGGGCTTTCAACATGTCTGTGTTTGCAAATCTCAATAAAATTATGAGTCGGTCAAAAAGAAGACGACTGGACTGTGGAGAAGGAGAAGAGGCAGAACAGAATCGAGATGAAACTGAAAAAGAAGTCTACTTTCATGAAAAAGAAGTCTACTAGAAAATAGTGCCATGCAAGTTTCTGCTGTGTTGAGAAGTGAAGATAACATCTCCGGGTTGACAACAATTGAAGATACAGTACCTTTAAACCAACATAGCCCCGGGGAAGGGGAGGATCCGAATTTGGTGTCGACATCAAGGGGTGCAAAGAGGAAGCAACAAGTTTATTCATGAAAATAGACAACATGAGACAAAAAAATTCGAACAAGGAAGAAAAGAACAGGAGAATGACCTCGGAAACTAAGGGAGCCAAAGAATTGAAGAGTATCGAGTGCGGAAGTAATTTCAGAAGCAGCGGCACAAGAAGGGTGGGGTGGGGTGTTGATCAATGACAGACTCTGTGTCATGGAATGTGAGGGGCCTTAATCACGCAAGCAAGAGGTGTATCATCAAAAATTTAATTCATGAATGGAAAGCTGATGTTTATTGCTTTCAAGAACCAAAATTCAAGGAGATATCAAGAATTTGGTTAGAGATTTGTGGGCAAACAGAGGGGTTAGATTTTGTCAGCTGGAAGCTAGTGGGACAAGGGAAGGTGTTCTAATTCTATGGGATGGGAAAGTTTGGACAGGAGAAGTAAGTAGTCTGGGGGCCTATTCCCTAACCTGTAAGTTCACAGGGAAGAACCGCGACTTCACTTGGTGTCTCACAGGCATCTATGTTCCTAACAGCAGAGTAGAAAGGGAAGAAGTATGGTGGGAGTTAGGCTCAGCCAGAGGACTTTCCGATGGGCCTTGGGTAGTATGTGGGGACTTTAACACTGTCAGATTCTCTTCAGAAAAGAGAAACTTCTCTAGATTCACAAGAGCAATGTATTTGTCTGATTTCATTGAGGATATGAGCCTTGAAGATCCACATTTGATAGGGGGCAAATACACTTGGAGGAAAGGGGAGAGTCACGATGTTGCTGCCAGGCTTGATAGGTTTTTATTTTCTGAAGAATGGAATAAGGAATTCAAGAACATTAAGCAGACGACCTTACACAAGGTGACCTCTAATCACACACCCATTATGCTCCAAAGTGGGAACTGGAAACATAGAAGATCTTATTTCAAATTTGAAAATTGGTGGCTGCAAACAGAAGGGTTTCTGGATAGAGTTAAGATGTGGTGGAACTCTATAGTCTGTGAAGGAGGCCAGATTTTATCTTAGCTTTCAAATTGAGAGCCTTAAAAGATAAATTGAAGGAATGGGCTGACTTCCCATGGGAATTTAGTAATGCAGAAACAGAACATCCTTGCGAAGCTGGCAGAATTGGAGGAAGTTCAGGATCAAAGAGCATTTACAGAAGATGAGACACTTCTAAAGGCAGAACTCCTTGTAGATTTTGAAGGCATAGCCAAATGTGAGGATGTAGCTTGGAGGCAAAGATCAAGGATCAACTGGCTGAAACAGGGTGACAACAACACCAAGTTTTTCCACAGATCAGCAAATGCTCATAGAAGATATAACAATATTGATGAATTAATGGTGGATGGGGAAGCAACAAAAAATCCAGAAGTTATAAAGAAGGAGATTGAGGAGTTCTATCAAAGATTATATACTGAAACTGACATGGAGGCCAGCTGGAGGATGCAGGGCAGACCACACAGTTTCTATTCAAGACAATCAAATGCTTCAAAAGGAATTCAAGGAACAGGAGATATGGGAATGCGTGAAACTTTGTTCTGGAGATAAAGCTCCTGGCCCTGATGGATATACCATGGCTTTTTATGTCCACTACTGGGAAATAATAAAGGGGGAAGTAATTAGTACCATCAGGAATTTCCATGAAAGATGCTTCTTTGAAAAAAGCTTCAACTCTAAGTATGTGGCTTTGATTCCTAAAAAGATGGGTGCTAAAGAGCTCACACATTTCAGGCTAATCAGTTTAGTCACCAGTGTTT
Source organism: Solanum lycopersicoides (assembly GCA_022817965.1). Taxonomy (NCBI): domain Eukaryota; kingdom Viridiplantae; phylum Streptophyta; class Magnoliopsida; order Solanales; family Solanaceae; genus Solanum; species Solanum lycopersicoides. Next base: position 132,078,218 of record CM040618.1, read on the forward strand.
ACAGGATCATCTCTAAGGTTCTTAGAGAAAGGCTAAGAAGGTTATCCACAAATTGGTGGACACTCAACAACTAGCCTTCATCAAAGGAAGGCAAATAATGGATGTCGTCCTCATGGCAAATGAACTTGTTGACTCTAGAGTCGGAAGCAATATACCAGGCATTCTATTTAAGCTAGATATACAAAAAGCTTATGACCACCTCAATTGGAATTTTTTGCTAGAGACACTCTCCAAAGAGATTTGGAGGCAGATGGATAAGATGGATGAAGTTCAGCATAAGCACAGTCAAATTCACTGTCCTTATCAATGGCTCCCCTACAGGTTTCTTCTCCTCACAGAGAGGCCTAAGGCAAGGAGACCCATTATCTCCTTTCCTCTTCATCATTGCCATGGAAAGTCTTAATGATATGTTGAAAATTGCTCTAGAAGATAACTGGTTGAAGGGATTCAAAGCTGAACACAGGGAAGGCTCAAACTTGGAGATTACTCAAATCTCATTTGCACTATGCTGATAGTACATTGATCTTTTGTGAGGCTAATAAGAACCAACTCAGGATTCTCAGGGTCATTTTTGTTCTTTTTAAAGCAATCTCAGGATTACACATCAACTGGAATAAGAGCTTCATATATCCAGCTAATGAGGTTCCTAACCTAACCTCATTGGCTGGGGTCCTTGGTGGAAGTATTGTGGAGCTACCTACTGTCTATCTGGGCATTCTGGGCATGCCTCTAGGTGATCAGAATAGGTCTATAGATATATGGAATGGGGTGGTAGAGAAGAGCGAGAAGAGGTTGGTGAAATGGAAAAGTCAATATCTCTCCTTAGGAGGAAGACTAACACTAATCAATAGTGTTTTGGACTCTATGCCAACCTATATGATGTCCCTCTTCCCTATCCCTGATGGGGTCATTGAGAGATTGGATGTTCTAAGAAGAAATTTTCTGTGGGAAGGGAACAGTGAAACCTAGAAGTTCCACTTGGTGAAATGGGATACACTGAATGGAAGTAAACAAAAAGGGGGTATGGGGGTCAGGAACTTAAAAACTCAGAAACAATGTCTTATGATGAAATAACTATGGAGATTTGCTTCTTGGGAGTCAGCTCTCTCGAAAGAAGTTATCCAGCTGAAGTATGAAATGGCAGATCATTGGACCACCAGAATGGTCACTAATACTTATGGGATCAACCTTTGGAGATCCATCAGAAACCTGCGGCCAAAGCTTAGACAAAATTGCAGCATAAGAACAGAAGATAGCAGGAAGAGGAAGGTACTTTTCTGAGAAGACAAGTGGTTAGATCAAGCCCCCCTAAGGGACACCTTCAAAGATATTTACACCCTAAACCAACAACAAAGGGCCGCTGTGTGGTTGAAGTCTGATCAATTGAGGGATGAAATTTGAGCTTGGCTCGTGGCCAAACAGGCTGTTTTAACCCAAGAAAACCTCATGAAAAGGGGGATACATCTAAGTCCAAGGTGTTTTTTCTGTGAAGAAAAGACTGAGACTGTAACCCACCTTTTTATACACTGCAGGATTACCCATCAACTATGGGAAATGTTCCTAAGTAAGAAGGGCCTGAATTGGGTAATGCCAAGGAAAATAGATCAGACTTTGAAGATCTGGAGCAGTTAGGCCATAAGGATAGGTGGAAAAATATACCATCTTGCATTTGGTGGGTTGCTTGGACAGAAAGAAACCTCAGGTACCACCAGAACAAGAGCAACAATATCCAGAAGATGAAGATGAAATGCTTAATTTTGTTTCACTTTTGGTGTAAACAGGAGTATAGGGAAGATGTAGAATCAATTAGGGATGTCTTAGGATTATTGTAAATTTTTGTTAAAAGGGTTGAAGATGTTCTAGATACTCCTCCTCAATTGTAATTAGAAAACCTGTAACTTGTCATGGCAGGTTTCTGTTTTTTTGAAATAGAATACAAGTCGTTACCTTCTCAAAAAAAAAAGTATAAATATGGAATACATATTATTAAGAGTTAATCAATTTACATCCAGTTCTATTGGATTGAGTTGAACTCAGTACTTTCACATTGCTGCAGAATAGCAGATCTAATACATGTTGAGTTACATGTATGATGGACACTACCATGTGTATTTTAACTTCATTTTGACCACAAAGTATAATTCTTACCAACGGAATGAGTTGTGGCACTTTAGAAGACAAGAGTTGAGCAAAAAGTTTATATTGCAATGAATTGTTTACATCAATGTATGGTATAGAATGAAACCATGTAAGTAAGAGGTTTCATTACTTCAATTTCTTTTGAAGTAGAAAAATGTGTTCTTAGTCTAACTAGTGTTTCTTCTAACTCTGAACTGTACAGTGTCTATCCTGGCTTACTACAACTATACAAAATTGTGTAATTAAAAAAATGGGGACTGGTTTCCTTCTCACTTCCGCAATCGAGATGTGAGATCGATGAACAAATCCTCGCTGCAGGGAATAGTCACACCACCCATTGGATGGTTGAAGCCAAATTCTTCCTCAGATTGACTAAGCAAGTCTTGAAATAAAGGTTCGCTCAAGAATGATATCGGGATCACAAATCTCTTTTTCTGCATCTCCCCAACATACACAGCAAAATGACCCTTGGGAATATCTCTAGTTGCAGAAGACTTCTTGATCATACGAAGAATAGCCATGATCTCTTAGTTTTAGTATAGGTGAGAAAAAAAGAAGGATTGTGAGGTTACCAAAAAGCAAAGAAAGCTTTGATGTTTGCTGAGTGTTGTGGTGGTAGATACCTCTTTAGATATGTTTATATAGGAAATGGCAACTCAAATTGATGTGTGTTGAATAGGAATGTGTGGGTACCAGTAGAAGACAATAGTACTGTAGTATCACATGCTCTTGCCTTCCAAGTATTGACAAGTTTGTGGTGTTAGTTAAATAACAATAGGCCCTACCTTATTTTGGAACTTGGAAAGAGCCATTTGGATTGGACATCAGTTGAAGACAATGATATATTAGTAATCACGTGGTCCTGTTTTCCAGCTAGTTGACATGATTAATTGCTTTAGCATATATAAGTTCAAGTTCAATAGGTCCTACATATATTTTCCTATAGGGAACAAAGGATCTCTAAGAATCAAATCCATAAACATTGCTGGTAGCTTATGAGGACATCTAGGAATTAACCATACCCCAGATGCAAACTTTGTGTCCACTTATATAAAAAGGATAAGAGATAAAAGTTGGCCTATTAAAATTCAGAGCCAGTTAGTCAAAATCAGACAATCAAATAGATACAGAGGGAGTATTATATATGCAAGAACAATCCATTGGTTAAATAGTTGGCTCCCTAAGTACATAATCTTGTTTGCTATCTTTTACAAGTACATCGGTTTCTTCATAAACAAAGATATATAAGTTGGGATCTTCCTCCATAAATAGCTTCCCATCTCTATATCCCAAACACAACCATAGCATTAAGCTCTCAAATTTCTTCAAGAAAACATACAAAAATGGCCATCAGAAAATCAAACAACTTAATCACAAGCTGCAGTTTTGAAGCAAATTATGAATAGGTATTCAAATTTGGGTATGCTGAGATTTATATTTGCTAATGAGTCCGACCAACGACCCCTAAGAGAAACAATCATTTAAAGTAAATGAATTATAAGGAACATTCATGAGAAACAAAAAACGGATGATAATGCAAAGGACAAAATAGACCTGATCAGTTATATCAGCTGTTGTGCTCGCCACAATCGGAATAAACTTCTTGTCAGCCTGTCGGAGAAATTTGGCACCCTCCGGGCAGTTTTTATCAATGGTATCAGGAACCAATGAATCGCCAAAAAAATGCAAGACGCCAGAAGTGACACTGAGTACAATATACTGATTATTAAGATTCTCAGTTCCAGCACTGTTCTGCATCTCAATAGGAAAAGGTAAAGTTCATCATCTTAACAAAATAGAGAAGAAGCAAAAACATCCAAGATATAGCAGCTAAGGTACTCAACTGTAATCTTTGGAAGTCCCTCCATTTTATCCCAAAATCTAAGAAACTTTGAATTTTTGTTGGTGCAAATTCTGAAAAATTGATTAAAGAAAAGGTCAGGCATGACAATATTATTACAAGATCAGAACACAAGCAAGATGGAATTTGAAAGAGACTCTGTGGCATAGAGTCTTAGAAAGAGACATTGTAATCTCTAATGCTTCCATGATTAATAAGAATGCAGCCTAAGATAATCTTGGAAAGTGGGTGAAAGAAATGAAGCTAATTAACTGAAACATGCACTAGGAAAATTCAGCTCTTATTCAGATCAGGAACAAGTGGCAGGAATGGTTTACCTTCTTTTAACTCTCCATCGCGTGTACATGTGCACTCCCCTTGAGCTTGCAATTTGCTATTCCAGATGTTAACAAGTTCCCTTTTCACACTTGGCCTGAAAGAGAGAAACATCAGGTCGTGTTCATTACTGGCATATTTAATTAAGATATATCAGAAAGAGACCTAACAACCCTCCCAAGAAATTGGATAACGCTACCTTCATCACAGAAGAAACCGTCACCACAACTTGGGGTCGAAGATTGATCACATTGATGGGATGACTGCTGTGGAAGCTCTCAGCAGATAGCTTCTGCAGAATGCGCAGATCTTATCCCTAAAGAATTTAATACTAGTGATTTAAATACGCAATCGAATGACATTGACATATTTGTGAAACTTGACAATGACACTGAGTTTAGTAAACTAGAGTCAACAATGATAAAGAAAATAACTAGAGAAAAATATACAAGCATGTAGTGAACATAAGATGGTTACTAAAAATGTTAGGCACATGACAAAGCAATTGGAGAATTATTAATGCAATATCCAGGCGTATGTATATAGCTTTGTATAGGCTACATATTAAATAATTTTGAAATTGTGGATATGATTTTAGGCTAAGTTGACATGTATAAAGGACAATTTGCACAAAATACAAGTGTCAAAACATTATAAGTTACAACACACTGAAATTAATATTTTTCTAAGTGCATGGAGTAAAAAATTACAAGGACTAAGGAATCTTTGTATTGCGACTCTAATAAAAAGGATTAAACATAATGGGTAGAATCTGTAAAGAGGGCGATGATATCAAAGCAAAACTCACCCTACCATTACAAGATAGAATTTGTAGTTCACCGTACAAATCTTGTGCCTTCAATAGAACCTCTAATAAGAAATGAAAACAGAACTGCATAAAGAATGATCCTGGAAGTCAAAATGGATTAGATCGGGTATCCAGGGGAAGACTTCGGAACTTGTATAAAAACTCAACCCGGAATTTAAAATTCTGGGTTTACAAAAAGCTTCCTTTAAGAACAAGGAATCCCAACTAGCTTTGCACATTTGATAATAATACTTTATATACAAGAAGTCACAAAAAAAAAAAAAATTGAAGAAACAGACCACTGAGATCACAAGCTCAAGGCACTTGTGGGAGCCTCAGACCCGAGAGAGTCCAATTCTTCTTTTGTTACTTCCTTCTTTTCCTGAAATAAATAGCCAACTTACTCAAGAAATTTACACTTTGCAATCCTTCTAGAGAGCATGGAAAATCTAGAGCAAACAGTTCTTTGATTCACACATTTCTTGGCCAAGATTCGGTATGTTCATACAAATACAACTGACAATCATAATAATGTTCCTGATAGGAAATAAAATCCTTGTATACAAAAAGAAAGATCATATGTGTGCTGGCGGAGATAGATGACACAATAATGATTTAGGCAATAACACATCCATTATTTTGGTCCAGAACAAAATCATATTTAATTTTCAAGTGTCTTTAGATCTTCTCTTTTGATTATAGGCAGAACATATAATATCAACGCAAATCATTCACCTCTCAAATCCACACTCAATCGTTGAAGCATCAAGGTGAAAGAGAAATTTGGTTATGATGGGCAAAACAAGCTTCTTAACAGTTTACACTTCTATAATGAAACAACAGTGAGTTTCTGGAGGTTCAAATACCAGAGTTGGGTACTGGTGTGGGTGATATAATGATCAGTACTCACACAATTCTCTCTCTCGTTGAAGTAAAGAGAGAAACAAGTTTTCCTTTGGATGATTAAAAAAGCAAACTGTTTGTATCACTACCCATCAAACAAAATCTAAAGGTGACTACACATTGAAGGCAAATTGTAATAAAACTTGCCAAATGGAACATGTAAACAGCTTGAATTATATTTCTAGATTATTAAGGTCAATCCTAGATAAGCATTTCTATAATTGATAGGAACTACTTCTGCAGATACTCAGATATATACTGTGACGGCTTGATGGCAAGTTGTCTAAAATGCTTATCTATGAAAGGAGACATACCATTGTCATTGTTGATCCAGTAAGAGGGGAAATATTCTCCAGCCCACTACTACCACAAAGAACCTTTGCTCCACATCCAACTGTATCATCTGTTCTAACTTCCGACAGCCCCTTACAAGACAACTTCTACAGATTCCTCGCTGGCTTGCTTCCAGGAACCTGTGCTCAATTTTCCAGGACAGGGTTTATAAAAATAGCCGTGGCATGCACAAAGGATCCTCTGAATGCAATGTGGCAGAAAAAGCACAAGGATCATAGAGCTATTTAGAGATGTCAATTTTTAACCATATGGGCAGTATTGAAATCAGAGAAAGACACTTGACAAAACCATGTTTACCTGAGGCACCAATTGGGAGTGTGATGTTTTGAGCTTGAAAAATCAATTCTTCAAGTACTTGCTACATGATTACAAATACATTTAGTCATAAATGTTTTAGTGGAGAAACACTTTGATAGAACTTTCGAAACCACTATTTAGGTACATTCCAAAAGACTGGTCAAAATCACGTTTAGGTTAAGTTTGAAAATTTGGAGCAAGGTTCTTTATAAGGTAGTAAGCCAACCACTCGTGGGATGCTCACAAATTTTTAATACTCCAAGCAGGTACTTTAAACTTCCAGATAAATGGTGATATGTCTCCTTCCTTGAGTATCCTCAATGAGATAAAGAGTATAATGAATACATATTTTTTCAAGCTCTTCCAGAATTAACGCCAAATACAAAAACTTATGGTGTCATGCAATACCTCAAACATGGCTTCAGTCGATAAAGTGCAAGGATAGACACGAGATCTCGGGTTTAAATTGCATTGGAGAAAAATAAAATACTAAGCATATAATTTTTGTAACTTCAGATATTCAGAAATTTACTGCCATCAAACAGGGTTACACCAAACAACTTGAACTGTGCAATTGCCAAACATGTTTGGTCCCAATACCAAGAAAAACATCAACAAGGAAAGCAAAATATTTGGCAGACTTATGGTGATTATGCGATAGGATCTATAATATGAAAAAGATTACAATCACTTTAGTAAGAGTCAATAAGAAGCACCTAGTCCCAAGACAAGACAACAAAAGAAACAACAAGGAAAGCAAAATATTTGGCAGACTTATGGTGATTATGCGATAGGATCTATAATATGAAAAAGATTACAATCACTTTAGTAAGAGTCAATAAGAAGCACCTAGTCCCAAGACAAGACAACAAAAGAAACAACAAATGGGAGAAGGTACCATTTAATAAGGAAAATGAAATAGTTAACAGACCTATGGTGATTATGCAACAAGATCTATAATATGGAACAGTTTACTACCATTGTAGTATGGTCAATAAGCAGCTCCTAGTCCCAACACAGGAACAACACAAGAAACAACAAATGTGAAAAGGTTAAACCATTTAACAAGGAAAATAAAATATTTGGCAGGCCTATGTTGATTATGCAAACAAGATCTATAATATGAAAAACCTAAAACCGTTTTAGTAGGGTCAGTAAGAAGCTCCTAATCTCAAGACAGGAATAGCAAGAGTATAAGAAACAACAAATCAGAAAAAGTCTGAACATTTCACAGTCAATCCAGAATATAACCGGCTGCATCATCAAGTTGCAGCAAAAGTGAGCTGGATAACTTCCCTTCAAGTTTCAATATCAAGTTAAAACCCCTCCTTGTTTAACTTGTTTGGCAAATAAGAAGTTGTCGTATATCTGTAGTTGTTTTCCTTGCCTGTCATCAGCAAAATGGAGTCAAGCCAAGTCAAATTGCACATATGGATGGAGCAACAGAGGAGAGACGGCTTGCGGCATCAAATAATAATTAAGATTGTGTTCACTATGAGAATGTATATGTGACAAATTAATCATCACCATTATAATATAATTCAGAAGGACCTGAACTATTAAGGTCACCCGATCAAGTCCCCTACACTATAAATATCCTCCTTAGAACAAGCATTAAAATTGAGATCAAACTTTGCCGGATTTGGGAACAAGCAGTCCTCTTTTCCCATATTATACATGGCAGAAATTCCAAAATCATATGTGAGAAAAACTTCATGTTTAACAGAAGTTTCTATACCATTTTCAGGCGACAGAGGAGATGGTTCTGGACTAAAAAATGGCAGTCCAGAACCATAATTTTCAGTCTGTTTAAAGAGGTCCATAAGATGATCGTCTTCATCTAAAATGACCTTGGTTAATGAAGATTTTTCTGAATCTCCTGACAAATTGTGAACTCATTGGTTATACTAACGCCCAAAATACACTCAATATTAGACTAAAGGCCAAATACAAAGAATCTGTACAATCAAGAAAACAATCATTTTCTTTGGAAATACATGCAAAAGTATCTGGTTAGCTACTGAAGTATTTCCTTAAACATGAATGACATCATAAATAGTTTTCCAAATTAAGTTGGAATCTATTTGAGTTTCAAGTCCTCATAATTCGAAAAGAGAGAGCCTCTACCATTGACTTGTTACTGATGGTATTAGAACAAAAAAAGCTCAATTCCTTAGAAGTAACAATTCATAATTCACTTGCTATAATCAACCCAATTAAAACATAAAATGAACCTTAAGAGATAATGCACACAAACGAAACTTGAAATCCTTAGACCCTCAAAAATCCTTCTAACAAGATGGAGCACAGAACTGATAAAAACTGTGCTATTGATACCTCAGAATGAACTAACTACCCTGAGAAAAAGTGCTTGTCATGCTTTGCTTTCCATATCTAGGCAGGCATATATCCTTCAGAGGAAGGAATATGAATAACGAAGAGAATAAGATATGAAGTATTGTAAAAGGTCTGAGAATGTGGGTGAGCAACCAATCCTGCATAAACAACTATAGTACCTTTCTCTTTCACAGACTGATTTGCAAATGGTTCACATGTGCTTGCACTTATTGAATGTATCCCTAAAAGAAACAATCGTAAAAAAAAATGCATTTATAAGGAATTCATGAGAAACCAAAAATGGCCGTAATGGACTATGCAGAGGCCAGAACAGACCTGATCAATTATAGGTAGTGTGTGTTAGCATGATGGAAATCTAAATAATTGTATATATTAATGTAATTAGATAGTGATATAAATTAGCATGATCATATAGATTTGTTGTAGAATCAAAGGAATAAATATTCTGATAGAATAGCGGATTTGGAGGGATTGAATAGCAGATTTGTAGAGATAGAATAGCTGATCTTTAGGGATAGGAATGACGGATCTTTAGGGATTTGTAATATTTATTCTCTCTATATAATGGGGACATATAGATGGAAGCGATCCTACTCCTACCGATCCTAAAAAGCTCAGTCAATGAAAGGTTAAAGATGCTCGGGTGATGACATGGATTTTAGGGTCAATTGACCCTCTTATTGTTCTTAATCTCAGGCCATACAAGACAGCAAAGGCCATGTGGGATTATTTACGAAAGGTTTACAACCAAGACCATACCGCAAGGCGCTTTCAGTTAGAGCATGAAATTGCTATGTATTCACAAGGAGGTCTCTCTATTCAAGATTATTTCTCTAGATTTCAGAACTTATGGGCTGAATTTACTGATATTGTTTATGCTAAAATACCTTCTGAATCTCTCTCCATCATTCAAGGAGTTCATGAACAAAGCAAGCGAGATCAATTTTTGATGAAATTACGATCTGACTTTGAAAGTGTTCGCTCCAACTTGATGAGTCGTGATCCATCTCCCTCGTTGGATGTCTGTTTTAGGGAATTACTTCGTGAGGAGCAGCGTCTCGTCACACAAAATGCTTTTCATCAAGGAAATGTTGTCACTGTTGCATTTGCATCTCAAGGGAAAGGAAAGGGCGTGGATATGGCTAGAACTCAATGCTACAGTTGCAAGAAATATGGTCATATTGCTCGCAATTGTGGCAAGAAGTTCTGTAATTATTGTAAACAACAAGGACACATTATCAAAGAGTGTCCCACACGTCCTCAAAACCGTAGGACAAAGGCTTTCCATGTTGGGATAAATGATTCCACTACAGATAGCTCATCTTCGGTAGGACAAGTTATTACTCCTCAAATGGTACAACAAATGATCTTGTCAGCATTTTCAACTTTGGGACTACAAGGTAATGAGGTAATATCTAAATTTTGGCTTGTTGATTCTGGCGCTTCCAATCATATGACCAACTCAACTGATATACTCAAAAACATCCGTGAGTATAATGGTCCAACACAAATTCAGGTTGCCAATGGTAGTAATTTACCCATTCCCAAGGTTGGGGATATTACTGAAACTTTCAAGAATGTTTTTGTATCACCAAAACTCTCCACTAGTCTTATTTTGGTTGGCCAATTGGTAGATAACAATTGTAATGTGAACTTTTCTCGTAATGGTTGCCTTGGCAGGATCAGGTGTCGGGGACGATAATCGCGAAGGGGCCTAAAGTTGGAAGATTGTTTCCTATACACTTTTCCATTCCTCCTGTTCTGGCTTTTGCTTCCACCACTACTAAGAATGAGGTTTGGCATAAACGTCTAGGACATTCAAATTCTATTGTGTTGTCTCATTTGTCCAATTCTGATTTATTGGGAAATAAAAATCAATTTTCAGTTGCTTCCTTTGATTGTTCTACTTGTAAATTAGGCAAAAGTAAAACTCTTCCTTTTCCTAATTTTGGTAGTCGTGCTGCAAAGTGTTTTGATGTCATTCATAGTGATGTTTGGGGAATTTCATCAGTAATTTCTCATGCTCATTTCAAGTATTTTGTGACATTTATAGATGACCATAGTCGGTTTACATGGGTGTATTTTCTTCGATCTAAATCTGAAGTGTTTTCCATATTCAAGAAGTTTTTGGCTTACGTTGAGACTCAATTTTCCACATGCCTCAAAATATTAAGATCTGATTCTAGTGGAGAATATATGTCTCATGAATTCAATAATTTGTTGCTTGAGAAAGGAATTGTATCACAACGCTCTTGCCCATACACGCCACAACAAAATGGGGTTGCTGAGCGTAAAAACCGTCATCTTTTGGATGACACTCGTACTTTATTGATTGAGTCCTCTGTTCCATCTAAATATTGGGTTGAAGCTGTGTCTACTGCTGTCTATTTGATTAATAGACTTCCATCTAAAGTGTTAAACCTTGAGTCTCCATATTATCGTCTTTTTCACAAGTATCCTAGCTATCATAGTTTTCATACATTTGGTTGTGTTTGTTTTGTGCACCTTCCTCCTTCTCAACGCAATAAACTCTCTGTTCAGTCTATTAAATGTGCTTTTATGGGCTATAGTACTTCGCATTTGTTATGATCCAAGTTCTAACAAATTTCGTATTTCTAGGAATGTTATTTTCTTTGAAAATCAGTATTTCTTTCCTACTCATATTGAGTCATCTTCTGTTTCTCCTCTTCTTCCTACTTTTGAGGATTTGTCATTGTCTTCTAAGCGGTTCAAACCAGGATTTGTGTATGAACGACGTCGGCCAACTTTACCCCATCCTGAAACAGATCCGCCACCTGAGACTGCTCTACAACCAGAATCTGAGATTTTTTCAAGGCCTGCTCCTCTTGAGCCTCCTCGGCGATCTACTAGAGTGTCTCAAACTCCTAAACGGTATGGTTTTTCTTCTACTTTATCCACCATCTCTATTCCAACAGGTTACTCACAAGCCTCCAAGCTTGAATGCTGGCAAAAAGCAATGGAGGAGGAACTTTTGGCTCTTAAAGAAAATGACACATGGGACATTGTTTCATGTCCTTCAAATGTCCGCCCTATTGGATGTAAATGGGTTTATTCAATTAAACTTCATTCTGATGGAACTCTTGATCGGTACAAAACTCGATTGGTTGTTCTTGGTAACAGACAAGAGTATGGGGTGGACTATGAGGAGACTTTTGCACCAGTAGCAAAAATGACTACGGTGCGAACTATTATTGCCATTGCTGCTTCACAAAACTGGTCTCTTTATCAAATGGATGTCAAAAATGCTTTTCTCCATGGTGATCTCAAAGAAGAGATTTATATGAAACCTCCACCTGGTTTGTTCTCATCACCTACATCAGATGTGTGCAAGTTGAAGCGGTCTTTGTATGGATTAAAACAAGCTCCAAGAGCTTGGTTTGATAAGTTCCGGTCTACTTTGCTACAATTTTCTTTTGAGCAGAGCAAATATGACTCGTCTTTGTTTCTTCGGAAAACATCTACAGGTTGTGTTCTTCTTTTGGTGTATGTAGATGACATTATCATCACAGGAACTGATTCTTCACTAATTACTAGCCTCCAACAGCAGCTTAAAGATTCTTTTCATATGAAAGATCTTGGTACTCTTACATATTTTTTGGGTTTAGAAGTTCATAATGTTGCTTCAGGTGTGTTTCTAAACCAACACAAATATACTCAGGATCTGATTTCTTTGGCTGGTCTTCAAGATTCCTCCTCTGTAGATACTCCATTGGAATTGAATGTGAAGTATCGTCGTGAGGAAGGCGATCTTCTTCCTGATCCAACTATGTTTCGACAATTAGTTGGGAGTCTAAATTATCTTACTATTACTCGGCCTGATATCTCTTTTGCAGTGCAACAAGTTAGCCAATTTATGCAAGCTCCCCGTCATCTCCACTTGGTGGCTGTTCGTCGCATCGTTCGGTATCTTCTAGGAACATCTACTCGTGGATTGTTCTTTCCAAGTGGTTCTCCTATTCGTCTTAATGCTTTTAGTGATTCTGACTGGGCGGGATGTCCTGATACTTGTCGTTCAGTCACTGGTTGGTGCATGTTTCTTGGAGAGTCATTGATATCGTGGAAGAGTAAAAAGCAAGATCGTGTGTCAAAATCTTCAACAGAGGCTGAATATCGATCCATGTCTACTGCTTGCTCCGAGGTTGTATGGCTTCGTGGATTACTTGCTGAGATTGGATTTCCTCAATCTCATCCTACTCCTCTCCATGCTGATAATACAAGTGCTATTCAGATTGCTACTAATCCAGTTTTTCATGAGAGGACCAAACACATCGAAGTAGATTGTCATTATATACGAGAAGCTGTAGATAAAGGAGTCATTACTCTTCCACATGTGTCCAGTGATCTTCAAATAGCTGATGCGTTTACAAAATCTATGGCACGACAACGCCATCAGTTTCTAGTAGGCAAATTGATGCTTCTTGATCCACCGGCATCAATTTGAGGGGGGATGTTAGCATGATGGAAATCTAAATAATTGTATATATTAATGTAATTAGATAGTGATATAAATTAGCATGATCATATAGATTTGTTGTAGAATCAAAGGAATAAATATTTTGATAGAATAGCGGATTTGGAGGGATTGAATACAGATTTGTAGAGATAGAATAGCTGATCTTTAGGGATAGGAATGACGGATCTTTAGGGATTTGTAATATTTATTCTCTCTATATAATGGAAAAACTCACTTTGAGAGGCATTCAGCAAAACTGACAGTGTGGTGCCCGCCACAATTGAAATAAACTTCTTATCAACCTGTTAAAGAACTTTGGCAGTTTTTATCAATAGTATCAGGAACCAATGAATCACCAACAAAATGCAAAAAGCCAGAAGTGACATTGAGTACAGTATCTCATACTGAAAAGGGTAAACAAGTCCAGTTCTTAAGATTCTCTGTTCAAGTTCAACTCTGCATCACATACTGAAAGGGGTAAAAGTCCATCATCTTAGCAGGATAGAGAAGAAGTCGCAAAAACATCTGAAATATAGCTAAGGTAACTCAACTGTAATCTCTGGACGGAAGTCTCTCCATTCTGTCCCACAATTAAGAAACTTCGAGCTTTTGTGGTTCAAATTCTGAAATTTTGAATAAAAAATGTCAGTCATGACAATTCTATAATAAGATCAGAACATAAGCAAGATGGTTGAAAGAGACTATGGGTCCTAGGGAACTTAAAAAGACACATGTTAATCTCTAATGCTTTTATGATTAATAAGAATGCAGTCTGGGATAATCTTGAAAAATGGGTGAAAGAAATGACTCTAATTAACTGCAACGTGCGCTAGAAAAATTTAGCTCTTATTCAGGTCAGGAACAAATGGCTAGAATTACCTTCTTTTGACTCCCCATCGTGTGAAGTTGTGCACTCCCCTCAAGCATGTACTTTATTATTCCAAATGCTAACTAGTTTCATTTCACACTTGACCTGAAGAGAGAAACATCAGGTCGTGTGAGTTACTAACATATTTGATTGAGATAATATCAGAAAGAGAACTAACCCTTCCAAGAAGGTTGATAACATGACCTTTCATCAGAGAATACACCATCACCACAACTTGGGGTGGAGGATTGACCACATTGATGGTATGACTGCTGTGGAAACTCCGAGCACATAGCTTCTGCAGAATGATGCAGTCTCCTTACAGCTCTAGTTTCTGCAGGATGGAAACAAACATTAATTAGTTGCCCACATTTCATGTCATCATTGATCATTAATACAACAAAGCACTCAAGTACAAATTACCTGGCATAAGTGGCAGATCATGAACATTCTTGATGTTTTTATTTCCTGCTGCTGTTCTTAAAGACTCGCTTGTGGCAAAGAACTTCTTGCCCGAGGAGCTGAAATGACTTCTTCTACTCTTCTTTTCATTATAATCTCATCTGTTTTACCTTGATTTCCAGCATTAATCCATTTATGTGAGTCCCCATCCCATCCTAGAGGAGAGCATAGCTTGTGGTATCAAATAATAATTAAAATTTTCTTCACTATGAGAATGTATATGTGACAAATCATCACCATTATAATAGAATTCAGAAGGATCTGAACTATTAACGTCACCCTATCAAGTTCCCTACACTATACATATCCTCTGTAGAACTAGCATTAAAATTGAGATCAAATTTTGCACGATTTGGGAACAAGCAGTCCTCTTATCCATATTATATATGGCAGGAATTCAAAAATTATACGTGATAACAACTTCATATTTAACAGGAGTTTCTATACCATTTTCAGCAATATTAAGGATTAACACCTTAAAACTTGGTCCCGACCCGAGCAAAGTATCTGGTGACGGAGGAGATGGTTCTGGAAAAACGGCAGGCCAGATTCATAATTTTCAGTCTGTTTAAAAAGGTCCATAAGATGACCGTCTTCAACTAAAATGACCTTGATTAATGAAGATTTTATCTCCTAACAAAGTTTGACCACATTAGTTAGACTAACGCCCGAAACACACAGAAGAACCTTATTATCAAGAAAACAACCATTTTCTTATGAAACACATGCAAAAGAATCTTGTTAGCTACTGGAGTATTTCCTTAAACATGAATGATGTCATAAATAGTTTTCCAAATTATGTTGGAAGCTATTTGACTTTCAAGTACTCATAATTCAAAAAAGAAAGAACCTCTACCATTGACTTGTTTGGTATTAGAACAAAAAAAGCTCCTCCCTTAGAAGTAACAATTCATAATTCACTTGCTATAAAAAAAAATTGAGACAGATAATTCACTTGCTATAATGAACCCAATTAAAACATAAAACAGACCTTAAGAGACGATGCACACAAGCGAAACTTGAAAGCCTTAAACCATCAAAAATCCTTCTTGCTGTCAACAAAATGGAGCACAGAACTGATAAAACTGTGCTATTGATACCTCAGAATGGACTAAGTACCCTGAGAAAAAGTGCTTGTCATACTTTGTTTTCCACATATAGACAGGCATATATCCTTCAGAGGAACATGAATGTAGAAGAGAATAAGATATAAAGTATTGTAAAAGGTCTGAGAATGTAGGTGAGCAACTAATCCTATATTAACAACTACAATACCTTTCTCTTTTAAAGACTGATTTGCAAATGGTTTACATGTACTTAGAGAATGTTACCGAAAGAAGAGTAACAGATGTTGGCTGCTTGTGAATCAGATTTAAGGTAACTGCTTTACCAAAACATACAACTTCATGCTCAGAGTTAGGTTTAACTTTAATGAATGTTGCAAAATTCAGTGCAATGGGATTTCTGGTAAATGACAATCTTATCAAGTTCCATAGACTCCCACACAAGTCATGAGGATATTAATAATGAACAGTTAAATACCGCCAACCAAATGATGCATTAGTTTTGTTGCGCTTATTTTTTCTTATGTGGCTAACTGACTGCTACATATTTATGTAGATGTTACTTTTTCTTACGCGGCCAAAAAATGTTATATTATTTATGCAGAAGTTTATGCTGAGATTTATATTTGCTAATGAGTCCAACCAAACGATCCTTAAGAGGAACAATTGTTTAAAGTAAATTTATGAAAAGACAAGACTGATCATATGGACTATGCAAAGGCCAGAATAGACACTATCAATCATAAGTGTTGTGTTCTCCACAATCAGAATAAACTTCATATCAACCTGTTGGGGGAACTTTGGCACCCTCCAAACAGTTTTTATCAATTGTATCAGCAACCAATGAATCGCCAACAAAATGCAAGAACCAGAAGTGACATCGAGTATAGCATCCAGATCTTAAGATTCTCTGTTCCAGAACCGCTCTGCATCTCATACTAGAGGAGCGGTCCGTTGGTTCACCAAACCCCGACCCAGCGTCACACATTCTCCAAAAGGTAAAGGTTCTATCATCTTGTCCATATATTCAAGGTACAACTGTAGTCTTTGGACGGAAGTCCATCCATTTTGTCCCAGAATCTAAGAAACTTTGAATCAACATAAGCAAGTTATAATTTGAAAGAGACTGTGTGGCCTAAGAGACTTAGAAAGAGACATAATCTAAAATGCTTTCATGATTAATAAGAATGCAATCTAAGATAATCTTGAAAAGTGGATGAAAGAAATGAAGCTAATTAACTAAAACATGCACAAGAAAAATTTCAATTTAACACATGGCCTGAAGAGAAAAATATATGTTCGTGTGAGTTACTAAAATATTTGATTGAGATAAATCAGAAAGAGACCCAACCCTCTCAAGAAATTTGATAGCATTACCTTTCATTGGAGAACACACCCTTACAACATTTCGGGTGGGAGATTGAGCACATTGATGGAATGACTGAGTGGAAGCTCCCAGCAGATAGCTCCTGTAGAATGATGCAGTCCCCTTACAGCTCTAGATTCTGCACGATGGAAAAGAACATTATTTAGTTGCTCATATTTTCTGTCATAGTTGATTATTAACACAAAAAAAGCACTCCAGGAGAAATTACCTGGCATAAGCACATCATGAACAGTTTAAATGTTGTTATTTCCTGCTGCCTTTCTTGAAGACTCACTTGTGGCAAAGAACTTCTTCTTGTCTTGGTAAAATGGAGGAGCTGAATGACTTCTTCTACTTCTTCTTCTTCCTTATAAGCTCATCTATTTTACCTCGATTTCCAGCATCAATCCATTTGTGCGAGTCCCCATCCACCCTAGAAGAGAGCATAGCTCGTGGTGGCAAATAATTTTAAGATTCTCTTCACCATGAGAAAGTATATGTGTCAAATCATTTCAATCATAATAGAATTCAGAAGGACCTGAACTATAAACATCCCATGGATCCAGTCCCCTATACTGGCCATGCCAGTTTTCCCAATTACAAGTAAAACCGCAAAACAAAAAAATAGAAAAACATCTGTAAGAAGATACTAACAAACACAAACCGTCAAACAACCTATCAGTTGAGGAACGCATGCAGCCCTATAGACTACGACAGCCATTCCAAGTTATGAACATAATTGTTGTCAGTCCAATATTTTGCAAAATGATAAAAATATCATTCTCTCCTCAGAGCATCAGTCCATCTTGTGAGACACCAGATCCTTCCAAAGAAAGTACCAACTTCAGGTGATGAAGTAAAATAATAATTGAGCAGAATTTACATCAAAATGCATTTAGATCGATGTCAAAGAAATTTATACTTACCATTGTCATCCACCTTAACAATTCAGGTCCCAATGTCTAACGCAAGAGATCCCTGGTGGAAAATAGAAACTGGGTTAAAGTTCAACCTAGGAGTACACAACTTAAAAGCATAAAGAACATAAAAAGAACAATCCTATAAGGGCATGGAAAAAAGAAAGTGTTGTTATATAAGAATATTCATTTGGAAAAAGATATTTTGATACTAGAATTGAGCATCATACTACGAGGAGAAAGTGTATATCAATTTTCATATAAAGCATATGCCCTCGTAATCAGAGGTACCAAAAATAGAAACATAAGAATTCATTGAAGAGCCTCACTGATCAGTGTCATTTGTGCAAATAGTCCAAGAGATTAAAATTGCATTAAAGCACAACTTGCCACAGCAGCCCACATCTACTGATCCTCAGAACATTAACAAAATCAGAAAACATAAAATCCTCCATTCTCTTACATGACACAATTTACAACTTATAACAAACAATCAAAATTAGAAAGTCTAGACCATGTTCATTTTAAAGAAGAAAATAAGTCTAGACCATGTAAAAGAAAATGACCACTGAGGGTGTATACGAAAGTCTGTCCAATCGAGTGTCTTGATTCAAAATACAAATCACAACTTCTTATAATTAAACTACTTATTTTTTTAAGAGTTGTGCCAGTGGGGCCTTCAACAAGAAAAACTCCACATCCTTCCATTCAATGGCTTCATAATTCAGTTATAATTAAACCAAAAACAACACCACAAGTATCTATCATGATTCATGACTTCATAATTCAATTATATAAAAAGGTTCACCTCCATGTGGCGACCACTTTCATCTTTGCCAGTGAAAGAAAGGATAGCATCTTCAAATTGCTGCACCATATCAGGATCCACCTACGTAGCACAGGATAAGTTTTTAGCATACATCCCTTACTAAAGAAATCACATCCTATGGTCTACATATAATTATTAAACCAGACCACCTAGATGTGCAATAGTTACACCACAGTTCCAAATTTGAAGGAAAAAAGGTGGTGAACCTCGTCTATATAACGGTGCCTCTCATCTGCAAAGCTGCGGTTGCCAAATCTGAGAAAAGATATTGTTAAGCCAGTTCGTAATATCAATGGGAGAATCCTCCAGAATGGCTTCACAAACTTATCAACAAGCATGCCCAATGTATGCAAAAAAATTATATTAGGAATTTCAAAAAAATCAGAGAGAAAACCCAGAGAACCATATCATTAAAAAAAATACTTGGTCAGAAATCAAAAAATCAATAAACAAAGTGTAGAAAAAATGGCTTATTACATCTCTTTATCCATCAATTTGGGGCTGCATAGGTTACTGTGTAAACATCAGGACCTGAGAGTATCCTGAAAGTTTGAATGCACCAACACTTGCATTTTATTTGTTAAGGGAACTCAGATGAATCCCAAACCCACTGGACAACAGCGGCAAGGAGAAGGAGAAGCATATGTGCAAAGCAAGTCATCCTCACTGCATGCAAATGAACAAAATCTAAGGAACCAAAGAGGAAATCCTTAAGTTAGGTGGTGTATCAAAGATGGACCTTTCAATATCAACAATTTTGAAGGAAACACAGCGATTCGCAAGGGAGATTCTTAGCAGAGACTCTTCCGGAGAATGCAAGACCCTACTTGGACTTCAAGACTATATAAGCAAACCAAAAGATCAATCAGATCGGAGTCCAGCTTTAGAAGTAAAGTATGTAAACCAATAATTCTTTACAAGTTTGATTTTGAGAAAACTAGGATTGGAGTGCATTTGCTTCCTCCGAACTAGTTAGTTGTAAAATACATCACGAACAATTACTGCAAAAAGAAAAAACCCAAGAAATTTCCTTATTAGCAGGCAGCAGTCAACTCAATTATCAGGTAGGCTTATACAAAATCACCTGTTGTACCAACATCTTGTCTATAATCATCAATTCCAAGGTACAAAACAATTGTCGTCCAGTAAACGATGGCTAGATCAAACTTCAAAGACCATGTTAGTAGTTTTATACCTATCCTAATGGAGACTACTTCTTATAACTCAAAAAAAAAATTACCTTCAAAACCTTACAATGTCTATTTGGCCTCCCATGATATTTGGTAACATTCCAACAAAGAAATATCAGAAATAGAGCTTAGAACCAACTAGTCACCACGAGATTCTTGAAAAACACATAAATAGCTTTCAGCATATTAACACAAACATGGAACAAAAATAAATAAATGACATGTTTTTCATTTTTGTGACGATAAGTCCAACCACTCTTCTGTTAACCTACATATGGTACAACAAATTAGGGGTAGGTGATGACCAGCCCTTTTAACATATAGCATGTCATTGAAGTCAATAGGTTCCTATCCAGTTCATAGCAGAATGTCTACAGAATCAGACAATGTAATCAGTTGAAACAAAATCCAGTAATCCTAAAAAGTGCAACAGTTCTCAAGTTTGATCTAGTCCATGGTCTGCAGTCAAAAACTAAGAGAAACCAGATGCAGTCCTCTGGTTACATGTGCTCCCACTTCCTCCACTCATCAAAGAAATATAAGAATTTTGTCCCTTCCTCAGAGCCTATTCTAGCTTTTCCCTAATCCCCTCGTTCTAATTAATGATTTATAGTATTTATTGAAACTGTTGGAACATTAGTGTAGGTGTTATATGTTCAAATGAAGTTACTTCCATCCAAGTAAGTTGATATACATAAAAAAGTATACTCATTCAAAATACTACAAATCAAAGTTAGGCTACAATTTTCCATTTTTTTTGTAAAGAGCAGGGGCCACCAGTGAGGAGGTTTTAATTCTACAATTGAGTGTCTTTGTTCAAAATACTTCCACTTCTTTTTTCAGTTAAGCAGGGGAAATTAGGGGAAAGCAGACATAACTTTATTTTTAAAGAAAAAGATTCTTGAATTTTCTTGGAAAAAACAAGAAGTTGTTGAAATTTTCTTAAAAGTTCAACATGCAAAATCGTTTCTTGAATTCCAACATCCAAAATCGGGTTCTTTGGAAGAATGTCAAGATAATGAAAAGAGTACCAATAAATAGATCAATTGATGTAGGGTTTAGGGTTTTGATAGGACATCGTCACTTGAAAACACCAACAAGTCCAATGAACTATTCTTAAAAATTAAACGCAAAATCGACTTCTTGAATCCCATTATGCGAAATCGAGTTGAATCATGATAGATTTTCCGATAGCCGCCGGTAGCGTAAAACTTCCGACTCTTTTTCAATAGGCGGTCGGAATTGTAATGAGGTGAGTTCTCTATTTTATAGTTTTAGAGAACGCGGCTGAAAAATAGAACGCGGAAAAATAACTACTTAATACAAAATATATTATTTTTTGTAATTTTTTTATTAAAATACTTTTTTTTAATGAGAAAAAATTATTTATTGAATGTGAAATTTGTTATAATCATATAAAACTTATATTATTTAATTTGTTATATTTTTATGAAATTTATGTTTCAAAATTCTAATAGTAGGTTGCAACAAAAAACTTATTAGATTATAAATTAATTTTTTATACATATTATATGGATTTTTTAAAATTAAGTAAAAAAAATATATATTAAATTCATAATCGAAAGGTATATCTATCTGATGAATATTATCACTTTTAAAATATTTCATATTGTTTTATTTAACTTAAAATAGTTAAATATTTTTGTATAGTATTATAATTACAACATTTTTTTAGTTTTTTTCTTACTTTCTTATCTTTCACGTACAATATGTTGGGTATTGCTGCTAAAAAGTTTTTTACTTTTAGAATCAATTTATTAAAAATTATTTTTTGAGAAAAGAAAATATGTTTGACTAATTTATTTGAAAGAATTTTTGATAAGCAAATTATATTTGACTATTTTTACAATTAAAATTTTTTAATTCAAATTACGAAAAATACAAGTATCGATATTTTTTTAATTTTAAAATTATTTTAAAGAGAAAAACTATTTTTTAAAAACTCAAATCAAAAGAAAATGAAAATTTTTAGTTGTTACCTTTCTAGGGGAGCTTAAAATTTAATTGTTATTTTTTAAAAAATTGCAAAAGTATTGTTGAAACATATTGAAATGAAGAATCATTTTGTTATTAAATTTAATATTTACCTATTATCTTCTTCTTCTTCTTTTATAATCCTCTAAAGTTAAAAAGAAAATCAAATTAAAATAAAATAATATGTACATTAAGAAAAGAAAATTTTGTTATTTGTAAATTTTTTTTGGTAGGACTGAGATATTTTATTTATATTTTTTCTCTTTTTCCGTGATTTTGCAAAAAAAATTGTTATCGTCTTCATAATAATATGAAAATATAATATATAAAAAATAATATATAATTATAAAATAAAATACAAATTTATCATTAAAAATAAACTAAAATTCTTAAATAAAATTTGATCAAACTTATGGAAATAAAAAATACATTGGTACATTTTACTTTACTATATAAGAAATGTGAATACGCAAGCAACACTCCGTCAATATGCTTACTTACTTATTCACATTTCAATTCAAATAGGATCCACTTTTCTTTTAATTTGCAATGTCTCATTGTATTGCTTGTACACATTTACATAACAAAAAAACTTGGGGCCACTCAAACAGGGCCCACTTCTCTATTAATTTGCACTTGTATTGCTTATATACATTATTTTGATTTTTTGGCCAAAAACATTCTTCAACTATACCCCAAACATAAACTACATCCTTAAAGTATCATTTTTAGCAGAAAGAATCCTTTAACTATACCCCAACCTTAAACTACATCCTTAAAGTATTATTTTTAGCAGAAAATATCCTTTAAGTATTTGTAAGTGAACAACTTTCATCCTTTTGTTAGATATTGTCAAAAAAATTAAGGGATCTTACGAAAAAATGAGTAGTTAACGTGACTATCAACAAAAGTCATTCTGGAAAATTTCATTACTTTCTACAAGAAGTTCTTCAAAAATAAATCTTAGACACTGTTGCTCATGTAAACTAAAAATGATTGGAAAGTGTGAGTGCACATGATTTGCCTTTTTCGTAAAGAAAAGAAGTTGGAATGAATTATTTTTACTTTTTTCTTAACCAATTAAATGAATAGATTTTTGGGTCAATCTAATATCAAAGTGATCAAAATATTGATTATGTCTCGTATTTGAGTTTCATTCTACATTATTAGAAGCAGAAGTCTCCAACAAATGTCGCTTCTAGCATATTCAATTGAGAAGAAACATATTTAAACTAATAATATTTTTAATTAAAATTACATGAAAAATGAATGAAAAAAAATGATCAAATTAAAAGATTTTGCATAATTCTTAACTCAATTACGAAAAAGTTCAGGATAATATTCTTGGCATATTTAAGAATAATAATTAGGAAGGGACGACTTAATTTTTGTGGGATATATCGATTAGTTTTCTGATAAATTCAAGTAGAAGGATGGAATTTGTTTACTTTAAAATACTTGAAGGATGTTTTCTGCTAAAAATGATACTTTAAGGATGTAGTTTAAGTTTGGGTTATAATTAAATGATGTTTTCTGCTAAAAATAATACTTTAAGGATGTAATTTAAGTTTGGGGTATAGTTGAATGATGTTTTTGGCCAAAAACTCACAATATTTACATAGCAAAAATCATTGGCCAGTGGCCACTTGAATATTGTTCATTTGCCATCCATTCGAGGACCCAGTGAATATTTGTAATTTCTTTCATTTTAAAATTTATATATCTTGTAAATTTCTATTTAGTATAACTTTTTTACCCCAATATTTACATTAATTGACATACAATTATATATTTTGAAAAATAACTTAGAATAAATAATTAATGTTGAGGAAAAAATATCAAGAGAAGTTTTTTTAATTTTGATATGCTATGTAACTTTAAATAAACATTAATTACTAAAATTTAATTATCTTCGTATTACTTATTTCTATTTTAATTATTCCATCTTCTATTTTACATGAAATAATATATAAATTTTACGATTTATACATATATTATAAGCACGTTTCTAATTTAAATTTTCAAAAAAGTCCTACTAAATAGGTAGCAAATATTTCTATGATTAAATTTATACTTTTAATTCAGCTGTCCAAAATTATATCATCTTTTATTATTATTGACTAAGAAATACATTTGCTTATTATTTCTCGATTTTTTTATTCATAAATTTCCTTTAATTTCTAATTTTAATGTTAGATTATTGATATTTTAGTAGAAAAAACAAATATTATTGTACTTTCAAAATTATCACGAGTAAAAATTACGAATTTCAAATAATTTGGGTTCCCTTTTTCTAGTATGTATATAAGGCAGAAATCTTTTAGTTCTAAAAAATTAACTTTATGCTTATACCATTATACTTCTCATTTTTTTTAAGAAGAGAAAAATGTTAAGCTTCAATTTAAAAGTAGTTTTAAGAATTTATTAGAGGTTTAATTTGTCAAATCAAAATATTTTTTCCCAAAAGAAAAAACACTTTTAGCCTCCTGACAATAATGTTAAAGAAAAGAGGCCCAATCCAATTTCTTTTGTTTTCATTTTTTCTGCAAATAAACTTAAAAAAATAAATAAAAATCTTGTCCAGTCAAAGTGCGTAGTATTTGTTTATTTTCTTAAATTAGTGATGTTTTAAAATAATCAAGAAGGTACTAATGATGGTTATTTTAAGTTTCTTAGAGTGTGTCAACTCAATCGTGAAAACTATAGTTAGATAAAAGATTATTTTTTTTAAAATGACACACGTATCAAATATTAGCCTCAAGTCAAGTAAAATAATCACAATTTAAATGTTGAATAATACAAGTGCTTGAACATGAAAGTCTTATTCCAAATACAATTTCAAAGAATACTTTGCAAATGAACTAAAACATTTCATATTTTTATGTATTCGTGCAGCAGTATAATGTTTTCTTTGTTATATTCAGGATAACGTAGACTTGAGACTTTAGCTCCGATTTCGCTGTTATAAAGAAATGAAATCATGTAAAGAAATTTCTCAAACAAACAATTCTGAAAAATCAGTTGGCGATCTGAACAAATTTCATTTGCTAAAAAATGTGGTGTATGTCTTTTTTGACATCAGCTACTGAAAATTACATTCAACAAATGAGACTAGGACAAACAGCCCACTCTATCTAAGTTTCAGTAATGTGTACTGAATAATGAGTCTCTCCTAACTAGAAAAGTTAGTTCTTTACAAAATTGTGTAAGGTGAAGAGCCTCAAAACCTATTCAAGCGATAAGTAAGATTAATGAACACATCCTCACTACAGGGAATTGTGACACCGCCCATTGGATGATTAAATCCAAATTCTTCCTCAGCTTGACTAAGCAACTCTTGAAATAAAGGTTCACTCAAGAATGAAATGGGGATAACAAATCTCTTTTTCTGCTTCTCCCCAACATAAACAGCAAAATAGCCTTCCGGAATGTCTCCAGATGTAGAAGTCTTCTTGATTATGCGAGGCATACGGATAGCCATGGTCTTTTAGTTCAATATAGATGAGCAAATAAGGAAGGGAAGAATTAGTAAGGACTCTGAAAGCAGAGAATGCTTTTGGTATGTTTTCAAGTTTTGCTGAGTGTTGTTATGGTAAGCCCTTCTTTGTATGTGTTTATATAGGCTAATATCAAGTTGTACAATTCTACTGATGTGCATTCAATGACATTTTGTAGGCACCAGCTAAAGACAGTAGCACCTGAAGTATCACATGGTTTTGCCTTCCAACTCATTGTCATAGTACTATTAATGCAAACTCTCATGTGTCCACTTATATAAAAACTATAAGAGAAAACAAATCAATCATATAGAAGATTCAACTGGTAGAGAGGCATTTGTTGTACTGTTGATTGACAATAGCACATGGTTTTGCTACTCAACTCATTGTCAAGTATATATCATCTTACTCATTGCTCTTCAATATCAGCAGTCCCTACACCCCAGTGTTTTTCAGGACAAGATAGAGAACTGAACATTTTTAGAAATCAATTTGCTAACATTGAGTCATTGTCAACAGAAGGATCTTTTGAGTTTGATCAGAATGATAATAACAGGTAAAATTTACTACAATCTGACCATTTGCTTAGTCCCTCAAGCTAAGCCATTATGTAGGATCAACCTTTCTGAATAAAATAAACCAAGTCATTTCAATAGATTTTGCCTAAATGTTTCCAAATAGTAGAGAATACAATATATTTTTTACTGGCTATCTCTATGTCTCTGTTCATGTAACGCAAATCTTCATTAAATTATGAGTGAGTCAAAACTTTATTATTTCTAGAAATTTGAGTTCGTATTCAAAAGTACAGATACTATTTCTTATGAAGAGTTCATAAAGTGTAATTATCATTTTTACCAATTGAATGAGGTATGCCACTTAAGAGGACTAGATTGTAGTTCATTATGATTAAAAAACCATGAGAGTTGAGCAAAAAGTTTCTATTGCAATGAATTGATTACATTCAATGTATGGAAGTAAAAAGTTTCATTACTTCAATTTCTTTTGAAGTAGAAAAATGTGTTCTAGTCTAGCTAGTGTTTCTTCTAACTCTCAACTGTACACAGTGGAGTTCCTGGCTTACTACAGCTATACAAAATTGTGTAACAAAATAATGGGGACTAGTTTCCTTCTCACTTCCTCAATCGAGATGTGAGATCCATGAACAAATCCTCACTGCAGGGAATAGTAACACCGCCCATTGGATGTTCGAAGCCGAATTCATCCTCGGCGCTAAGCAAGTCTTGAAACAAAGGTTCGCTCAAGAATGATATCGGAATCACAAATCTCTTTTTCTGCATCTCTCCAACATACACAGCAAAATGGCCCTTGGGAATATCTCTAGTTGCAGAAGACTTCTTGATGATCATACGGAGAATAGCCATGATCTCTTAGTTTTAGTATAGATGAGAAAAAAAGGACTGTTAAGGGAACTCAAAAGCAGAGAAAACTTTGATGTTTACTGAGTGTTGTGGTGGTAGATACCTCTTTGGATATATTTATATAGGAAATGGCAACTCATATTGATGATGTGAATTGATTAAGAATTTTTGGGCACCAGCAGAAGACAATGGCACTCAAGTATCACATGCTCTTGCCTTCCAATAGGCCCTACCTTTTTTGTAACTTTGGAAAGAAGCATTCTAATTTTAAGAAGTGATGAGAAGTCAATAACCTCTTGATATGTGATGAAGAGCCATTTGGATTGGGCATCACATGGTCCTGCCTTCCAGCTAGTTGACATGAGTAATTGCTTTAGCTCATATCAGATCAAGTTCAATAGGTCCTACATATATTTTCCTAGAGGGAACAAAGGATCTCTAAGAATCAAGTCCATAAATATTGCTGGTAGCTTATAATGATTTCTAGGAATAAAACATACCCCAGATGCAAACTTTGTATCCACTTATATACAAAATATATGAGATAAGAAGTCAAAAATATGAAAGATTTCACTGGTTGACACTGTTTTATTGACAATAGCGTATGAAGTATCACAGTCTTGTTCCCCAACTCATTGTCTAATATATATGATCTTAGCCATTGCTCTTGAATAGCAGCAGACCCCAGTGTTTCTCATAACAAGATAGAGAACAGACTATCTGTAGAGATCAAATTGATAAATTTACTGCAATAGCTGACAACTTGTAGGATCAACATTCCCGATTAGAATAACCTGTGTTATTTCAATAGATTTTGAAAAGTGTTCTCAAATAGTAGATAATGTTTATGGGCTTTGTGTTTGCAAATCTCCATAAAATTATGAATCAGTCAAAAAGAAGACGACTGGACTGTGGAGAAGGAGAAGAGGCAGAACAGAATCGAGAGGAAACTGAAAAAGAAGTCTATTTTCATGAAGACAGTAGAGAAGAGGAAGTGAGGGCAACTGAACACTCCCAAATCCTAGAAGATAGTGCCATGCAAGTTTCTACTATGGTGAGAAGTGAAGATAACATCTCCGGGTTGACAACAATTGAAGATGAGCCCAGGGGAAGGGAGGATCTGAATTTTGATATTCCTATATGGATTCATCAGAACATTATCAAATTTGCCAAAGAATTTGGTGTCGACATCAAGGGGTGCAAAGAGGAAGCAACAAGTTTATTCATGAAAACAGACAACATGAGACAAAAAAAATTCAAACAAGGAAGAAAAGAACAGGAGAATGACCTCGGAAACAAAGGGAGCCAAAGAATTGAAGAGTCTCAAGTGCGGAAGTAATTTCAGAAGTAATGGCATAAAAAGCTACAAAATTAATGTTGATCAATGACAGTCTCCATAGTGTCATGGAATGTGAGGAGCCTTAATCAGGCAAGCAAGAGGTGTATCATCAAAAATTTAATTCATAAATGGAAAGCTAATGTTTATTGCTTTCAAGAGACCAAAATTCAAGGAGATATCAAGAATTTGGTTAGAGATTTGTGGGCAAATAGAGGGGAGGGGTCAGATATTGTCAGCTGGAAGTCAGTGGGACAAGGGGAGGTGTCTAATTCTATGGGATGGGAAAAGTAAGTAGTCTGGGGGCCTATTCCCTAACCTGTAAGTTCAGAGGGAAGAACCGCGACTTCGCTTGGTGTCTCACAGGCATCTATGCTCCTAACGGAAGAGTAGAAAGGGAAGAAGTATGGTGAGAGTTAGGCTCAGCCAGAGGACTTTTCGAAGGGCCTTGGATAGTATGTGGGGACTTTAACACTGTCAGATTTCCTCAGAAAAGAGAAACTGCTCTAGATTCACAAGAGCAATGTATGATTTGAATGATTTCATTGAGGATATGAGCCTTGAAGACCCACATTTGATAGGGGGCAAATACACTTGGAGGAAATGGGATAGTCACGATGTTACTGCAGGCTTGATAGGTTTTTATTTTCTGAAGAATGCAATGAGGAATTCAAGAATATTAAGCAGACAACCTTACACAAGGTGAACTCTTATCACACACCCATTATGCTCCAAAGTGGGAATTGGGAACCTAGAAGATCTTATTTCAAATTTGAAAATTGGTGGCTGCAAACAGAAGGGTTTCTGGATAGAGTTAAGATGTGGTGGAACTCTATAGTCTGTGAAGGGAGGCCAGAGTTTATCTTAGCTTTCAAATTGAGAGCCTTAAAAGATAAATTGAAGGAATGGGCTAAGACCTCCCATGGGAATTTAATAATACAGTAGGCTGATGATACATTGATCTTTTGTGAGGCTAATAAGAACTAACTTATGATTCTCAGGCTCATTTTTGTTCTTTTTAAGCAATCTCAGGATTACACATCAACTGGAATAAGAGCTTCATATAGCCAGTTAATGAGGTTCCTAACCTAACCTCATTGGGTCTTTGGTGGAAGTATTGGGGAGCTACCAACTGTCTATCTGGGCATGCTTCTGGGTGATCAGAATATGTCTATAGATATATGGAATGGGGTGGTAGAGAAGTGCGAGAAGAGGTTGGTGAACTGGAAAAGTCAATATCATCTGCTGCGCACCTCTATTCCTCTTCTTCTGCCGGAGAAGGGGAACTTCAACTAAGAAAGAAGAAGAATAAGAAGAATTGCTTAAGTATGGCCGTCAATATCTTTCCTTACGAGGAAGACTAACACTAATCAATAGTGTTTTGGACTCTATGCCTACCTATATGATGTCCCTCTATCCCTGATGGGGTCATTGAGAGATTGTATGTTCTAAGAAGATTATCCGTGGGAAGGGAACAGTGAAACCAAGAAGTTCCACTTGGTGAAATGGATGCACTGATTGGAAGTAAACAAAAGGGGGTATGGGGGTCAGGAACTTAAAAACTTAGAACCAATGTCTGTCTTATGATGAAATGGCTCTGGAGATTTGGACATTTGCTTCTAGGGAGTCAGCTCCCTGGAAAGAAGTTATCCAGCTGAAGTATGAAATGGCAGTTGGACCACCAGAATGGTCACTGATACTTATGGGATCAACCTTTGGAGATCCATCAGAAACTTGTGGCCGAATTAGAGAAAATTGCAGCATAAGAACAGAAGATGGCAGGATGGCAGGAAGGTACTTTTCTGGGAAGACAATTTAGCCCCCCTAAGGGACACCTTCAATGATATTTACACCCTGAATCAACAAGAAAGGTGGCTGAAGTCTGGTCAAATCAGGGATGGAATTTGAGCTTTAGAAGACCTTTTAATGACTGGTCAAATCAGGGATGGAATTTGAGCTTTAGAAGACCTTTTAATGACTGGGAGATTTTGAGGTTAGTTGAGTTCTAGAGCAAATTGGAGCAATTCAAAGGAACCTTAACTGACCAAGATAGATTGGAGTGGAAGGGCCACAGTCAAGGTAGTTTCAGTGTGAAAGTGACCTATAAAAAATTTAACGCTTATATTTATTAGATTGAGGACTGGCCTTGGAAGGTTATATGGAAAGTCAAAATTCCTTATAAAGTTTCCTGCTTCACTTGGCTTGTGGCCACAAGGTGTTTTAACCCAAGAAACCTCATGAAAAGGGGGATACATCCAAGTCCAAGGTGTTTTTTCTGTGAAGAAAAGGCTGAGAGTGTAACCCACCTTTTTATACACTGCAGGATTAACCGTCAACTATGGGAAATGTTCCCAAGTAAGAAAAGCCTGAATTGGGTAATGCCAAGGAAAATAGAAAAGACTTTGAATATCTGGATCAGATATGCTAGCATGTCAGACCATAAGGATAGGTGGAAAATTATACCAGCTTGCATTTGGTCGGCTGCTTGGACAGAAAGAAACCTCAGGTGCCATCAGAACAAGAGCAACAATATCCAGAAGATGAAGATGAAGTGTTTAGTTTTGTTTCACTTTTGGTGTAAACAGGAGTATAGGGAAGATGTAGAATCAATTAGGGATGTCTTAGGATTATTGAAAATTTTTGTTAAAAGGGTTGAAGATCTTCTAGATACTCCTCCACAATTGTAATTAGGAAACCTGTAACTTGTCGTGGCAGGTTTCTGTTTTTGTGGAAGTAAAATACAAGTCATTACCTTCTTAAAAATATATATAAATATGGAATACATATTATTAAGAGTTAATCAATTTACATAAAGTTCTATTGGATTGAGTTGAACTCAGTACTTTCACATTGCTGCAGAATGGCAGATCTAGTACATGTTGAGTTACACTTCATTGTATGATGGACACTACGATGTGTATTTTAACTTCATTTTGACCAGAGAGTATAATTCTGACCAACGGAATGAGTTGAGGCACTTTAGAAGACTAGATTCTGACTAAAATACGACGAGAGTTGAGCAAATAGTTTCTATTGCAATGAATGGTTTACATCAATGTATGGTATAGAATGAAACCATGCAAGTAAAAAACTTTCAGTACTTCAATTTCTTTTGAAGTAGAAAAATGTGTCATTAGTCTAACTAGTGTTTCTTCTAACTCTGAACTGTACAGTGTCTATCCTGGCTTACTACAACTATACAAAATTGTGTAATTAAAAAAATGGGGACTGGTTTCCTTCTCACTTCCGCAATCGAGATGTGAGATCGATGAACAAATCCTCGCTGCAGGGAATAGTCACACCACCCATTGGATGGTCGAAGCCAAATTCTTCCTCAGATTGACTCAGCAAGTCTTGAAATAAAGGTTCGCTCAAGAATGATATGGATCACAAATCTCTTTTTCTGCATCTCCCCAACATACACAGCAAAATGACCCTTGGGAATATCTCTAGTTGCAGAAGACTTCTTGATCATACGAAGAATAGCCATGATCTCTTAGTTTTAGTATAGGTAAGAAAAAAAGAAGGATTGTAAGGTTACAAAAAAGCAGAGAAAGCTTTGATGTTTGCTGAGTGTTGTGGTGGTAGATACCTCTTTAGATATGTTTATATAGGAAATGGCAACTCATATGATGTGTGTTGAATAGGAATGTGTGGGTACCAGCAGAAGACAATGGCACTGTAGTATCACATGCTCTTGCCTTCCAAGTATTGAAAACTTTGTGGTGTTAGTTAAAGAACAATATGCCCTACCATATTTTGAAACTTGGAAAGAGCCATTTGGATTGGACATCAGTTGAAGACAATGATATATTAGTAATCACATGGTCCTGCCTTCCAACTAGTTAGCATGATTAATTGCTTTGGCATATATAAGTTCAAGTTCAATAGGTCCTACATATATTTTCCTATAGGGAACAAAGGATCTCTAAGAATCAAATCCATAAATATTGCTGGTAGCTTATGAGGATATCTAGGAATTAACCATACCCCAGATGCCAACTTTGTGTCCACTTATATAAAAAAGTAAGAGATAAAAAGTTGGCTTACTAAAATTCCAAGCCAGTTAGTCAAAATCAGACAATCAAATAGAAACAGGGGAATATTATATATGCAAGAACAATCCATTGATTAATAGTTGGCTCCCTAAGTACATAATCTTGTTTGTTATCTTTTACAAGGACATTGGTTTTTTCCTAAACGAAGATACATAAGTTGGGATCTTCCACCATAAATAGCTTCCCATCTCTATATCCCAAACACAACAATTAGTACTTTTTTAGTAGCATTAAGCTCTCAAATTTAAAGAAAACATACAAAAATGGCCATCAAAAAATCAAACAAGTTATCACAAGCTGCAGTTTTGAAGCAAATTATGAATAGGTATTCAAATTTGGGTATGCTGATATTTATATTTGCTAATGAGTCCAACCAAATGATCCCTTAGAAAAACAATCATTTAAGTAAATGAAGTGTAAGGAAATTCATGAGAAACCAAAAGTGGCCGATAATGCAAAGGACAAAATAGACCTGATCAGTATATCAGGTGCTGTGCTCGCCACAATCGGAATAAACTTTTTGTCAACCTGTTGGAGAACTTTGGCACCCTCCAGGCTGTTTTAATCAATGGTATCAGCAACCAATGAATCTCCAACAAAATGCAAGATGCCAGAATTGACACTGAGTACAGTATACACTGATTATTATTCTCTGTCCAGCTCTGTTCTGCATCTCAATAGGAAAGGTAAAGTTCATCATCTTAACAAAATAGTGAAGAATCAAAAACATCCAACATATAGCTAAGGTACTCAACTGTAATCTCTGGAAGTCCCTCCATTTTATCCCAGA
This sequence comes from Solanum lycopersicoides, assembly GCA_022817965.1. NCBI lineage: Eukaryota > Viridiplantae > Streptophyta > Magnoliopsida > Solanales > Solanaceae > Solanum > Solanum lycopersicoides. The sequence continues at coordinate 132,111,481 of CM040618.1, forward strand.
ATCTAAGTAACTTCGAATTTTTGTTGGTGCATATTCTGAAAAATTGATTAAACAAAAGGTCAGGCATGACAATATTATTACAAGATAAGAACACAAGCAAGATGGAATTTGAAAATCTCTAATGCTTTCATGATTAACGAGAATGCAGCCTAAGATAATCTTGAAAAGTGGGTGAAAGAAATGAAGCTAATTAACTGAAACATGCACTATGAAAATTCAGCTCTTATTCAGGTCAGGGACAAGAGGGACAAGTGGCAGGAATGGTTTACCTTCTTTTAACTTCCCATCGTGTTACATGTGCACTCCCCTTGAGCTTGCAATTTGCTATTCCAGGTGTTAACAAGTTCCCTTTTCACACTTGGCCTGAAGAGAGAAACATCAGGTCTCGTTACTGACATATTTAATTGAAATAATATCGGAAAGAGACCTAACAACCCTCCTAAGAAATTGGATAACACTACCGTTCATCACAGAAGAAACCGTCAGCACAACTTGGGGTGGAAGATTGATCACATTGATGGGATGACTGCTGTGGAAGCTCCCAGCAAATAGCTTCTACAGAATTATCCAGTCTACTAAGTACTAACTGCTATAGTTTCTGCACGAAGGAAAAGAACATTAATTAGTTGCACACGCTTTCTGTCATCAATGATTAATAACACAAACAAGCACTCAAGAACAAATTACCAGGCATGAGTGGCACATCATGAATAGTCTTTGATTTCCTGCTGCCTTTCTTCTAGACTCACTCATGGCAAAGAACTTATTCTTGCCTTGGTAAAATGTAGGAGCTGAATGATTTCTTCTAATCTTCTTCTTCCTTATAAGCTCATCCATTTTACCTCGATTTACAGCATCAACCCATTTATGGGAGTCCCTATCCTCCACCCTAGAGAAGAGCATAGCTCATGGTATCAACTAATTCTTAAGATTCTCTGCACATCTCTTATCCTTCAATTTGGACCTGTATACCTTCACTGTATAAACATTGGGACCTGAGATGTATCCTGAGAGGTTGAATGAACCATCACTTGCATTCAAATTGTTAAGGGAACTCAGACGAACCCCTAACCTACTGAACAATAGTGGCAACAGAGAAGGAGAAACACGTGTGCAGAACAGGTCATCCTCACTGCATGCAAATAAAAAAAATTCTAAGAAACCATACAGGAAATATCCTTAAGTAACTGGTTTATCAAAGATGGACCTTTCGATAACAACAATTTTGAAGGAGACTCTGGGATGCACAAGGTGATTCTCAGCAGACACACTTTCAGAGAATGCAATACCCTCTTAATTCTTCCAGGTTACATGCAAACAAAAACATCAGTACCTGTTTGAGTTTGAGGAAAACAAGAAGTACCTGGAGCACATTTGCTTCCTTTGAACTGGTTGGTTGTAAAAGCACTGGAAATAGTATCCCTGTAACTCCTCTTACATACTAGAACTAGAATTAGGCATAGGCATTGCCAAAGAAGAAAACAATTATCAAAGTGGAAAATTCACATAGACATTGTAAATTCTTGAACATAATAAACCACTAAAGCAAAACAATATCAATTACATTGTTGAATGTCAATAAGACACATCAAGAAGTCAAATTCTTTAACATAAAGCCCTAAAGAACCTAAAACAATTAAAATACAAAGGCATCATAAGAAAATCTTGAAATAGCTTACTTGAAGGACCCAAAAATCTATTTGACCTTAATCCATCAAAAAGAAGGGAAAGTTTACTTGAAGGATCCAGAAATCTATTTGAGCTTAATCAAGTACTTCACCATTAAAGATTCCACAAACAGTTACAACACTAGAGAGAAGCCTAAAAGTAGTGAGTAAAACATCAATCAGACAACTAGAGGTACCATACATTCTTTACTACATGAAAGACATTGTAGAATCTTGATAAAAATTCAGAGACGTCGTAAATTCTTGAACACAAGGTAAAACAATATCAATAACATTGTTAAATTCCAATCAAGAAACATCAAGAAGTCAAATTCTCCAACATAAAGCCCTAAAGAACCTAAGACGCAAGGCTTCATAGGATAATCGCAGTAGGAAAATCCATCAAAGAAAAAGAAGAGAGAAAGCTTACTGCCAGAGAGAGGGAGAGAGACATTATGGGAAGTGTTCGTGTTCATGTTCATGTTTAAAAGAAGTTTCTATACCATTTTCAGCAATGTTACAGATTAACATCTTGAAAATTGGTCCCGAGCAAAGTATCTGGTGAAGGAGGAGATGGTTCTGGACTAAAAAACGGCAGGCCAGAATCATAATTCTCAGTCTGTTTAAGAGGTCCATAAGATGATCGTCTTCATAAAAATGACCTTGGTTAATGAAGATTTTTCTGAATCTCCTGACAATTTTTTACCACATTAGTTATACTAACACCCAAAATACACAGAACATTAGACTAATGCCCAAAATACACAGAATTTGTATAATCAAGAAAACAACCATTTTCTTATGAAACACATGCAAAAGAATCTTGTTAGCTACTGGAGTATTTCCTTAAACATGAATGATGTCATAAATAGTTTTCCAAATTAAGTTGGAAGCTATTTGAGTTTCAAGTCCCCATATTTCAAAAAGAGAGAACCTCCACCATTGACTTGTTACTGATGGTATTAGAACAAAAAAAAGCTCATTCCTTGGAAGTAACAATTCATAATTCACTAGCTATAATCAACCCAATTAAAACATGAAATGGACCTTAAGAGACAATGCACACAAATGAAACTAGAATGCCTTAAACCCTCAAAATCCTTCTTGCTATCATCAAGATGGAGCACAGAACTGATAAAAACTGTGCTATTGATACCTCAGAATGGACTAACTACCCTGAGAAAAAGTGTTTGTCATGCTTTGTTTTCCATAATTAGACAGCCATATATCCTTCAGAGGGAGGAATATGAATGTTGAAGAGAATAAGATATAAACTATTGTAAAAGGTCTGATACCTTTCTCTTTGAAAGACTCATTTGCAAATGGCTTACATGTACTTACACTTTTTGAATGTAACGTTATCGAAAGAAGAGTGACAGATGTTGGCTGCTTGTGAATCAGATTTAAGGTAAGTGCTTTAACCAAAACATACAACTTCATGCTCAGAGTTATGTTGAACTTTAATGAATGTTGCATAATTTAATGCAATGGGATTTCTGGTAAATGGCAATCTTATCAAGTTCCATACATAAGTAATGAGGATATTAATAATGAACAGTTAAATACCGCCAACCAAATGATGCATGCATTAGTTTTGTTGAGCTTATTTTTTCTTATGTAGCTAACTGACTGATACATATTTATGCAGATATTAATTTTTCTTACGCGACCAAAAAAGGTTATATTATTTATGCAGAAGTTTATGCTGAGATTTATATTTACTAATGAGTCCAACCAAACGATCCCTAAGAGGAACAATTGTTTAACGTCACTGCATTTTAAGGAAATTCATGAGAAACCAAGAGCGATCATATGGATTATGCAAAGGCCAGAATAGACCTTACCAATCGTAAGTGTTGTGGTCTCCACAATCAGAATAAACTTCTCATCAACCTGTTGGGGGAACTTTGGCACCCTACAGACAGTTTTTATCAATTGTATCAGCAACCAATGAATCGCCAACAAAATTCAAGACACCAGAAGTGACAACGTGTATAATATCCAGATTCTTAAGATTCTCTGTTCCAGAACAGCTCTGCATCTCATACTGGAAAAGGTAAAGGTCCATCATCTTGTCCATATAGGTAAGGTACTCAACTGTAATCTCTGGACGGAAGTCCCTCCATTTTGTCCCAGAATCTAAGAAACTTTGAATGAACATAAGCAAGATATAATTTGAAAGAGACTGTGCGGCCTAAGAGACTTAGAAAGGGACGTTGTAATCTAAAATGCTTTCCTGATTAATAAGAACGCAATCTAAGATAATCTTGAAAAGTGGATGAAAGAAATGAAGCTAATTAACTAAACCATGCACTAGAAAATTCAGCTCTTATTCAGATCAGGAACAAATGGCAGGAACGGTTTACCTCCTTTTGACTCCCCATCGCGTGTACTTGTGCAAAATCCCCTTGAGTTTGTAATTTTCTATTCCAGATATTAACAAATTTCATTTTAACACTTGGCCTGAAGAGAAAAATATCAGGTCGTGTGAGTTACGAAAATATTTGATTGAGATAATATCATAAGGAGCCCCAACCCTACCAAGAAATATGATAATATTACCTTTCATCAGAGAACACACCCTTACCACATTTTGGGTGGAAGATTGAGCACATTGATGGATGATTGAGTGGAAGCTCCAAGCAGATAGCTTCTTCAGAATGATGCAGTCTCCTAACCTCTCTAGATTCTGCACGATGGAAAAGAACATTAATTAGTCGCACATATTTTCTGTCATAGTTGATTATTAACAGGAAAAAGCACTCGAGGAGAAATTACCTGGCATGAGCACATCATAAACAGTTCAAATGTTGTTATATCCTGCTGCCTTTCTTGAAGACTCACTTGTGGCAAAGAACTTCCTCTTGTTTTGGTAAAATGGAGGAACTCAACGACTTCTTCTACTCTTCTTCTTCCTTACAAGCTTATCTGTTTTACCTCGATTTCCAGCATCAGTCCATTTGTGTGAGTCACCATCCACCCTAGAGGAGAGAATAGCTCGTGGTAGCAAATAATTTTAAGATTCTCTTCACCATGAGAAAGTATGTGTCAAATCATCTCAATCATAATAAAATTCAGAAGGACCTGAACTATAAACATCCCATGGATCAAGTCCCCTATACTGGCCATACCAGTTTGCCCAATTACAAGTAAAACCACAAAACAAAAAATAAAAGAACATCTGTAAAAAATACTAACAAACACAAACCGTCAAACAACCTATCAATTGAGGAATGCATGCAACCCTATAGACTACGACAACCATTCCAAGTTATGAACATAATCGTTGTCAGTCCAATACTTTGCAAAATGATTACCAAATCATACTCTCCTCAGCATCGATCCATCTCGTGAGACACCAGATCCTTCAAAAGAAAGTACCAACTTCAGGTGATGAAGTAAAGTAATAAATCGAACAGAATTTTATGCACATCAAAATGCATTTAGATCGATGTCAAAGAAACTAATACTTACCATTGTCATCCATATTAACAATTCAGGTCCCAATGTCAATAGCAACAGATACAAGGGAGTACACAACATATAAGAATAACGAACATAAAAAGAACAGTTCTACAAGGGAGTAATCTCATCGAAAAAAGAAAGTGTTGTTATATAAGAATATTCATTTGGAAGGAAATACTTTGATACTAGAATTGAAAATCATACTAAGAGGAGAAATTGTATCTCATCAATTTTCATATAAAGCATATGCCCTCGTAATCAGAGGTAGCAAATATAGAAGGGTAAAACTCATCCGCACCGGGTGTATACACCAATCCAATATATGCATGACATGTGTTCAAATCTATAGTTCATTTTACTTAACCTAAATTAATTAACATGTGTTTTACTTCACTAAATAACATAATAATGGAAATCGCATTAGTTTGGTGTAAACACCCGGTGCGGTAAGTTTTTTCCAATATAGAAACATAAGAAATCATTGAAGAGCCTCACTGATCAGTGCCTTCTTTGCAAATAGTCCAAGAGATTAAAATTGCATAAAGCACGACTTGCCATATTCTCAGCAGCCCACATCTTTGATCCTCAAAACATTAACAAAATCAGAAAATATAAAATCCCTCATTCTCTTACATGACACAATTTACAACTTACAAGAAACAATCAAAATCAAAAAGCCTAGACCGTGTTCATTTCAAAGAAGGAAATAAGTCTAGACCATGTAAAAGAAAATGACCACTGACGGTGTATACGAAAGTCTGTCCAATCGAGTCTCTTCATTCAAAATACTACAAATCACAACATCTTATTATTGAACTACTTATTTTTTAAGAGTTGTGCCAGTAGGGCCTTCAACAAGAAAAACTCCACATCTTTCCATTCAATTGCTACATAATTCAGTTATAATTAAACCAAAAACAACACCACGAGTATCTATCATGATTCATGACTTCATAATTCAATTATACAAAAAGGTTCACCTCCATGTGGCGACCACTTTCATCTTTGCCTGTGAAAGAAAGGCCAGCATCTTTAAATTGCTGAATATCAGGATCCACCTATATAGCACAGGATAAGTTTTTAGCATATATTCCTTACTAAAGAAATCACATCTTATGGTCAACATATAATTATTAAACCAGTCCACCTAGATGTGCAATAGTTACACCACAGTTCCAAATTTGAAGAAAAAAAAGTGGTCAACCTCATATATATGACAGTGCCTCTCATCTGCAAAGCTCCGGTTGCCAACTCTGAGAAAAGATATAGTTAAGCCACTTGGTAATGTCAATGGGAGAAATCCTCCAAAATGGCTTCACAAACTTATCAACAAGCATGCCCAATGTATGTGAAAAAATTCTATGAGGAATTTCAAGAAAATCGGAGAGAAAAAACAAAGAACCATATCATTTTAAAAAAAAATACTTGGTCAGAAAACAAAAAATCAAATAATCAAAAAACAAAGTGTAGAAAAGATGACTTATCACATCTCTTTATCCATCAATTTGAGGCTGCATAGGTTCACTGTGTAAACACCAGGAAACACCAGGACCTGAGAGTATCCTGAAAGTTTAAATGCACCAACACTTGCATTCAATTTGTTAAGGGACTCATATGAATCCCAAACCCACTGGACAACATCGGCAAGGAGAAGGAGAAGCACATGTGCAAAAGCAGGTCATCCTCACTGCAGGCAATTAAAAAAATCTAAGGAACCAGCCAGGAAATCCTTAAGTTAGGTGGTGTATCAAAGACAGACCTTTCATTATCAACAATTTTGAAGGAGATACTGCGATGCGCAAGGGAGATTCTAGAAGAGACTCTTTCGGACAATGCAAGACCCTACTTGGACTTCAAGACTATATATGCAAACCAAACGATCAATCAGATCAAAGTACAGCTTTAGAAGTAAAGTATGTAAACCAAAATTTTTTACTTGTTTGATTTTGAGAAAACTAGAACTTGGAGTGCATTTGCTTCCTTCGAACTGGTTAGTTGTAAAATACATCACGAACAATTACTGCTAAAAAAAAAAAAACCAAGAAGTTTCCTTATTAGCAGGCAGCAGTCAACTCAATTATCAGGTAGGCTTATACAAAATCACCTTTTATACCAATATCTTGTCTATAATCATCAATTCCAAGGTACAAAACACTTGCCATCCTGTTAACACAATGGCCAGATAAAACTTCCAAGGACCAGGTTAGTAGTTCTATACCTATCCTAATGTCGACTACTTACTATAACTCAAAAGAATTTTACCTTCAAAACCTTACAATATCTATTAGGCCTCTCATGAGATTTGGTAACAATTCCAGAAAAGAAATATCAGAAATAGAGCTCAGAACCAACTAATCATCACAAGATATTCTTGAAAAACACATCAAAATAGCTTCAGTATCAATGGTGCCAACAATGGGAGTTAAATACTGCACATAATCTCTGCCAAATTGATTGCATATCTACCATGGAACAAAAATGAACAAGTGACATGTTTTTCTTTTTTTGTGGCGATTAGTCAAACCAATCCTAATGTCGACTACTTACTATAACTCAAAAGAATTTTACCTTCAAAACCTTACAATATCTATTAGGTTTCCCATGAGATTTGGTAACAATTCCAGCAAAGAAATATGTAGATATGGTACAACAAAGTAGGGGCAGGTGATGACCAGCACTTCTAACAAATAGCATTGTCATTGAAGTAAATAGCTTCCTATCCAGATCATAGCAGAATGTATACAGAATTAGACAATGTAATCAATTGAAACAAAATTCAGTAATCCTAAAAAGTGCAACACTTCTCAATTTTGATCTAGTCCACAGACTGCAGTCGAAAACAAAGAGAAACCAGATGCAGTCCTCTGGTTACATGTGCTCCCACTTCCTCCACTCATCAAAGAGCTATAAGAATTTTGTCACTTCCTCGAAGCCTATTCTAGCTTTTCCTTAATCCCCTCATTCTAATTAATGGTATTTAGTAAAACTGTTGAAACATTAGTGTAGGTGTTAAACGTTCAAATGAAGTTACTTCCTCTAAGATCCAAGTATTAATATATTTCTTTTTATTATACCAAAGAATAGAAAAGATACTAACTCAGTAACTCTAACCTGAAGGAGGTAAGTTGATACCTTCTGACAGAAAGGATACATAAAAAAGTACTCATTCAAAATACTACAAATCAAAGTTAGGCTACAATTTTCCATCTTTTTAGAAATAATCACAAGTCAAAAAGTCTAGAACATGTAAAGGAAACAGGCGGTGAGGGGGTTTAAAGTCTACAATTGAGTGACTTCGTTCAAAATACTACAAATTACAACTTACTTATAATTAAACTACTTATTTTTTTATAGTTGCGCAGTGGGCCTTCAAGAACAACTCCACGTCTTTCTTCAATTCCAATTTTCCAAGAGAAAGCAGGGGCAATTAGGGCAAAACAAATTCTTGAACATCCTTAACATGCACTGACAGGATGACAACATAACTTGCTTTTACAAAAAGATTCTTGATTTTTTTTTAAAAAAAAGCCAAGAAATTCTTGAAATTTTCTTAAAAGTTTCTTGAATTCCAACATGCAAAATCGAGTTCCTTGAAAGAATATCAAGATAATGAGAAGAGTACCAATATATAGATAGATCAATTGATTTAGGGTTAGGGTTTTGATCGGACATCGTCACTTGAACCATCAAGAACACCAACAAGTTCAGTGAACTTCTCTTAAAAATTAAACGCAAAATTGATTTCTTGAATTCCAATATGCAAAATCGAGTTGTTAAACTCGAATATGAAGAATGGCCATGAATCATGATAGATTTTCCGATAGCCGGTAGCTTAAAAGTTCCGGCGGTCGAAGTATTGAGTTGTAAAATGGGCACTAGCTTCTCTGTTTTATAGTTTTAGAACCAGTTAATACACGCGGCTGAAAAATAGAACGCGGAAAAATAACTACTTAATACAAAATATATTACTTTTTTGTAAATTATTTTATTCTAGTAATTATTTTTTATATTTTTTTGTAATAGGAAGAAATTATTCATTGAATGTGAAATTTGTTACTAAATCAATTCCATATTAAGTTAATTTTTTAGGCATTACTTATCTTTCAAATTAATTTAATTATTTAGCTTTAGACTATTTTTAAGTATTTTTTCAATTTTATTCTTCAATAGTAAGTACTGAAATTAGTGATTAATATTTAGTTAATTTAATCATAAATTTGACAATAATTAGTATAATTTACTTCTCCTTTTTCTTAAGAAGAGAAATTTTAAGCTTCTTTCTAACTAGAAAAAAAATCTATTCTGCTTTCATTTAAAAGCAATTTTAAGAATTAGTCAAACAAAAATAATTTTATCTAAAAAAACACTTTTAGTGTCCCAACAACAATGTCAAAGACAAAGAGGCTCTTAGCCCGACCCAATTTCTTTTGTTTTCATTTTTCTGCAAATAAACTTCAAAACATAAATAAAAATCTTGTCCAATCAAAGTGTGTAGTTTTTTTATTTATTTTCCTAAGTTTTTAGATAATCAAGAAGATATTAATGATGTTATTTCAAGTTTTTTAAAGTGTGTGTAGTCAATAGTAAAAATCAATAATCGAAAAAAGAAAGTTAAATAAAATGAAACACATACCAAATATTAGCCTCAAGTCAAGTAGAATCCATAATGTTGAGTGTGTGAAACACGGCCAAAAGATGATCACAAAATTAAATGTAATACATAAAAACGTTCATATTTTTATTATGTATTTCTGCAGCAGCATAATGTTATGTTTTCTTTGTTGTATTCAGGATAACGTAGACTTTAGCTCTTAAGAAGCTCCAATTCCCATGTTATAAAGAAATGAAATCATGCAAAGAAATTTCTCAAACAAAGAATTCTGAAAAATATCTGAAAAGATTTCATTTGCTAAAAATGTGGTGCATGTCTTTTTGACATCAGCTACTGAAAATTACATTCAACAATAGGCCCCCCTCTGTCTAAGTTTCAGTAATGTGTATTGAATACTGAGTCTCTCCTAACTAGAAAGGTTACTCCTTTACAAAATTGTGAAACGAAAAGCCTCAGAACCTACTCAAGCGAGAAGTAAGATTAATGAACACATCTTCACTACAAGGAATTGTGACACCGCCCATTGGATGATCAAAGCCAAATTCTTCCTCAGCTTGACTAAGCAAGTCCTGAAATAAAGGTTCTCTCAAGAATGAAATGGGGATAACAAATCTCTTTTTCTGCTTCTCCCCAACATAAACAGCAAAATGGCCTTTCGGAATGTCTCCAGCTGTAGAAGTTTTCTTGATCATACGAGGCATACGGATTGCCATGGTTGTTTAGTTCAATATAGATGAAGAAATAAGGATTGGAAGAATTAGTAAGGAAATCTGAAAGCAGAGAAAGCTTTTTGTATGGTTTCAAGTTTTGGTGAGAGCTGTTATGTGGTAGTATGTGTTTATATAGGCTAATATCAAGTTGTAGAATTCTACTGATGTGCATTGAATAGACATTATGTGGGCACCAGCTAAAGACAGTAGCACCTGAAGTATCACATGGTTTTGCCTTCCAACTCATTGTCACAGTACTATTATGCAAACTCTCATGTGTCCACTTATATAAAAACTATAAGAAAAAACAAATCAATCATATGTAAGATTTAGCTGGTGGAGAGGCATTTGTAGTACTGTTGATTGACTATAGCACATGTTTTGCTACTCAACTCATTGTCATTGCTCTTGAATATCAGCAGTCCCTACACCCCCCAGTGTTTTTCAGGACAAGATAGAGAACAGAAGATTTTTAGAAATCAATTTGATAACTTTGAGTCGTTGTCAACACAAGTTCTTTTGAGATAATTAATAACAGGTAATTCCCATTAGTAACCCAAGATATTTCAAAGATTTTGGGAAATGTTTCCAAATAATAGAGAATATAATATGTTTTAAGTGGCTATCGACATATGTGTGTCTATGTTTTGCAAATCTCCACTAAATTATGAGTCAGTCAAAACCTTATTAGATCCAAAAATATGAGTTCATATTCAAGAAGAGTATAGATGTTATTTCTTATAAAGAGTTAATTTGATTTGCATCTGTATTCTATCACATTTAGTTGCACTCAGTACTGACACTATACATCTTGAGTTATACCTCATTGCCGCTACCAAGTACAGCAAGCTTCATTTGAAACCATTAAGTGTAATTATCATTTTTACCAATTGAATGAGTTATGCCACTTAAGGGACCAGATTGTAGTTCATTCTGATTAACAAACGATAAGAGTTGAAGAAAAAAAATTCTATTGCAATGAATTGATTACATTAATGTATTGAAGTAAAAAGTTTCATTACTTCAATTACTTTTGAAGTAGAAAAATGTGTCCTCAGTCTACCTAGTGTTTCTTATAACTCTCAACTGTACACAGTGGAGTTCCTGGATTACTACAACTATACAAGATTGTGCAACAAAAAAATGGGTACTAGTTTCCTTCTCACTTCCTCAATCGAGATGTGAGATCGATGAACAAATCCTCACTGCAGGGAATAGTCACACCACCCATTGGATGTTCGAAGCCAAATTCTTCTTCAGATTGACTAAGCAAGTCTTGAAATAAAGGTTCGCTCAAGAATGATATGGGGATCACAAATCTCTTTTTCTGCATCTCCCCAACATACACAGAAAAATGACCTTTGGGAATATCTCTAGCTGCGGAAGACTTCTTGATCATACGAAGAATAGCCATGATCTTTTAGTTCTAGTATAGAAAAGAAAAGAACAAGAATTAGTATTAAGGAACTCAGAAGCAGAGAAGCTTTGAATACTTTAAAGTTTGCTGAGTGTTGTGGTGGTAGATAACTCTTTGGATATGTTTATATAGGCAATGGCAACTCATATTGATGTGGTGTTGAATAGAAACTTGTGGGCACCAGCAGAAGACAGTATCACTTAAGTATCACATGCTCTTGCCTTCCATGTATTGAAAACTTTGTGCTATTAGTTCAAGAACAATAGTCCCTACCTTATCTGATCCATTACAGAAATTTTGAGAAGTCATAAAATCTCATGATTTGTGGTGAAGAGCCATTTGGATTGGACATCAATTAAAGACAATGATATATAAGTAATCACATGGTCCTGCCTTCCAGCTAGTTGACATGAGTAATTGCTTTAGCTCATATAACATCAAGTTCAATAGGTCCTACATATATTTTCCTATAGGGAACAAAGGATCTTTAAGAGTCAAATCCATGAAAATTGCTGGTAGCTTATGATGAAAACTTTGTGTCACTTATATAAAAACTATGAGAGAAAAAAAGTCAAAACTATGAAAGATTTCACTGGTGAAGAGGTATTTGTTGCACTGATTATTGACAATAGCACATGAAGTATCACATGGTCTTGTTGCCCAACTAATTGTCTAATATATATGATCTTAGCCATCGCTCTTGAATATCTACAGACCCCAGTGTTTTTCATGACAAGATAGAGAACAGACTATCTTTAGAGATCAAATTGATAAATTTACTGCAATAGTTGACAACTTGTAGGATCAACATTCCGGATTAGAATAACCCGTGTTACTTCATACATTTCGAGAAGTGTTCTCAAATAGTAGATAACAGAAATGTTTATTGGCTACCAACATGTCTATGTTTTGCAACAAATTGTGAGTCAGTCAAAACCTTACTATTGCCAGAAATTTGAGTCTGTATTCAAGTAAGAGTTGATCAATTTACATCCATTTTCTATAGCATTCAGTTAGACTCAGTACTTTCACATTACTGCAGAATAGCATATCTAGTACATATTGAGTTATCGTACATTGTACGATGGATGCTACAAAGTGCATCTAACTTCATTTGGAACCACAAAGTGTAATTATTACCAATTGAGTGAATTTAGCAAACCATGAGACTTGAGCAAAAAATTTCTATTGCAATGTTTTGATTACATTAATGTATGGAAGTAAAAGTTTCATTACTTCAATTACTTTTGAAGTAGAAAAATGTGTCCTTAGTCTACCTAGTGTTTCTTATAATTCTCAACTGTACACAGTGGAGTTCCTGGCTTAGTACAGCTATACAAAATTGTGTTTACAAAAAAATGGGGACTAGTTTCCTTCTCACTTCCTCAGTCGAGATGTGAGATCGATGAACAAATCCTCACTGCAGGGAATAGTCACACCACCCATTGGATGGTCGAAGCCAAATTCTTCCTCAGCTTGACTAAGCAAGTCTTGAAATAAAGGTTCGCTCAAGAATGATATCGGGATCACAAATCTCTTTTTCTGCATCTCCCCAACATACACAGCAAAATGGCCCTTGGGAATATCTCTGGTGGCGGAAGACTTCTTGATCATACGAAGAATAGCCATGATAATTTAGTTTTAATATAGATAAGAAAGGTAAAAGAATTACAAAGGAACTCAAAAGCAGAGAAAGTTTTGATGTTTGCTGAGAGCTGTGGTGGTAGATATCTCTTTGGATATGTTTATATAGGCAATGGCAACTCATACTGATGTGGTGTTGAATAAGAACTTGTGGGCACCAGCAGAAGACAATGTCACTGAAGTATCACATGCTCTTGTCTTCCAAGTATTGAAAACTTTGGGGTATTAGTTAAAGAACAATAGGCCCTACCTTATTTTGGAACTTGGATAGAAGCATTATTCATTATAGAATTTTTGAGAAGCTATGACCTGGAACATGGACCACTAGGATGAAAAACATATCCATATTGGGAAACATAAAATGTTATCAATTAATATCCCAAAACAACAAGTAACATGAGAGAGGTCAAGCTCTTCCTAGCTTTGTTCAGACTTGAAAGGCTTTAATTATCAAGGATGACAGGCCCTACCTTTTCTTTGAGCTAATAGCAAAGTATCCCTCACATTCAAATAGCTAAACAAGTATTGTCTAGGTACACATCAAGTTTTATATCTTTTGACATGTTTTTGTTGTAAGCATTATTCCTGAGAAAACAAAAAAAGTTTATATGGCCATAAGCTTCCAATTCCAAGTGTTCCCTAGCATAGGTTTATAACTTTTCATTAATCATTATGGCCGTATTGGTTGAAAAGAATTTATGTATGGAGGCTTAGGAAGTGGTACTAAGATCGTAAAATTGTTGTTGTGCTATCTCAACATCACACTGTCACTTACCATTCTACTTGTCATTAAAATAAATATACAAAGCAGAAGACCATCAATAGGCACCTGATGGATATCATATGGTTTTACCTTCTCTGTCCTTTTGGGCACTGTTTATGATTTGTGATATAGTCCTACTTTCATGACCACACATAAAAAAGGTGAAAAACCAAAGGTGAATTTTTGCGCTGCTGAATCGGAAAGACAGCAAAAAAGACCACAAAAAGAGGCCAACCTGATTGCTTGGCGTAGTTGGTCTACATTGTAGACTCTATTTGAAGTAAGTAAAACACATAAAGCTATGGTTTGGATTCAATAACTTGAAAACAAAACATTATTAGTTAATATCTATATAGGCACTCTCTTAGAGAACCATAGAGTAAATAGTTGTGCTAATCAATGCTTTTAGAAATAAGTCGGCATAGATATATGCAATGTTTTCTTCTCATATCACAAGTCATTTGATCAGATGATTGGACCAACTTTGCAGATCAGAACTGTCCCGAGTTTTTCATATTCCGTGTTCAGGATAAGGTCACAGATGAGTTTTCTTTAAAGTTAATTAACATAGACTTCAGCTCCAATTCCTATGTTATGGAAAGAACAGTCATGTAAAGAAATTTGTTGAACAGAAATACTAAATTACCAAATTGGATAATGAATGAGTCTGAACTGATTTCATTTGCTAAACTACTGAAAATTGTATTCAAAATTGGGATCTATAGATCCAGCTGACAGTAGTGAGAAGTAACAATGTGTGTTTCTTTATTCCTCTTATGTACAAACTAAAAATCCTATTCTTTACAAAACTGTGAAAATAAAAGCCTCAGATCCTATTCAAGCGAGAAGTAAGACCAACGAACACATCTTCACTGCAGGGTATTGTTACACCACCCATTGGATGATCGAAGCCAAATTCTTCCTCAGCTTGACTAAGCAAGTCTTGAAATAGAGGTTGGCTCAAGAATGAAATGGGGATTACAAATCTCTTCTTTTGCTTCTCCCCAACATAAACAGCAAAATGGCCTTTAGGAACATATCCGGTTGTAGAGGACTTCTTGATTATACGAGGCATACGGATAGCCATGGTCTTTTAGTTCAATTTAGATGAGCAAATAGGGAAGGGAAGAAATAGTAAGGACTCTGAAAGCAGAGAAAAGCTTTGTATGATTTGAAGT
The DNA here is from genome assembly GCA_022817965.1 of Solanum lycopersicoides. Lineage (NCBI taxonomy): Eukaryota > Viridiplantae > Streptophyta > Magnoliopsida > Solanales > Solanaceae > Solanum > Solanum lycopersicoides. The sequence continues at coordinate 132,126,937 of CM040618.1, forward strand.
TGTGGTGAGAGCTGTTATGGTAAACCCTTCTTTATATGTGTTTATATATAGGCCAATGACAAGTTGTCAAACCCCACTGATGTGCATTGAATAGACATTTTGTGGACACCAAGTAAAGACAGTAGCACCTGAAGTATCACATGGTTTTGCCTTCCAACTCATTGTCATAATATTAATACAATGAAAGTTGTCTAAAATCAGGTCCTACTGATGTTCACAACAAATAACAGATGGAAATTTCATACTTCTTGAAAAACGGTTTAGCTTCTTGATGTTAAATCAACAAGTAATAGTCAGATTCCAATGATTGATCAACCACCAAACACCAATAGAACAAAGAAAAGTGGGATGTTCCAGCCTTCCAGATGCTGAATTCAATCCTAAATATCACAATCCTTAAAGGATAAAATATAATTGATGTATGGAGGTTTATGAACTCTTTCCTAAGATTTTATACAAAGCAAAACACCTGATCTTAGGATGCTTAAAAGAACCAATATCCGATGTACTGACTTATAATTTTGACTAATTATGGAAAGTTGGTTGTGTTAGGCTTTGTATAACAAACTTACATAGTAAAGAGAAAGAGAACAAAAAAAAGGTGCTCTCATTGCTTGGTATAGATTATAAATTACAAACAACTCCATCAGGCAACATGGAATTGAGGTATTTAGATTTTTTTTTAACTTCAAAGTATGTACAACACACAAAAAAACTATGGGTTAAGTTTCGATAACCTGCAAACAAGCAACATTTGTTACTTACATCATTACTATTTTTAGTAAAACCACCAGAAAATATTTACACAAGTTGACTAGAATAAGGTACATTTTTGTTATCCTCATATCATAAGTTGTTTCCTGATGGTTTAATCAACTTTCTCAAGAAATTCTTATAAAGCAAGTCAGAGATTTGTTTCAAAAAAAGAGCAGAAAACAATAACATCTGTCAATGTCACTTACTGAAAACTCAATTGGCTAAAGAATGAATCTGAACAAATTTCATTTGCTACTGAAAATTGCATTCAAAATTGGGATCAACGGTTACAGCTGACAGTACATAGTCAGTCCCCTCTATCTAATTATCAGTAACATGGCACTAACTAGAAAGGTTACTTCTTTACAAAATTGTATAAGGTGAAAAGCCTCAGATCCTACTCAAGCGAGAAGTAAGATCAATGAACACATCCTCACTGCATAAAATTGTGATACCACCCATCGGATGATTAAAGCCAAATTCTTCCTCTGCTTGGTTAAGTAAATCTTGAAATAAAGGTTGGCTCAAGAATGATATAGGGATCACAAATCTCTTCTTCTGCTTTTCCCCAACATAAACAGCAAAGTGGCCTTTCGGAACATCTCCAGCAGTAGAAGACTTCTTGATTATACGAGGCATACGGATAGCCATGGTTTTTTAGTTCAGTATAGATAAGCAAATAATGATAGTAAGGACTAAAGACCCTGAAACTGGAGAAAAGCTTTGTATGTTTTCAAGTTTTGGTGAGAGCTGTTATGGTAAACACTTGTTTTTATAGGTCAAGAACAGCCATTATGTGGGTACCAGCTAAATATAGTCAAGTCACATGGTTTTGCCTTCCAACTAGTTATTAGAATATGGAATTAGTCCAAAAGCAGAAGGTCCCACTGATGGTTTCAACAAAGAACAGATCAATGAAACCTCATTTTCTTGAAATGGTAAGAGTTAGGGGCCACCTCTCATGTTGAATCAACAACTTGTTTTCAACATTCCAATGATTGATCAGATATCCTGAGAACTATAGCAGCCACAGTGCTAAGCCATCTAATACAAGTTATGGTTCCAATCGAAGACTTGTAAACTACTTATAAATTTGTCAGATTAGGATGAATGTTATTGCAAGTTATAGAGAATTAGATAATGTTAAATATTTTTGCAGTCTCATTTTGAAATAAGCTGATAGGACCTGCAATGTTTGTTTTGGTCAAAGACGAACGCCACCAACCATGGATACTCTCTGTGTGTAACCCTCAGAACTCATTTTGTAGTAAACAATCAAGAGAAGAAATATCTGAATAATATAGAAGCTTATCTCTCATGAGTTGACTTTCAAATGGAATCCAAATTCTAGTTGGTGCTGCAGTTGAGGACTTATACTGTAACTATAAAATAGTCAAATTAGGCTTATTTGAATAATAGAGATTTGGATAAGTTGGAATGCCGAACCAACCAGTGAATTTCAACTTGTGTTGAACATGTTTGGACCTCAGCACTAATTTTGTAGGAAGAGAATGAGATTATAAACAGTATACCTTGAATCGATCAGATTACGTAAATGGAATAATGATATAGACTTTAAACAGCGCCCTTTTCAGTCAAAACAGCTTCCACCTTGGAAGAATATATATACATATTACTCGATCTGATTAAGAACTACAATAGTATTTAATTCTTTGGAACAGTTTCTACTTTCCATCCAAATTGGCTTATTTCTGAATTTATCAGTGATACAGATGATGAGCATTAAAAAGTGATCACAAAAACGATAAAAAAAAATCGCCTACAGGGTCGCCATTTTTGGCCATTGCTGTCATACCAAACCTAGTGAACAAGTGTTTCGCATACTAGCTGAATTGGCTATCTGATACATAAAGTTCTCCTGGTCTTGAAGGCTAAACGTATACAATGACAATTAAGCTGACATGTAGGCTACTTTACATGGCAAAAATGATTCTGCATAGTGAAATACGAGTTCATAGTCAACATGCCACTGTTTACTCCCAGAGTCTAAATTTGCAATGAACCGGAAGTCACTACTCTAATGAAACAGCAAAGACTCCTTTCACCTATTTCAGTGAATTGCCAATGAAACAACACTGTCCAGAGATGCACTATCAACAATGAGCTAACAATCATCGGGTTCCAGTTGACCAATTGTGCTTCACTGAAGAAATGATGATAACTTCTGTTCATTTTAGCTCCAGACATCTGGTGAACCATTGCAAAGGTAAAATCTGACAGCCCACCCAATTTTGACCTTTTCTAGTCCAGAATAGAAGCTTTTCCTTCCTTCCTTTCCCCCAGTAGCATCTTTGTTGGCTCGACTCCTTTAATATTACCTGGGCACCATCAATCTCATAACTCAAATGATCTTTACCAACATCATCGCCCAAAACATGGGCTCACTGTACTACAGTCATTACAAACAAAAGGTGAGTTGCCTATAGATAGTATGGCTCAAGGAATAACTAATTTTGGTACCACATTAAGGTTACTTAAGATACTCATAAACAAGATAAAACTAATGTAGCAAACTAAGCAATTGATCGTACTTATTTACCTGACTTAGAATGTTGAGCTGAGAGCTTAAACTACCCTTGTTGCAAAAAATCCTCTCTAGCTTGTTTTTGCTTTAGCAGGATCACGACCAAACTGAATGACGATAGGCTTGCCTTTAAACACATACCCGTTCACCAGATTCTGCATTCATTCACTTGTATAAAATGCTTTAACAAGTATAGTAAAGTACAATAATATTATTAGCTACTTTCTAGAAGTTGTGTGTTCATATAAAATTATAAGTAAATGATAAAATGATTTCCTTTCATCCATATAGTACATAATTCAACTTGAGGAACCAAACCATATACATCAATACACTCACGTTATACAACCCACTGGAAATTTAAAACAAGTTCACGATTACATGTAGAAGCTTTATCACCTCTCAGACTTTATTTATTTTTGAAAGAGGTCAACAATAAAGCTTACTATCACTTTCATGGTGTTAATTTTACAATCCCACTGCGCAAAAGGAAAACGAAATACCAATTTAAGTAATTATAAATAACATACCAGGGCATTTTGAGCAAGTTCAATGGAGGGAAATGTAACAAAAGCTTGTCCACGCATTCTCCCTTCCTGAAAAATGGAAGTCGTTTAAGCTTCAGCATTAAATCTTTAATAAATAACAATTTACCAATGGAAAGGAAGTACAGATTACTTATTTTATGTCACATGATTAACAGTCTCTTGTCAACATTTCTAATGCAGCAAGTGCACTTTGCAGTTTGGATCAGGTAAGAAACAGATCAACAAAATGCCACTAAAAAAAGAAAGTGAAACTTGTAGTTAAATATATAAGTTGATTACCAATTGATTTTCTCAGGTTGATGAACTATATCCCAAATTAGCTTATTCCATCAACAAAAAAAAAACTATATCCCAAATTAGCAGAACTAGAGAAATAGATGAACCTCACCTGCATTAACTTCACTGCAAGACTGGATTTAGCTTCATCAATGCTCACAAATAAGGATCCTAAAGAACATAACAGATGAGAAGAAATACAATGGTTCCAGTGCCAAAACATGAGGTTATGTATAAGTACATATTTCTGTTGAAGTAACTTCATGCTATCTATCATTTTTTCTTAAAGCAGGTGAGGTATTGAAAACTACAAGTCTCAGAAAAAATCAGAAAGGAGTTTTACTTTGTAATGGATCTGTAAGTTAATGCTTACCAAATATGAAGTAAATGTCATCAACAATGACGTCTTTTGCTAAGTTCTTCAAGTATAAGATCTGAGAAGGATTTCCAGCACAATAATTCTGCAACGAACTAAACTTATGAGTTAATTATTCAATCCTGTGCTTTCACTAATAGGCAATAGCTCAACATAAAAGGAAACCCCTTTAGTGCTTGTACAAGGAATGTCCTCCTTGGTGATGTAGACTTACTGCTTAGCTTTCTCCCCATTAATCTAACTTTTGATTTACTGATAAAGAAATGAACTAGAATAGCATAATTTATAGACTGGAAAGATGCAATCTTAATGAACTTCTATAGCAAATACTTGTCAGCTTAAGTACACTAAGCTAACACCTTTCTTATCAATAAACCAGTGACTATATCTCAAAATGGAAGGCTAAGAAGCAAAACACTATTAGAAAAAGTAAGCTGTCAGCATGAACCTATCTCATAATCTCATAAACCAACTCTCAAGCAATTCTGAAACAAATTTTCTGGAATAATTAGCAATAAGTTGGTGACTTGAATTTTCTGAAATAAATAAGAACTGAAAGAATTCTTTTCCTAGTCGTTGGTTCATGAATTCTTCAGGGCAAAAACAGAATCCTTCATGGGGTAGGATCAAATAGATCTTATAGTCGATATTAAATAATGCCACCAATTCATTATAGTCCAGACAACAAGGAATGTCTAAGCTAGTATTGTTGTTAGAGTTGTTTATCAGGGCACAATTGTTACACTATAAGATACCCAAAATAACGTAAAAATGTATCTTATCCATATTCATCATTGTTCAACACCCTCAAGAACAGCATTTTAATTTAATCCTTAACTTCTGTACAGTTTAAAGATTAGCTAACCCTGGTGCATCAACCATATTCAAACTCAATGTCATAGGTTAAAGATCCAGAGCCCAGGTATGAAATTGATTTAGATGCAAACTTTCTGCAATTTAATAGAACTATGTGTTAATAAATAATAATTACCTATATGTTATATTGTACCTATAGCATACAAGGCACGTCTCTATCCAGAACTGTTTGGAAATTATAATGCACTCATGTCCACATCCAACTTTGGATGACAGCACAACATGATTGAAACATGTATGTGTAAGTTATTAAAGATTAAAAGTTATAAACCACTGAATCCACATTAATGACCAGCACAAGCCCATGCTTCAACACAAATCATTAACCTACCAAGGCTGGCCCCTGAAAGAACTTTGGCATGCTCAACGCTACCATCTGAGAATACCTGCTTAAAGAAATCACCTCTTCTATCTTGTTCCAAGGACTGTAGAAAACCTAATAAACCTAAATCATTCTGTTAAAAGACCTTGCCCTAGATACCTCCACCTCCTTTAGCTCTTACAAATCAACAACATCAACCGAAACATGAATAGCCAGGTGACAGGATTCCAAGCCTAATACTCAAAAGAGCAACTGCAAATTTAATGTGAAAGCAAGTGTATAATGGGCAAAAGTAAAGACGCGCAAAGTTCCAATACCTTAAACATAGGAAGCGACAGAATCTCTTCTGGGGGCAATCTTCCACTTTTTAATTCTTCAAGGGTCGTAAAAGGTTTATGATCATTCTCTTTTTCTTCCACTGTCAATGACAGTGCACTTGCATCACCCTTCTCTTCATTCTGTACCTGTTTAGGTGCTACTTTAATCTGCAAGCACGCAAGCGAAAACCTAGTATCATCAACTTCAATAAAGAAAAACACAGAGGGAGGAGCCTTTTGGAGATGAGATAACCTGAATTATTGGGTTCTTCTTCTTTACTACTGGCATCTCTTTAGGAACCAAGGCAGCAGCTCTTAATCCAACAGCCTCATGGGCAACATCCTTGTCAACTGCAGGGCCCAAGATAGCTTCATGTCTAATACGCTTCTTTTTAGGCCCACCAACAATTGTAGCTTCCTGAACCATTAAATATTTCAAAAAAACACTAGAATCAGCCAAAAGTTTACTCTAATAGCAAAACATAACAAATCATGGTGAAAAATGACAGAAAACACGAGGAACATGAAGATAGATAGAATTAAACAAGAGAAATAGAACATTAAAATTTGAGTCAGCTACCCAATATGCTTGAGGCTTATAACGTATATTTGAAGTGCCAGATAACTGCATTCGTCAAACTCAATTTAAAAAGCAAAAGGATCTCTAACAGCATAAGAACTACTACCTCATCTGAAGACTCCATTTCTGATTCACTGCTTGATAGATCTTCCATTCTACTCTTAGAGGTTATTGGAGGAGGGGGTGGAGGGGGTGGAGGAGGAACAGACAGAGAGGTTGGTAGAGGTGGAGTTGGCAAAGCCATACGAAATGGTGCCGGAATATTCATCTTGTTCATCAAGTGCAAGACCTAAACCATGTAAAAACATGGGTATAAAAATATGTAAATTAGACTATCTAAAAAAAGATGTAAAATAGAAAAATACACATGAATAGCAAAGGAAATGAGAAAATAAATTCAAGAAGAAGAAAGGGGATGGTATATTGTGAAAAGAAAACCTGAGTGTAGAACCGAGGAACAGCAATAAGAGCATTTACAATATTTGTAAGTATATGTCCATCAGGTGGGGGGTAAACATATCTGAATCACAAGCAGGATAGTCAGCTTTATGAAGAATAAATAGAAGCTGCTTCTGTTTATGATTACTAAAAAAACAATATAGTGACCTATAAAGAATTAGATCAAGCAGATAGAATGTCTAAATCCTTTAAGTTTTTTGTTCTTTCTCCTTTTCTAGTTTTCTCTGCATATAGGCCAGAAGGACCAGTAATAGCGCCTATATTTTACAGGTCAAACAGACCTGGCATGCCTACAGGCGCAAGAAATATTTGCATACGCAGAAAGATTCAAGCCATTTATGACTTAAAAGGAAAATCACGAGAAATGTTATCAGTTTTAGGTTAGGACAGAGAATGAGGAACTACTTCTAGCCATTATCCATCAAATTAAGATAGAAAATTGAAAAAATATTATAAAACTAAGCAGCTGAAATCATACTCGAGGTGAGGAGGAAATGGATAATCTACCCCCAGTCTTTCAGCAATGGGGTCGCTGCCAGGATAAGGACCTTCCCTAGATACTCCACCAAATTCTTTGGCAGCAGCATCTTTGATCGAAGAGACCGAGCCATCTCCAACCCGATGTTCGCTTTGTCTATCTGTGCTTCTACTAGCTCGTTCCACCGCTAGGGTTTTACCAAGAAACCGTACCCTAACAACCACATAATTTGGCAATCAGACTTTTTCTTACTCTCTTAAGATAAACAAAAATAAGAGGAGGGCATTTAGATATGTCAGCCTAAAATGATGTAGAACTGAGAACACTTAGAAAAGAATCAAAGGAGAAAATACCCATTCAAATGTTGCTGAGCTTGGTGTGCCAGACCTTCATCCTTGAAATCCACGAAAGCACAATTCCTCATTCTGTCCAGGACAAATTAGATAGAAATAACTGATAAAAGTTCCATAAAGGCCAGTTGAGTTATGTACTAGCAAGAGACATGAAAAAACATTGGAACCAACACTTGATGGATGGTATCAAATATCTGTTATCCAAGGAAAGCATACTTAAACAATTTGAGTATAAGATGACAGAACTACTTAATTTGAGTATAGAAGTTTGGCAATCACGAAGAGAGAGGGATCAATTTCAAGAAACCGCACAACAAATGAGCGAAACACAAGATTGTAACGATACCTGGCAGTAGTACAAGGACGGATAGAAGTTGCCCCATAATTGGAAAGCAATCTTGAAAGGGTTTCATGAGGAATTGCTTCTGGAAGATGCCGAATCAAGAGGCTACACTCTTTAACTTCCTCCATCGCCCAATGCTGACGAACAGGATTTCCGGTCATGCAATCCATTATACTTCCTTCTACTGTAGAATTTTGCTCCAAATTGAGAATCTGACCTACAAAAGTGTGTGTAGCGAGACTGGAGAGCGCTTACAAAATACGCCGAGTATATATTTTTAAAAAAATGCGTTGATACCTAAAACCCTTGATTAGTTTTCCAAATTCGTGTTTGTTGACCCATAGATAATTGTATAAAATAATAAATTAATAATATAAAAAAAAATATTAGCTACCGTTTGATTTATTTGTGTTTCATATCAAACTGTTTGTCAGTCGCCTCTCTCTCTCATATTCTCTCTCGCTCACTCTCAGTCGCTCGCCTATCTCGCTTTATATAATAGAGTGAAAATTATAAAGGGAGAAAAAATTATATATAAACATATAAATACATATATTTTCATCTTATACACTTATAATTATACAATGCAAATATTTCTTTACCTAATTTTTTATTGTCTTGCTTTCTTTCTCGTTTTATACATACACAAATTATACAATTGATTTGTATAAGAGTATTTTTGTATAATGTTCATTTAGACATGTACAATTGCACAAACTCACACATACATAAATTAAAATCTAATTGTATAATGTATATATGCAGGATCATACATTCAAATTAAGGACGAATCTTCACTATATAAATATAAAAACAGATGTTTTCTCTTATCTCTTTACTTTATACAATCTCTTCTGCACTGTATAAATATATTAATTATATAATTCACCAAACAGCGATGCATCCGTAGTTTACAAACAAATGTTTTTCTTTTCTCTTTACTTTATACAATTTCTTCAGCACTATATAAATATGCTAATTTTACAATTCACCAAACAGCGATTCATCCATAGTTTACAAACAGATGTTTTCTTTTTTCTCTTTACTTTATACAATTTCTTCTACACTGTATAAATATACTAATTATACAATTCACCAAACAGCGATTGATCCGTAGCAAACTACAATTTTGCTACAGAATGCAATTTTGAAAAGTTTGTCATCGCATAAAATTAAGAATTTTATATTTGTTATATGTGAAAGTTGGATCACAATATTGGCCTAACTTTACTTCGAAATATATTTTTATTTTTACTTATTATTTTTTATACATAAACATATATTTATTTATTTATTTTATATTTTACTTTTAAGCTAATCCCTTATTTCTCAAATTATTATTTTTTCATTACCTAATACTAAACAACAATTGATAAAGATAATATGATAAAATGGTCATGTTAATTACTTATTTTTACTTGTCATTGACTTGGCACACCTATTAAAAAAATAATTATTGAAATAAATATTTTACAAAATTACTCCTACTAAATGACGTTTAGTTTAGGTTTTGGAAAATGATTTCGAGAATAAATATTTAATATTGAGGTAAAACATGGGGAGAAAAAATTCTTGATATGTCAAAAGTGACAAATAAAAATGAGAATTTATTTTAGGAATAAATAAGTGACAAGTAAAAGTGAACAAAAAAAATATTATTTTCTTAATGTATGTATCGAATCCAAATATGACAAATAAATATGAACAAAAAAAAGTAATTATCTGAATTAAGGGCTCCATCACAATTTACTTAAGTTTGAATTTATATTATCTGAATTTATTTATTTTTCAAAAGATTTAAAAAGACAAAAATCAATTGAAATAAGAAAATAGGTTCGGGGTTCAGTTTGCATTTCAAGAAGATTGACCAACGATTTGACTAAAGACTTTTCAACTAATTTTAAATTTTTTTAACTGAGTTTAAAAAGAAAGCCAATTTTAACTTGGGCATAATATACATAATCATGACTCTTAACTTGGCATCAATTGACAACTATGACCCTTAACTTTAGATGTGCACGCATAGTTAAACTTGTATAAAATTGAACAAATAGACACATTCATCCTTCATTGCACCCTACATGTAAATTTTGTGCCCTATGTGGAGTCCTATGGTATCATGCCATGTAGGACACGTGTGACTACTTGTTCAATTTTATACAAGTTTAAATGCCTACTTGTATACATCCAAAGTTAAGCGTCATAGTGGTCAACCGACGCCAAGTATTATATTTATGTACTATGCCTTTAACTTGCTACTCTTAAAGAAAAGATTTGTCATAATATAGACAAAATAATTCATATGTAACTAAATATTTAGAAGTAAATAATATACACTTCAAAAATAAAAAGATTATCTTAGAGAACTTAATTAAATTAATTACAAAATGAATAATAATAGGAAAAGAAAAAATATTTGAACTTAGGTAATTTTGTCCAAATTCAATTAAATTGGGCTTTGGCCCACCTGTCCTAACGTCTACAAAAAAAATTAGGAAAAATACTTAACGATACATCATTTATTATCATATTTTTTTATTTTTTCTATCATTTCGAAAAATATAAAAAATTCCTTCTTTTCCTCCATTATCTCCTTATTCGAATACATTAATTTGAAATCTCATATCCATGATTTTTCTTCTTTTTTTTCAGGCCACAATCTCTCCATAATTACATCAATTAATCTATTTTCGAATTTCAAATCTTTTCTGTTTTTAGTTGCTGATTTCAAATTATTCAAGAGGTAGATTCTTTCTATCATTTCAATTTTGAAATTTTTTATTATGGATGAGACACAATTTACACTAGTTGTATGAGGAGTACTTTATTATTATTAAATCTGGATTCGTTTAATTTTCCTTCTTCGCCTCTTATATCTCTTTCTTATTTTTTTCTTTCCTCTTTTTCCTCTGTTGTTTTTTCTTTAAATTTATTTTATATTGTATTATATTAGAAATTCATTTTACTAAATTAGTTTTATAAATTATATGTTTTTAAAAAATATGTTAACTATAATATCTTATGTAGTTATGATAAAAAAAATAAAAATTTAAAGTATTTTTTGTTAAAACAAACACATAAAAAATAGATTATTTTAATATAAAAATATTCAGTTACTCTCTCAATTTATTTGATTGTTTTAACATAAAATACTTTTTAAAATATAATATTCTTAGCAGAACTACATAAGATATTAATGGTTAAAATAATCTTTTAATAATGTAATTAATAAGACTAATTTAGTAAAATAAATCTCTAATACAATACAATTAATTATATATATATTTGACATTTGACCGTAGAATTTAATATATTTTTACTGTTTTTTGAAATATATGGAGCAAGAATTGATAATGAAATTATGTTTTATTTTAATAAAAGAATATTTGAAACAATATTTATGTTTGAATGTACTGAAATATAATGTCAAAAGTGAAAAATGAGTTTAAAAACATATTATACTAACATGTTTTTCAAATTTGAATATACCTTTGAAAAGTTATATTTCAAATTTTGATGATCAAATATCAATTTTAAAATAAAGTCAAAATAATTTTTTGATAAATATTAAAAGTAAAAGTTAAAATAATACGAAATATATGAAGGTGGAAATTTTTAAAGTACTATAAATAAGAAATGGAAGAAAAGAAATAAAAATAATTTTAGTGGTCAATTTTTATAATATAAGTGATCACCATTTAAAGAATTAAGTTGAACTTTTGTATTCTTGTGCCTTTTCGAATCAATGATAAAATAAAAAATTTACAAAATTCAATTAACACAATTAAATTAAAAAATTATTTTCATATGTACATAATGATTGAGTAATAACTTAATTTCAAAATAAATTTAAAGAAAAAAAACTGAAAATGAGAAAAGAAAAAAAGAGGAAAAAGAAAAAGAAAGAGGAAAAGAAGAAAAATAATAGTAATAAAGTACTCCCTCATACAACTAGTGTAAGTTGTGCCTCATACATAATAAAAAATTTCGATCTTTGATACACAAATCTAAAAATTGTAGACAAATAATTTTATAGTTCTTTCTTAATTTTTAATTTGTCTAATTCATTTTAACTTGGTCCAATTATATTTAAATATTGGCTTTCGTAAGATTGCCTACAATTCTTTGAGATACGTTATTAAACATTTAAAGTCTAGATTAATTAAATTATTAAAGAATTAAAATATTATTAGTATTTAACTTTGAATGCGTTCTAAAGGTAACAATTACTATAATATTTAAAAGTATTATAAAATATTATATAAGTACAGATGATAATCTAATTGAAATATTCAATGAAGTAATGTCTTAAATTTTATTTTTAAATAGATTTAGAATAATTTTGAAAGTTTAGATAACAATTCATTATATTGAAAAAGTTTTTTAAAAAAGTAATCAATAAGGAGATTTTTAAACAATTGTGTTATTAGATAACAAACAATAAATATAATTTATTCTAATTATTAAATTAAAATTAATTACCATATAATTTTAGCATTTATGAAAAATAAAATATATTAAAAATTAAATAAACATAACACTCTTTTCTAAATTTTGGTTTATATTCGTGACCTAATGTTTGAGGAAGGTCAAATGCATCTATTAAAATAAAAATGCTAAAATAAAATTAGTATCACATAATAATATTTTGATGACATCAATCACCAGATACGAAACAATTCAATTAATCATGACGATGAAATGATAACTCATAGAATTTTCATAAACATTTGGGCTGGTATGCATTATGAACTCTTTACAAGAATAATCACAATTCAACTTGAATAAAAATTAAATTTTTTGATAGATAAAATCAGTTCTAATGCAAATTAAAATTTAAAAGGAATGAAAAAAGAAGATATGTAGAACCAAGATCGGAGAGGGAGATGTGGTAGGTAATTTTATATTTTACATGTGTTAATGTGTTAAGCTAATAAATATAATTTTTAAAAAAGTAAATATTTAAAACTCCTAAATTAGTTTGTCAAATCGAATAAATCATGGGTTGTTGCTATATCATTGAATTATATACCTTTTTTTCCATCAAATACTTGTCATGTTTCCTTTTGTTCTTTGTAAGAGTTAATTTGGCCGAATTTCAAATTTTAATTGTATTAGAATAATTTAATATTTTAAATTTATACTTTTTATTTCGTAGGGTCAAATTATATAATTTTTGATAAAAGTATTATAAATTATAATTTTTTTTTATTATAATATGATAAAAAAATATTTATCAAATTTTATATAATTTGACGCTACGAAATGAATTTTGACACATAAAAGTGTCATCGATCACTTTATAGCGTTTATAAGATAAATTCGTATGACATTTGCATTACTTTTTTATTATTTTTTTCTTTTCTTCCGGTAGACTCGGATAAAAAGACAATTTTTTAACATGTCCAACATTTTATATTAACTATGTTTAATGTTCAAACTTCAATTGGGTTTAAAAAAGAAAACTTTCATGTATAGCCATTTAAAAAATAATTAATTACTCTTCATATCTATAGTTTGCTTATTACAATTTGTAGCTACATGTTATATGGATAAGAGAGACGAGCGAGACTGGGAGAGAAAGGAGAGAGGCGTGAGAGAGGGGGAAAAGAGTGGGAGAAAGATGAATTGTATATGTATATTGGTTAGATAATTGTATATTATACATATGTAATTGTATATATGACAAGAGATATTGAGAGAGGGAGGAGAGAGGCGAGCGAGAGAGGGTAGAGAGTGGGAGAGAGGTGAATTGTATATGTATATAATTGTATATAACTGTACATTATACATATACATTTGTATAAATGACAAGCGAGATTGGGAGAGGGAGGAGAGAGGAGAGCGAGATTGGGAGAGGGAAGAGAGAGGCAAGCGAGAGAGGATAGAGAGTGGGAGAGAGGTGAATTGTATATGTATATAGGCTAAAAAATTGTATATTATACATATTTATTTGTATATCCTGACGAATTATACATATACAAATATGACTAATTATACAAATTCGAAGTCAGCCCACGTAATTAATGTATAATGTTAGTTGCGAGTGGTAATTATAGCAAACTATAACTATGATGAGTAATTAAATAGTATAAATTTGCTTATCCGCGTAATTTTTCTTTTATTATTATTGAGTAAATTTTATTTTAATTTGCAATATTTTTTAAAAGTTCTTGGATAGGAAAATGAAAAATGGGGAGAGACTATAAGGTCAGATTCTAATCTTCACGGATAAGGTGAAAGTTTAGGTATCAACAATTGGCTATCAAGATTCTCTATGTAAATATAAGATTTTGATAAAAAAGTTATTGAATTTCCAAAAATTCACTTCGCATACACCGAATCCTCCCCTACTCATGAAATGTATTATCTATTTCGGCCAACAAGCCTTGCAAATTTGTCTCAATTATGACATCATCGAACCTAAAAGCATTATAACGCTATTCATTTTCCACTTTTATTTTGATGTGTTAATAATTAGTTCTTAAGATACCACTTCCTCTTTTTTGTAAAATCTTGTCAGTTTAGAAGTATGTCAATCTCCTTTTCGACCAAATTTTCTTGCGAGTTCACCCTCTTATCTAGAGGCTAACAATAACATCTTTATTAATCCAGATTCGTGCATGTTGAACTTATGAAGTGTTAAATAATTTGGATCACAATATTGAAATATAAATCCATGGAACAAATTATACATCACTGAGTTATTTAGGAAGGAAATGAAGACGAAACACATTTACAATTACTTTAAGAGAGAGAATTTATTTAGAGTAACAAAACAAGGGTGTGTTTGGTATGAAGGAAAATGTTTTTCAATTTTCTCCTGTTTAGTTGGAACAAAAGTCTTGGAAAATATTTTCTAAATCAATTCAGTTTCCTCAAAATTAAGGAAAATGACTTCCTTTTAAAAATTAGGAAAACATTTTCCAAAACTCTCCTCCAACTTCAAATTACATTTTTTTTCCGGCAAAAACATCAAATTTTAAAATATTTTCAATTTCAAAATTTTATTTTTCATTCGATCCCTGACCCTCACCCCACCCACCCACCACCAGCCAGCCCCCCCCCTCTCAAAAAAATTTGAGTTGATTTTTTAAAAATATTTTTATTGTAAAACTCCTACCTTCCTCCCTTCCCCAAGCCCCCCACCCCCACCATAAAAAAAAAATTATTTTTAAAAAATATTTCAACTTCAAAAATTTATTTTTTCACCAACCCCAGCCCCCCACCACACTACACCCCCCAAAAAAAAATATATTTCTAAAAAATATTTACAATTCATAAATTATTTTCTACTCTAGTAAAAATAAAAGATGTTTGTCAAAAAATATTTTTCATTCATAAATTAAACACTAAAAATCATTTCTTGAAAACATTTTCTACTCACCAACCAAAAATGAGAAAATAAGTCCAAAATCTACTTGTTTTCCAAGAAAACATTTTCCTTCCTACCAAACACACCCTAAGTTGTGTTTGAGGTTTCCTAATTACTTGAAACAATACTGGAAGTACACTAATCAATTATCAAATAGGATCTGTGAAACAGCAAATTCTACTCCAAAAATTAAAAATGACTAGCATATACATAATAATCAGATGATTAAGCACCAAAATTTTAAAAAATCTTTGTCTATAATAAAAACTCCAAGACAAAAATTGATTGCAGTGCTTTGTTTATATATAATTAAGTTTACATCTCCTTGTGTGGCAAGAGGAAAAAAAAATCATCAAAATTCAAAATCTTATAAGCTCTAACTAATCTAATGTATAGATCATAAACAAGTGTCCAATCGAGAAGTGACATGAAAAAATGCATCTTCATTGCAAGGTATTGTGAGACCGCCCATTGAATGTTGAAACCCGAATTCTTCCTCTGCTTTCTGAAGCAATTCTTGGAACGAAATGTGATTTAAGTATTCAATTGGAACTACGTATCGTTTCTTCTCTGTTTCTCCAACGTAAACTGCAAAATGTCCTTTTGGTACATCTGATATTTGATTACGAGTAGCAGCAGATTGCAATTTGTGGAATTGCTTCACACCAGAAATCATAGATAGCAAACGAATAGCCATGTTTTTGATATTGAAAAGTAGATTAACTTTGGTGTTTTGATTGAAGTGGATGTTGAGTTTGAGTAATTAACTTGTTGTGAAGTTTGGAGTTTTTGGAAAAATTAGTGTGTGTTTATATAAGCAAAGGTTACATGTTTTGCCACCGAAAATCAGCTGTTATTATGGACTATGGGTCCCCATCTCACATGGCTATGCTAATATTATAAGCTCAATTAAGAAAATACTACTTATAAAATATTCCCTAATTTCTTCTATTTTTTTTTTTAATTATCTCTATTTACTTGTCCATTTCTGACAAATTAAGAAATAATAATTTTTTTTTTACTTGTTATACCCTCATGTATTTACTTTGAAAAAAAAAAAAATTGAAAAATTTAATTTTTTTAATTCATCCCCTTTACAATTAATAAAATAAACAATAAATTTACTCATTATTATTTTTAGTAGATATATTAATTTAAAAATAACAAATAATGTAGGCAACTACTCTGACCTAATATATCATTCAGTCAGAGGTGGCTAATTAATAAATAGCCGGCTTATTTGTAAAAGTGTATGATGCCTTGGAAATAGAGTAACAACACATGCATGTGATTTAGCTTCTTCTATGCATAAACTCTGGAAAAGGTGATTAGTAAAACGTAACATTAATTGTAAGATTGATTTATTTTAATTACTTATGTAATAACACCAAGGGTCCATAGCTCAGTGGTAGAGCATTTGACTGCAGATCAAGAGGTCACCGGTTCGAACCCGGTTGGGCCCTTCATATTAATTTTTTTTACAATTTAAAGGATTTTGGGCGTAAATTTTAGAA
This sequence comes from Solanum lycopersicoides, assembly GCA_022817965.1. Classification (NCBI taxonomy): domain Eukaryota; kingdom Viridiplantae; phylum Streptophyta; class Magnoliopsida; order Solanales; family Solanaceae; genus Solanum; species Solanum lycopersicoides. The sequence continues at coordinate 132,144,055 of CM040618.1, forward strand.
TATTTAGTAGATTATGCTAACTTGATCAATAGTGTGTAAATTTTACAATATTTAGCAGATTATACATACTTGATCAATAAAAATTATCAGTGGACAGTTTGTGCCAAAACATCGACCAAATAGAAAACAACAACATCTTGGCCCCTAAAGTATTGATGTGATTCTGTATAATCGATAACAATTTATTTTTGTATATCAACTTGCTACTGGCATAACTTAGTACAACAATAACAATTTGTATAACAGAATCACGAGTTAACGTTAAATTCCAGTTAACTAGCTAGTCGAAAATATAGATTTTCTTGAGTAACAAAGTCAACATGATTCCGATCCCAAATGTGAACGAACACACATGAATTCTGTATTAAAAGGATTATAAACTAAACAAACCAATGATTATTTCTTAAAATATTGATGAACTAATTAATGGAGTACCAGATCCAACTAGTACCTGTATGTATGCATACATTTGAATATATTACTTATTCAAGCATTAAGTTTCTAAGAATGAATGCATAAATATTCTTAACAGCTATAGTATGTAGACTTTATAATTGAAGGATGAATTAATGCATAAATCTTGTTACTTATCAAAATCATCAGAGAATCTGTGGCACAGATCTCATAAATTAATTTTTTTTTTAACAAAATCAGAGTTGACTTGGTAGAATTAAGTAATATTCAGTTCATTTAAGTGAAATTAATTTGTTAATGTGTAGAAACTCAACTTGCAGCAAACGTACTATTAAATTAGACTAGATGAACATTAATATATACATTTCACTGTAAATATTCCTTGCACACAAAGAAATACAACATGCACCAACTCTTGCCCCTAAATAATTCCGTCAAAGATTCATCTCATCAATTGACTAAGGAGTTATAATATATGGTGAATTAATTACTATTTTCATTGTTTTAATTTGTTTGTGTTAACTTAATTCGAAATAAAATTAAATGTGCTTTTTTGAATTTTTTTAATTTTAATTATGTAGGTATGATATTAGGAGTCAATACTAATTATAGAATATAATTTTTTATTTAAAAAATGAAATAGAAAGAATGTCAATTAACTATATTATATGTAACTATTTTATAAGTAATTTAATTGTATAATTAGATATTATATATATACTTTAGTGTATTCATAGAGCTTAAACTCTTTATAATTAACTTGATATGATTTTTTCTAATAAAATATGTTTTAAGCAAAACATAAAGTAAATTCTACTAAAAGCGCAACACCCTTAGCCATTTATTTGGAGTCATTTTAATAAGAGGTGTATTCTATTAAACTAATTTTATTAATAATATTTTAAAATTGTAAAGATAGTATGAAAAGAAGAAATAGAACACATGAAGAAGGGACTACTTATTTCTTCTCATTCCGGGGGTTACGCAAAGAGCACATGTCCTTAATTATAAGTACATGCATTTGAACTTTGAAGTCTTTTGTTTATTTCATTTGTTTAAAGAATTGATTAAATTTTATACTTTCTTCCTTCCTTTTTATTTGTAAATTAACATATTTATTAAGAAAAAAATTTATAATATAGTGAATTTGACATTTTATCCCTATTAATTTATGAAGTGGATGAAAAGTTCTATATTTTAAAAAGTAATTAGCCATTTAATTGAGGATATAATAGATAAAAAAATCGTCCTCTCTTTTTGTCAAAATAAATAAATAATTACGAATAACTATAAAAAGAAAACTGAACAAATTAAAAAAAAAGGAGTATATTATAAAATTTATTCTTAAAGTCTACATTTTCAACTTTTATTATTTTTCATTTAAATTTAAAATTTCTAAATAAAATAAAAGAATCACAACCATCTACTCATATTGATCATTATTTTTCGTTTCCTCTCTTTTGTGTGTGACTTCCCATCACATGGACGTGATGCGGCAATGTAAATCATTTTATTTTATAGGTTCCCATTAAAATAAATGATTAAATTAATTAGTTTTTTAATATAACTTCTAAAATTATTTAAAATTGCGATTAAAAATTTCTTTTGATTCTTAAAACGGTAACTATATCACATAGTCAAAGGAATAATTTTATTTATGAAAGGTAGTGTTTAGATTGTTTGAATTGTAAGTGATAAAATTATGTATCTTTCTTTTTGTCTTTATTAAAAGTCATATTCCTTAATGATTAGTTTACCTAATTCATCTTAATGATTAGCTTATTCTAAACCTAGATGACAGCTTAATTACTCTTGGATCTTCGTATTAATAAGGGCTCCTTTTGTATCAAATTATTTATTATATTCCAATCATGCATCACTTGAAAGTAAAACAATAATTATAGGACTTCTTTAAAATTAGTCTTCCTATACGATATAATTTTTTGTTATTGAACATTTATTTATTGAGGTAATTTATATTTTTATTTTTTTAGCATAATAAATAATTTGATATACTTATTTTTAGCAATAACAAACAAAAGTGATTTGTAAAACAAATGGAAGCATAATTAGTATTTAGAGAAATGGAATTCCATTTGATTGTAACAGTGTGAGCCGGTGGTAAGCTTTGTACATACAGTTAACCTTCTCAGAGTGAGAAAAAAAAGAATGGAAGGGGAAAACACTAATTAATCTCTACTATAATCTGTCACTAATATAATTGCTTCATCATAAGGAATTGTTCAATCGAGAAGTGACATGGAAAAATGCATCCTCATTGCAGGGTATTGTGAGACCGCCCATTGAATGTTGGAATCCAAATTCTTCCTCTGCTTTCTGAAGCAATTCCTGGAACGAACTGTGATTCAGGTATGCAATTGGAACTACGTATCGTTTCTTCTCTGTTTCTCCTATGTAAACTGCTAAATGTCCTTTTGGTACATCTGATATTTGATTCCGAGTAACAACAGAGTGTAATTTGTGAAATTGCTTCAAACTGGAAATAATTGATGGTAATCGAATAATACCCATCACTAGATCTTTGATTTTGAAGATAAGTTTTGGTATTTGATGGATTGGAACTTGTTGAGAGGAATAATGCACTGAAAGTGTTTGATGATTTGACTGAGTTGTTCTAATCTATATTTATAGAGGCTGCTTGCAAATTGCAATATGTTGCGTGCCACGGCAGGTCAATTGGTTCCATGTGGGAGAGGCCCTACTTCACATGCTTCATATTCTTACTTGATATAAGTAGTGCGGTATGGGTTGTTATAGTTCCAATGCGTGTTGCATCGTAAATAGGCCTTCTTTTATAATGGAAAAATAAAAGATACGTATAAATTTTATTGTACGGAGCGCAGTGTAAGGTTCTGGAACTTGCGCAAAGACTAGTCTTAGCTGCTAATAGTGATGTCAAATGAGTTGGATCAATGAATGAGTTAAATAATAAGTTATAATTCAACATGACCTAAATATAGTGATAGCCAATGTAATTAAACTAAAAAAATAATAATACTAGTTTTGATTTGTATATTCGGATTGCGTCTTGACTGATCACGCTGCACTATTTTGAGTCTTTTGACACAGTAATTTGATAAGTTATTTCGAATATTCTGTTGATATAAATGGGTGATTATTCAATGCGTTCAAACTTAGATGGATGGAGCGGATTACATTTTGCCACCTCTTTTAAGTTTTGGCCAAACTAATTAGTTAGGAGTTTGAACTAATCAGTTGCCAGTTTTAGGGAGAACAGTGGTCCTTATAAAACATGAATACAATTACTTGGAGAGTTTGTTCTACTCTACCATCCTCTTAAGAACTGTGTAAGTTTATAGTGGACAAGTATTGTTGAACAAAAACACTTAAGAACTGTGTAAGTTTATAGTGGACAAGTATTGTTGAACAAAAACAATATTGTTTGTATCAAAATTAAAAATTAAAATAAAATTGTATTACTACATGGGCACTTTGACCATGCTGCCTTCTTGTGATCTTGTCGTTGGTGATTGGTGAATTAAGAGCCCTTAGAAGTACATGTCTGAAGATAATATTTGGTGCAAATTCCAACGTCTAAATTCATTGGCTTACAAGCTTTTTTACATAGAAGTAACTGCCCACATTCATGTGATTTGGTAATGCTAAGCCGTTATTTCCACTTGTGCTAATAATTATTGGTGTTGAATTCTCTAATTAGGTAGCCAACTAGTGGCAAGTGGCAACTTGCATGAAAATAGTATTTCTATGACTAGTAGTAATTTTTACTCCGTTATTTTAAATGATAAAATGTATAAGTATTTAAATTTTTACTTGGATACGTGAAAATATATATTTTGATAATATTGTGAGATTTAAACTCAAAATTTCTATATGTTTTTAGATCATGTTGAATCGTCTAATAACTTATAAGTATATAAAAGGTTCTTGAAAAGAAAAGAAATATCTTGACCACTACTTCAATATAGAAGTGCTTTGACATCTTTTATACTAAACCTGTAACCCAAATCTAGACAATTGAACAAGCTCACTGTATACTGAACTTTTGACTTATACGCAAAATTAGTTTAATTTATGCTTGATGATCGACAAAAAAAATTGCCTGGTGAATTTTCTGAAATAAGGATATTTGTTTTAAAAAAGTTAAGTGGAGTCAAAAAATCAAGGCCACCCCTTTTAGAGCGACTTGTGTACTCATCCCCAAATTGATTTTAGATTATTTAGGACTTAGCAAATTAGTATATATATATCGTTCTCAATACGAAGTATTCCCTCTTTTCTTTTTTCTTTTGGTTCCCAAACAGTGTCTGGAGTCTGTATTGGAGCGTTACATGAAATCCCAAACAAGGTTTATTGGCGCTACAAACAAGATCTTTTCCATACTCAAAGCTCGAACCTGAAATCTATGGTTAAGGATAAAACAATCTTACCATTGCACCACAATACATGTTCGTACTAAGTATTGCTAGCTATAGTTTAAGTTGAACTCACAGGCTGTTCTAACATTTCAATTTATTGAGGTTTAAGGTTCGAGGGCAATGAAGAATGTTAAAAAAAAGAAAAGATTGTATATTTTGCTTTCCAATCCTCTGAACAATATTAACCAGAGGAAAACTTTGAAGATATTGAATTTACAGCTCTTGCATGACAAGAGGAAAAAAATAATCAAAATAAAAGAAAGAACACTTGTTCATATCATAAAGAATTGTTCAATCGAGAAGTGACATGAAAAAATGCATCCTCATTGCAAGGTATCGTGAGACCGCCCATTGAATGTTGAAACCCAAACTCTTCCTCTGCTTTCTGAAGCAATTCCTGGAACGAAGTTTGATTTAAGTATGCAATTGGAACCACGTATCGTTTCTTCTTCTCTGTTTCTCCTACGTAAACCGCAAAATGTCCTTTTGGTACATCATTTGAAATTTGATTCCTCATAAGAACAGATTGTAGTTTGTGAAATTGCTTCACACTTGAAATAATTGATGTCAAACGAATAATACCCATCACTAGATCTTGTTATATGACTGAAAACTGGTACTTGTTGTGAAGAATAATGCTTAGATGATTTGACTGACTTGTTCTGGTTCTCTTAAGTTTGTAAATTTAAAGGTTTATATTTATAGTGATGTGCTTGCAGGTCAGTTGTCCTTGTGGACTATATAATTGATGGCATGTGAAAAAGGGCCTACTTCACATGGCTTTAAATGGTGAGTATTTATTTAACATTCACAATTTCCAATTGATGAGCAATATAGTATTCTTTCCAAGTATAGCATAGTGATGAGGGTGGCCATAAAGTGGTAATATATATTACCACTATACTCCCATTGTTTCCACTTTGGGCAAATACAATATGTATGTTTATCCATATTATTATTTTTTTCTACCAAATTGTAACTCCCATGCTGCCTTATTGTTGTTGAGGTTCTCCACGAAAATGCAAGTCCTTACAAGTACAAGTAGTTTCTGAAGTCACTACGTATATATTTCTATTTTCCATAGTTGTGAAGCCATTATTTAATTGTCTAATATCTTCCCATACAATTTGTGTCAGCTTATGGCACAATAAATAATTCTACTCTTCTGCTCAATTATTGTTGTTGTTGAAGTTTCTAATTAAGTTTCCAACCGGTGGCAACTTGCATGGAAATAACCATCAAGGATTGTGGTGGAGTGGTAAGTACTCCTTCATCTTTAACCAAGAGGTCCCAGCCCTCCTGGGTACGGAGTCGTCTTTGTTAGGGAGCGCTTTACCTAACGTGTGTGGGTCTTTCTGGCGCGAATCCAAATTTAATCGGACTCCAATATGAATACTGGACACCGAGTGAAAAACCAAAAAAGAAATAGTAGCTTTACTCCGCATTACAAATTATGAAACGCGTAATAATCAAATGGTGGTATTTATTTAATAAATGTATGTGACGCACCCTTCATGTGTTTGGCTGATCTTTCTTTTACTTTAATGTTATTTTTTTTTTACAACGGTGTAATACAATAAATCATCACAACGTACTTTATATCTTTCCTAAAATTTCAATTGATAAAGAACATATTTTTTAAATTACTCTCCGTTCAGTGGCATACATAAGATTTTTTAAAAATGATGTTATCATTTAAAGGACAAGGGCAAGAATGACTCGAGAGGAGAACCAATAAAACTTTTGCTTTTAAGCCTCAAAAAATTTGAGGCCTCATAAATATGGATAATATTTTAGAATAGGTAATATCTCCGTTGATATTGGGAAAGAGAAGACCTACATAATAGATCTTATTAATGTGAAAAAGATAATTTCTATGTGAACAAAAACAAATTTCTGTATTATTAAGTTTGAGCAAACCACCAAATGATTTAATTTAATAAGGAGTAAACAATTATATAATAAAATAAATTGCTTAAATTGACCAATATCCACTACTATATTCATTTTGTACATAATATAATTCTCCGCGTCTATTGGATTTTAAATTTACAAACACACATTAATTATATTGGGCATCGAGTTACTACGAAGAAGTTGCCAAAAGGAAAAGAAATCATTAGGCACATTTATGAAAAGCCATTATTGTGTGTGTCTGCGGATTGACGATGGCTCATAAATTTGTTAGACTCTATCCGCGTTTTTAATGATTCTTAGATGGATGTTTTGGTATAATCAGAAAGATATATAATAGTAGAAGATTAGAAATATATAAAGGTAAAATTGAATTTTGTGGCAAATAAGATTGAGTAATACCAAAATAAGATAAGTTTAGGCATGTGAACTAAAGGTGCATTGATGCATATAAAAAAGAAGCAGGAGCCCGAGGGAATATTTGTTGGGTTTAGCAAGTATGAATGGGAAAAGAAAAGAGAGAATATGAAAAGTGAGAGAACTATTTTGGAGGGAAAATGAAAAGTCATTTGCAAAGTGCAAATGGAAAAAAGTCATTTATCCCATATCGGCAAAAGAAAGGGAAATTATTGTCCTTATGTAAGGAAACACTTCCATTACTTCTTAAAGAGCTAAGAAGAAGATGCCCCTTCGCGTCGTCGCTCGCTTTGGATTTGGATTTGGCAAATGATTGATTGATAAATTTTTTGGACAAAATTTATTTAATCAGTTTTTGTTAAATCAAATAAATCATGTTAATATTATCTCTTTATAAATTTGCGGGTAACGGTAACATTCCGAAAAGTTGTTACTCTTTCCGAAAAGTCGTTACTTTCCGAAAAGCCGTTATTTTCCTAACATACATATTTTTCCGAAAAGTTATTATTTTTTCCAAAAGACACAACTTTCTGGATAAAACGGGTCTGAAAAGATTTCTCTGAACAGACATGTTTCTTGCTGAAAATGTCTATAAAAGGAAGTCAATTTTCGTTTTTTCAAACACTGAATTTTTCCTGCTCTGCATAAATTTTTTCTCTCAAACAAATCAAAGTGTCGATCGACTGAGTCTGTGTGACTTGTTACTGTTCTGCAGTTCGCTGAAGTTAAAGAAATTTGAGGTACCACTATTTCTTTAACAGAATTAATCCGTTTTATCTTGAGAGAAATTAATCCATAACCTCGGGTACAGTGAGGGGATTAAATTTCTTAAGGAGACACAGTAGTTTCTGTGGACTCGGATTACTTCTTGTTTTCTATTATACTTTCTGTTTCATCTTATTCTGTTTCTGTCTTTTTGGCTAACCTTATAATACAGGTTGAATAACAATATTAACTTAGTGTCCGTTTGAATTGACTTATTTTAGGTGTTTTAAAAGTAAAGTAACTTTTAAACAGTTTTATAATATTTGGATAAAGTTAAAAAATGCTTAGAAGTACTTATTTTAAAGTTAGAATAACAAAAATAAGCCAAAAATCATAAGCTAAAAATCCTAACTTGTGATTTTTGGCTTATAAGTCATAAGCCAAAAGTCAATCCAAACATACCTTATACTAAATGATACTTTCTCTGTTTTATGATAAAGAGGTATTTTTAGATTGAACACATTTCTTAAGTAAATTACTTATCCACATTACTAAGATACGTGTTTCAAATTTATTGTTAATTCACAAAACAAAGATAGAATTAAAAAGAAAAAATCATTTTACCTTTACAATTAATTCTTTGAAAGTATAATTAAGACGGTGTTTGGATTGTCCTAAAAATTAACCAAATCTACTTTTAAGTCAATTTTTAAATTCTGAAAGTGTGTGACAAGAATAAAAATAAATTAATATAAGTCAAAAAATGACTTAACAATAAACTAATAAAAGGTCTCTCCTACTTTCTTTTTTTAAGCTAATCCAACTTCAAAGGTTACATTAATGTGTGTAAAAGAGAAAGTTGATTAGTAATATGAGATGGATTGATTATTCTTACTAAATCATTCTTAATCAAATAACTACATTAAAAAAACGTAACTCCTCGATGATTCTTGATTATGTAAAATTTCATTACTTAAATAAGAGATTAATTGAAAAAAATAATTTAATGTCTTTTTAATTATATGAAACACTACTTATTTAAAACACAATAAAAAAATAAAACTTCACTTATTTTAGTACAAACAGAAGTACTATTTACTACTTATTTATTTCCACTTATGTTAAAATTTCAAAATTGAACTTTTAAATTTTAATAGCATAATTTTTTTTTATATATTGAAATATATATATAAGCCCTAGAAATCACAATAATTAATATTTTATAAAAAAATTCACTAGAAAATTTGATACCCTTGAAAATTCAACTGTAAGGCAAATTGAGTTGTTGGTAAAAAAAACAAGTTACATTTTTTCATTTACGAAATCATTCTTAATCAATAACTACATTAAAAACATAACTCCTCGATGATTCTTGATTATGTAAAATTCATGTACTTAAATAAGAGATAAAGATTAGGAAAAAATAATTTAATGTCTTTTTAATTATATGAACTCTACTTATTTAAAACACATAAAAATAAAATAAAAATTCACTTATAGACAAACTAGAAGTACTATTTACTACTCTATTTATTTCCATTTATGTTAAAATTTCAAAATCTGAACTTTCAAATTTTAATGGTGACTCAAACACAAAAGCATAATTTTTTTTAAAAATATATTTGAAACATATATAGAAGTCCGAGAAATCACAATAATTAACATTTTATAAACAAATTCACATAGAAAATTTGATACCCTTGAAAATTCAACTGTATAGGCAAATTGAGTTGTTGGTAAAAAAACCAAGTTACATTGTTTTCCAAGACAATGAAAAATTGTAAAAAAATAATAAAATGATCTGTATTCCAATTCAGTGAACATAAATTTACAGCTCTTGCATTGCAAGAGGAAAAAATGAATGAAAGAGAAAATCAGTAATTAAGCTCTAATATATTGTCGGTCAATTAATGCTGCCTCTTCATAACATCATAAGTAATTGTTCAATCGAGAAGTGACATGAAAAAATGCATCTTCATTGCAGGGTATCGTGAGACCGCCCATTGAATGTTGAAATCCAAATTCTTCCTCTGATTTCTGAAGCAATTCCTGGAACGAACTGTGATTCAGGTATGCAATTGGAACTACGTATCGTTTCTTCTCAGTTTCTCCTACGTAAACTGCTAAATGTCCTTTTGGTACATCTGATATTTGATTTCGAGTAATAACAGAGTGTAGTTTGTGGAATTGCTTCATACTAGAAATAATTGATGGTAAACGAATAATACCCATCACTAGATCTTGTTATTAGTGGTAGAAAGGGGCTTGTGAATGAATTGAGAAAGATAATGCAGTGAAAGTGTTTGATGATTTGTCTGACTGGGAAAGACTATATATTTATAGTAGTGCTGTAAGATTATGTTGCGTTCCACCGCAGCTCAGCTGTCCTTGTGTACAATTGGTATCATGTGAAATGGGTCCAACTTCACATGTTTGCTTCATCATCAACAAATAAAATACTCCTACCCAATTCCCAACAAATAATTAATCAGCCCATTATTGAATTCCTTCCAAAATCTGATGAAACAGCCAAATTGTGAATTTAAGCTCCTTCCCCACACGACTTTGACCTGACTAGCTTAAATTAGGTTAAGAACTTGAGGTCTCAGATTCAAAATTTAATGAATATTTTTGATGGACAAAGTTACTTGATATTATTGTTGGTGGGAAATGACATATATCTCATGGAATTAATCAAGATGTGTGAAAGCTGACTCGAACAGTATACATCATATAAAAAAGGGATAATTATATAGAATAACAAATTAATAATGTAAAATAAATACAGTAGCTACCGTTTGATTTATTTGTGTTCCTTAGCAAACAGTTTGATTTATTTGTGTTCCTTAGCAAACTGTTTGCCAGTGTCGCTTGCCTCGCTTTTTACAATATAATTGTATAAATTGTGTTTCTGTTTGTATAAAGCGAGAGAAAATTGTATATACACATGCAAATACATATATCTGCGTCCTATACACTTATAATTATACAATACAAATATTTCCCTGCCCAAGTCTCTTTTGTCGTTCTCTCTTTCTCGTTTTATACAATTCGATTATAATTTCTCTCTTTCTCGTTTCATACAATTCGATTCAATTGTATATTCCCTGTCCAAGTCTCTTTTGCCTTTCTCTCTTTCTCGGTTTATACATATTCAAATTGTATATAATTTTTCTCTTTCTCGTTTTATACATATTCAAATTGTATATAATTTTTCTCTTTCTCGTTTTATACAATTCGATTCAATTGCATACAAATCTGAAAAGGAACTAACGAATTATACAATTGCTTCTTTATATATATGTATAGGGAAATGGGCATAACTTTCAGTTGTATATGTATAACGAATTATACATTTATATATTTGCTATAGAGCGCAATTATACATACTTTGCTATAGCATATAAATTTGAATTTTGTGTTTACTATATGTGAAAGTTATCCCATAAAAAATTGTATATTGTTTGGCTCAACAAAGATAAAAGTAGTGAGAGCTAATTAATCAAATTGAGTCTGCCATAAATATCCACTTGATTATCTCTTCCTGAATTTTGGTGGTATCTATCTACTATGTATACCACCATTGACCCATTGTTTCCACTTTGGAGATGCATGTTTATCCATATTATTGTTGCAATGTTATTGTTTTCTATCAAATTGCAACTCCCATACTGCCTTGAAGTACGTTACAAGTTAGAACTATATATAAGTATCTTCTACTTCTTCAAAAAGTTATGAAGTCATTACTCATTAATGATGTAAAGATAACTTTTTGTACAAATGCCTACGTACGTACCTATCTTCTGCGGAAATTACTGCATGCCCACATATATGTGTCTTGGTTTAGAATTTTCATAAATATGCATGGCAGCACAACAAATTTTGTATTTTTGGTGTTGAATATTCAACTTAATGTTCCCAACTAGGGGCTACTGCCTACTTGCATGAAAATAGCATTATTTTTATGAGTAGTCATTTACGAAAGATCTTTATTTCTACAGTAAGATATGAAAATGTCATTTTCTTCTATTAATATTGTAAGAGTCCAAGAGATTTCATTTTCTCCTATTCCTCTCTTGATTATATGAAATTAAAGTTTAAAAATTGAGAACGTTTTGATTAAGAAAGAGAAGGATTTTATCTTAATTAACTACTAATAATAATTATATGGCAAGATTTGTGATACAGATTCAGATGATAAAAGATCAAATGATTAGAACTATATTTTCGATAAAAGATCAGATTCAGTTGGTTTGCTTAATCTAATTAATATTGTTACAGATTCAATTTTCCAGTCACTGTTGACGCTGTTCAATAATTAGATTTCCTTATTATTAATTCTGCTAAAACAGAAGAAGGAATAATTAAAGAAATTTCTTTGACATCTACTATTCCAAGTCTGCGGACCCAGATCTCAGATAATTAAAAAAATGAAATTTCATGTGAACATAATTAATTAGCTCGACTTACTAAACTCAGAGTACTAAATTAAATTTTTTGACAGGAAGTGGTTGGAGGAGGTTATGAAATTTACAGTCCGAAGTCAAAAAGGCAAAAATAATATTAAAATTTTTAAAAGGATATATTTTTTTTAAAACCAAAAGTCGCTCTTCTGACAAAATTGACGTGTTAATTTTTTTTAAAAAACACAAATATTACTGCAGTGGCAGCAATTTCATCAAAAAAAAAAAAAAAACTTTTTTCTTAAATCTGGCAGCGATTTCTCACAATTGTTTTTAACAAATGTTGCAGGGGCAGACCAAATGTTGGACCAAAATGCCTGCCTCTTAATAACTTTCTTTTAACAAATGTTGCAGCGATTTCAATTTATCTTTTTTTGTTTTAAAAAAATGCTGCACTCGCAGCGATATTAAAAAAAATTACGGTATCATTTTGTCAGAAGAATGGAGCGATTTTGCCCTTTTGATAAAAAAAAATGGTTATGCTTTTTCGAAAATTTTGACAATTTTTTTTGCCTTTTGACAATTTAACCATGAAATTTAGTTACTCTCGTAGTTATATTAACCACACACACCAAAAAAAGTATTCTCTTTGTATCAATGCCACATATTGAGACTTAAAAACTGTTTGCATAAGCAAGTAAAATATTTTAGGAAGACAATGAGAAAGTGTAAAAAAAAATTGATTGTATATTTTTCCTTTGCATTTCTCTCAACAATATGAGTCATTAAAAAGAATATTCACAGAAATTTACAGCTCTAATATAATTAATATATGCTACATCTTAATTGCTTCTTCACAAGGAATTGTTCAATCGAGAAGTGACATGGAAAAATGCATCCTCATTGCAGGGTATTGTGAGACCGCCCATTGAATGTTGAAATCCAAATTCTTCCTCTGCTTTCTGAAGCAATTCCTGGAAAGAAGTATGATACAGGTATGCAATTGGAACTACGTATCGCTTCTTCTTCTCTGTTTCTCCAACGTAAACTGCTAAATGTCCTTTTGGTACGTCTGATAATTGATTCCGTGTAACAACAGATTGCAATTTGTAGAATTGCCTGACACCGGAAATCATAGATTGCAAACGAATACCCATGTTTTTTATATTGAAAAGTAGATTAACTTTGGTGTTTTGATTGGACAAGTGAATGTAGATGCTGAGATTGAGTGAACTAACTGTTACTTAATATTTGATGGGATAGGGGAACTTGTTTGAAAGGTGTTTGATGATTTGACTGACTTGTTCTAGTCTATATTTATACTGGTTAGCCCAACTGTCCTATTGGTCCCATCTGATATTCACATGGTTCATCAACAAATTAAAATATTTATCTAATAAACCCACTATTTCTTAGAAGTTATTGCATTGATGGATTACTTGGGGAAGTTTCCACTCTGCCATGTATCCACTTGATTCGATTATCTATTCCTGAATTTTGGTTATGACTTGTGATGATAAGCTAATTATATACATACCACTATTCTCCCATTGTTTCCACTTTCCACATGCATGTTTTGTCCATATATATTATTGTTTGTGCCAAAACATATGAAACCAACAATCAATTTATTATATATGTTGCTTTATAATTTTTTACTAGTATCCATTTGCAACTCCCATACTGCCTTCTTGTCCTTGGGGTTCTGCAAAAAGTTGTGAAGTCATTTGTCATCTAAACATATTTTTTGGTGCCTCCTTTTCGGAAATAATTGTCTTGCTCTTGATTTTTTAATTATATGTTCAGCACAACAAATTTTGCATTTTTTTTGTACATTTGACATAACTTTAAATTAAAACCACTTTGGTACATTTGACATAACTTTAAATTAAAACCACAAGATTAAAAAGTCTTCTCTCTTTTCTTAAACTCCATTCCAAGTTAAACTAGACCAATCTTTTTGAAACGAAGGGAGTACTAATTCATTTAATGATAGGTTCCACGTTATAGTCGTCACTGCCATAATACAAGCTTTTGTACATTTATCACTAAACTATACCCGCTACAATTCAATTATTATATACAAATGTAACTTTGTTAAAGAATGACAAAAGTCCCACATCGGTGGTTAATGAGATGGGTGGACTCCTTATAAGGCTTGGGCAATCCTCCACCCTTTGAGTTAGCTTTTGGGGTGTGAGTTAGGCCTAAGACCTAATTTCTACATGGTATCAGAGCAGGGCCCGTCTCACCCGATGTTGGGACCCCCGAAATCAAAATTGCCCACGCACCAGATGCTAAGCACTGGACGTGAGGTGGGGTGTTAAAGAATGACAAAAGTCCCACATCGGTGGTTAATGAGATGGGTGGACTCCTTATAAGGCTTGGGCAATCCTCCACCCTTTGAGCTAGCTTTTGGGGTGTGAGTTAGGCCTAAGACCTAATTTCTACAAACTTTACTAGAACTAGTACATGAAGTTTTTTATTTGTTGCTTGAATATTAGATATTTTAAATAAAAGGAGATATTACAAGTATAACATACATCTAAATTTCAAAATATTATAACGGTGACTTACAACTAATGAACATGAAAAGAAAAGGAAAAAACACTAAGTGTGAACAAAAACATTTCTGTACTGTAAGTTTGATCTAACAACCCAATGATTTGATTAAGGAACGACTAATAAATATATATTATAAATTGCTTATATTGACCAAATTATACTACATGTACTTATATTCTTTTGTACATAAATTTAATTCTCCGCGTATATACCATTTTGAAATTTATGAAACACATTAATTATTCTGTATTGAGCTATTACGAAGTTGCCTGATCAAGGAAATGAAAAAGAAAAAGCTATTAAGATTTTATCATAAGAATTTAAAATAAATTGGAAGTACATCACATGATACCAATATCACAGAATTTGTGATCCAGATAATAAAAGATCAAATGATTGGGGAACCATTTCCCATATAACTACAATCAGAGTGACTTTTTCTTAGTATAATTATTATCAATAATTATTATGAAATAAAAAATAAATGTAAAAGAATTTCTTAATATTGTGGACTGGGGATGCGTTTTGAGCTTTGATTAACTATGCGGATAATTTTGAAGTAAAACACTTTCTATTAAAGACGGGTCTAATACTTCGAACTCAAATTCAAGACCTCTGATTTGAATATACACGACTTACATATGCCAACGAATGTGAAGGAATATAAAATTTGTTGAGGGTTGGCATTACTTACGATTATATTAATTATACTTGGGGATATGTAGGTTTGCTTAATCTAATTATCATTGTTACAAGTTTAAATTTATTAGTCTTAGACTCTACACCAATTATTGTTGACGCTGTTCAATAATTAGATTTAATTTCCTTACTATTAATTCTGCGAGAAGAAAAGAAGGATTCAAAGAAATTTCTTGACATCTACTACAACAGTTATACATAAATGCTTTGACATCATCTTCATTTTTAAAAAAATATGAAAATATTGAAATTCCATGTAAACATAATCAACATCAATAATTATACTTTAGAATAATAAATTAAAAGAATTTCCTAATTTCACATGTTGGAACGAAAAAATAAATTTCTTCACAAGTATTTTAAGTATTTTAATTTTGAACACATATAATAAAAAGAAAGGGAAAATTGTATATAATAGTAAATTATTAATTCAAATTAACTGCTATAAATATACTTTGATTTAATTGTACCTTATAGCAAACTATAGCTATTTTCGTCACTCTCCTTGGTGGAATCTCGCTCGCCATTCTCGTTTGGTGGCAGTCTCGCTCGCCTCTCTCGTTTTTTATACAAACACAAATGTATAAAATGTGTTTGTGTTTGTATAAAGCGAGAGGAAATTATATAAATATATATATATTTTTGTTCCCCTCTCTTTCCTCTCCAAGATCTCGCTCGCCACCCTCGCCTCTCTCACTTATACAAACAGAAACGAAATGTATAAATTGCGTTTCTGTTTGTATAAAGCGTGAGAAAATTGTTATACACATGCAAATACATATATTTTCATTCTATACACTAATAATTATACAATAAAAATACTTCCTACCCAGTTTCTTTTGTCTTTCTCTCTTTCTCGTTTTATACAAATTCAAATGGTATATCATTTCTTTCTTTCTCGTTTCATACAATTCAATTGTATATTCCTTGCTTAAGTCTCTTTTGTCTTTCTTTTTTTCTCATTTTATACAAATTTAAACTGTATATAATCGTTCTATACATTTATGATTATACAATACAAATATTTCCCTGTTCAATTCTCTTTTGCCTTTCTCTCTTTCTCATTTTATACAATTCATTTTATACAATTCGTTTTAATTGTATATGTATAACAAATTATACATGTATATGCTTGTTATGGAGCATAATTATGCAAAAAAAATTATAACATACAAACATGAATTTTGTGTTTGTTGTTGCCCTCAAAAGAATTACATTATCAACTAAGAGTACAATATTACTTCCACTTTTCTTTTTAATCTCGTCGGTTCCATAATTTAAAATGATCTCTATACAAATATTTTAAGTTTATTTTATATCATACATTTTAAAAGTCCTCTCTTTTTCTTAAGTATCAATTATCAAATGCAATGCAATAATAACAAACTAGAAAAAAAAAACCTTGTGCCAATCAAAGCAGTAATAACAAAACTAACATATTCTACTGATTTAAAAAAATTTAGCAGCATTATTCTTAAACAGTTTAGTATAAGCAACTAAAATATTTTAGGAAGATAATGAAAAATTGTACTCCCTCCGTTTAAAAAAGGATGAACTTGTTTGATTAGGAACGAAGTTTAAGAAAAAAAAGACTTAATTTTGTGGTTTTAAATTAAAGTTATATCAAATGTACTAAGCTATTCTTTAATCTTGTAGTCTTAAATATGCCACGTGAAAAGTTAAAATGTAATAAAAAAAGGAAAATAATTATTCTTTTTCAAAATAGACTAAAATGGAAATAGATAAAAAAAATTTGAAACGGAGAAGTAACAAAAATGAGTGTATGCTTTGCAATTCTGTTATCATTATGAGTGAGTGAAAAGGCGATTCACATAAATTTACAGCTCTTGCAAAAGTAGCATTGCAAGATGAAAATAATAATGAAAGAACAACAGTAAGCTCTAATATAATCTGTTACTAATTAGTACAATATAATGCTGCTGTATCTTAATTGCTTCTTCCTAAAGAATTGTTCAATCGAGAAGTGACATGGAAAAATGCATCCTCATTGCAGGGTATTGTGAGACCGCCCATTGAATGTTGAAATCCAAATTCTTCCTCTGCTTTCTGAAGCAGTTCCTGGAACGAACTGTGATTTAGGTATGCAATTGGAACTACGTATCTTTTCTTCTCTGTTTCTCCAACGTAAACTGCTAAATGTCCTTTTGGTACATCTGATATTTGATTCCGAGTTAAAACAGAGTGTAGTTTGTGAAATTGCTTCAAACTGGAAATAATTGATGGTAATCGAATAATACCCATCACTAGATCTTGATTTTGAAAGGTAAGTTTTGGTATTTGATGGATTGGAACTTGTTAAGAGGAATAATTTTATGCACTGAAGGTGTTTGATGATTTGACTGACTTGTTTGGAGTGGGAAAGTCTATATTTATAGGGTTTGCCCACCTGTCTCATGTGATATCGGCCCTACTTCACATGCCTCATCAACAAATTAAAATGTTTCCCTCTGAATAACTAACTAATGCCTACAAGTTATTATATTGATGGATTATTTTGAATTCCTTGTGAAGACGATCTAACCAAAAACATGTTATTGGTTTTTACTAAGAAAACAAGTTAGATGGAGCTCTTCGTACCGAATTTGTTTAGTACGGATTACCTTTGATTTCCGAATTATTATATAAAAGTGAAGTTTTTACCTTGTGTGCACCCAAAGGGCCGCTGATTTCCCTTACTATTAAAAAAAGAAAAAAGTGGAACTACTTAAAGTGCCAAATTGGAGACAATTACTTGGAGAGTTTCTAATCTGCCATGTACCCACTTGACTTGATTATTATCTAGTCCTGAATTTTGGATGGCCATAAACTGTCTGGTTATATAAATACCACTTTTCTCCCATTGTTTCCACTTTGGACATGTATATAAATAAAAATAAAAATATTGTTTGTGTCAAAATATGAAACGAACCAACAAACAATTCATTATATATGTTGCTCTATAATTCTTTACTAGTATCCAGTTGCAACTCCCATACTGCCTTCTTGTCCTTGGGGTTCTGCAAAAAGTTGTGAAGTCATTTATCATCTAAACATATTTTTTGGTGCAAATTCCTTTGCGGAAATAACTGCATGCCCACCTCTATCTGTCTTGCTCTTGATTTTTCAAAAATATGACTGCACAACACATTCTGCATTTTTCAACTTAATTACATATATTTTCCAAAACTAATGGCTACTTGCATGAAAATAAACGAGTAGTAGCTTTACCATTTGGTGATCATCATGCATTTCAATATTGTGAATTGTATGATACTCTTTCTTATTAAAAAAGTTTAAGCCGTTAAAAGAGATCATATATTTGCTTACCTTATGACAAATCCTTATTGTGCGGGTTGGATTCTTTTTCTTAATGAGCCAACCACATTTCTTTTTTTATAATGATGTGATGTCACTCGTGTCCAAAATTTCTATTTGAATTCATTGAAGTGCGAGATTATCTCATTTGAAAGATTGTTATACTAGAGATTTAATAATAGGTTCCACGTTATAGACACTGCCATTTGTACTCTCTAGAAAGAATCACACGTTTATCACTAAAACTATACCAGTTACAATCGGACTATTATTTACAAAATGTAACTTTTGTAGAACTAGGACGTGAACTTTTTTTTTGGTTGCATGAATATTAGCTATTCAATTAAAAGGAGATATTACAACTATAACATACATCTAAATTTCAAAACATTATATCGGTGACTTACAACTAATGAAAATGACAAAACGGAAAAGGCACTAAGTGTGAACAAAAACATTTTGGTACTATAAGTTTGATCTAACAACCCAATGATTTCATCAAGTAACGACTAAAAAATATACATTATAAATTATAATACCTGTACTAATGTACTTAATTTAACTCTCCGCGTATATATCATTTTAAAATTTATGGAGCAAATTAATTATTCTGTATTGAGCTACAAGCCTACAACTATGAAGTTGCCGGGTCAATTGCGCATTTATTATTTTAATTTTTATCATAAGATTTTAAAATAAATTGGAAGAAGTACATCACATGTTACCAATATCACAGAATTTGTGATCCAGATCCAGATAATAAAAGATCAAATGATTGGAACAATTATTTTTTATATAACTACAATCAGCGTGACTTTTTCTTAATAGAATCATTATTAAAAAAAAGATAAATATCAAAAACACACCTAAACTATTGAAAGTTTGAGTTTCATATCTAAACTATCACTTTTTAGTTTGAGAAACACATCTTTCTTTTTTATACCACTCTCATCATGGTATGTGTAATACACTCTCTCTTTTATTTTAAAAATTTCCACATCACACTCCACATGGACAAAACATACAACCTTGACAAAAAATAAATAAATTATTAGTATTAGTTAAAATTAAAAATTAAAAAACTATTATAAAAAAATAATATTTTCTTTATAAAATATTTTTCTTACACTACACCATTCTTTTAGTTTTTTTATTTTGTTTAAATTTCTTTTATAAAAGTATTTCATTTTTTACTTCTTCTCCTCCCCCCTCAAATACTAATTTAGATATTATTTTATTTTCTTAAAAATATAATTCTACCCATCCCACTTAACCCTTCGCTTTCAAATTTTTTTTCCCAGTGTTTACATATACATATCGAAAATATTTTTTACTTGCCGCCACAAGACTTATTATATTTTTTAGTTATTTATGTTACATTCGATACACTATTAGAATTTTTTTCTCAAAATATATGTATATGCATATCTAACACAAAATAAGAAAAACGAATAAAAATAAAAATTAGGAGCGGAAAATTAAATAGAATGGGATAGATTTTTTAAAATAAAATAATATCAATTTCTATCGGGGGTGGAGGGGGAGGATGAAATATGAAAATTTTCAAAATATTTTATAAATGATTTTTCTTTTAAAAAAAGGATGAGGTTGTCGCGGCGTTGGGGGGGGGGGGGAAAGGTATGTAGAGAAGGTGATGGAGTGAGATAAGAAAAATAATTTAATTTTTTATATGGATAATAATCTTTAATTTTTAATTAATATTAATTTTTAATTATTTAATTTTTATCTAAATAAAATATTTCATCTATGTGGAATGCCATGTGTCAAAGTTTTTTCATATAAAAGAGAGTGCATAACACACACCACTGAGGTGTGTTTCTCAAACTAAAAAGTGATATTTTAGGTATGAAACTCACACTTTTAATAGTTTAGGTATGAAACTCAAAAAAGTAAATAGTTTAGGTGTGTTTTGATACTTATCTCTTAAAAAAAACTTAAATGTAAATGAATTTCTTAATACTCTGGACAGGAGATGCATTTATGGGGTTCGCTTAATTTAGATATACTGCTTTTTGCCAAAGTTAAATTCAAGACCTCTAATTTGGTGGTAAACGACTAACAAGTTTACATTTGCGAACAAATGTGAAGGAATCTAAAATTAGTTGAGAGTTGGCATTACTTACGAATTATATTAATTATTATTATATATACTTAGGGATATGTAGGTTTGCTTAATCAAATTAATATTTTCACAAGTTCAAATTTAATTATTAGTCTTCCACTCTACACCAATCACTGCTGACGCTGTTCAATAATTAGATTTAATTTCCTTATTATTAATAATTCCGAAATAAGAATAATAGGATTTAAAGAAATTTCCTGACAACTACTACAACAGTTGTACAGAAGTGCTTTGACATCATTTTCATTAAAAATAATAATATGAAAATGATTGAAATTCCATCTAAACATAATCAACGTCAATTATTATAATTATACTTAGAATAGATTAAAATAATTTCTACTACAAAAGAATTAGTGAAAATAACCTTTGATTTCATAAATTATTGCCAGTATCTTACTCACAAGTCCTAGCTAGTAGGCAATACCAACTTTGTAAAGTAAAATAAAATAAAAAAGTAGCTTGGTGTACTAAGCATCTCAGTAAAGGCACACGACACTCTAGTTAAGGGAGTGTGAAACCCGTTCTTATATTCCATATGTAAAAAAAATTAAACGTTGCTCGAAAACTCCTCTCCCTCCGCAAAATATTCTTTGTGGATAACGAAACAGAACATCTACGTTACAAAATTTATTTAACATAGAAAAATCTTGATATTTTATCTTTAAACAGGAAAAAGAAGAAATCTTTGACAGTTTTAAGTTTAAAATACTTAAACAATTAGATAGGCTACTTTATAAGGCATATAGTAATATAACTTTATAAAAACGATACGTAATGACGATGAAGAATGATAAATATTTGATTGAATTTTTTTCTTTACAGTATTTTTCTCAACAGTATGAGTCAGTACTGTAAAGGCTTTAATTTGCACATAAATTTACAGCTCTTGCATGGCAAGAGGAAAAAAATAAAACGTATAATTAACATTATACGTATTGAAAAATAAAAAAGAAGAAATTAAACATGCACTAATATATTAAGCTTTGTTCAATCGAGAAGTGACATGAAAAAAAGCTTCCTCGTTGCAAGGTATTGTGAGACCGCCCATTGGATGTTGAAATCCAAACTCTTCCTCTGATTTTCGTAACAATTCTTGGAACGAAGCATGATTTATGTATGTAATTGGAACTACAAATCGTTTCTTCTCTGTTTCTCCAACGTAAACTGCTAAATATCCTTTTGGTACATCTGATATTTGCTTCCTAGTAACAACAAAATGCAATTTGTTGAATTGCTTTACACTTGAAATCATAGATAACAAACGAATACCCATGATAACTTCTTTTTTTTTTTTTTAATATTGACTTGATTGTACTAAATTTGGTGTTTGATATAATTGGAAGAACTTGTTCTGAATTGTTTGAAGTGGAAAAATTAAAGGTGTTATATTTATATTAGTTGCATATGTTGTTGCCACCAGAGTGGGACTGTGTAAGTGAGGCCCTACATCACATGGTATTTGCTCATTTTTGTCCAATTGGAAGAAAATGAAATGAAATATTCAATTCCCTATGAAGTCATCACTTGATTAATTGAGAAACTTCCATAAAGACTATACTTTTGAGTTTAATTATCTTACATAATTATAGTTTAATTATCTAATTACCATCGTCATAGTTAATGTTCGTTTTTGTCCTATTGTATGCTCAATATTATCGATACAATCACCATAAATTGTATGCGTTCACTTAATAGCATACTACATAGAGTAAAGGATGGTCAGTTGAACCCCCTTCATTAAAAAATTATACGTCATATATATAGAATATTATAATGTGTTTAAATAGAATGTACAAGTTAGTTAACCATGCGACTAATTTTATTTATATCAACTTACATTTGAATTTGGCTTGTTTTAATTTGTTGGTGGTCATAATACACAACACCGTCACTTGGCCATTGTTTCCAATTTGGACATAGTTTTCATCCATATTTATGTTTGTGTCTCAAACACGACCAAACATGAAACAACATCTCCGGCCCCTACACAAATTTTGTGTATTAAATTGTGTATAATACACTCAAATTGAAAAATTCTTTATATTTAATTATCCAAGCGTTATCTAAATGTTACTCTTTCTTTTATTATATACACATATATTGTAACTCTTTCGTGCCTCCAGCCAATGAAAATATATTTGAAAATATATTATAAGTTATATATATATCAACAATTAACATAATTTTTTAAATATATATTATTAGTCAAAATTTGTCCGCTTGTTTAATAAGTAACATGAATATACATATTATATAAAATTAACTTGAGCTATATAGACTTGCATGAAAAATAATAAGGTAGTTAATTGCTCACAAAGTTTGTCCTATATAAATTAAATAATTAAATGGATACTATATATGGTCAAGAGAGGTGATTGAATAATGTTTATTATATTGAACATAAAAAATAATTTTTATTGTACATCCAAACTTAATCAAGTTGATGACTTGTAACAGAAAGGAGTAAAAGGAAAGAAAAAAGATTTCCCAAATGTCAACAAAACCAAATTTCGTACTTAATTATAATAAATTAGAGCAAACAACCCAATCATCATCTCGTAAAGAATTAATTAACAAACTAACTAAATGGATTATTAGATGGCCACTAATAATGCCAGGATATATATATATATATATATATATATATATATGTATGTATTGTTTGTGCATCTAATTCTCCGCGTTCATATTTACAATTTTAAATTAGTGTTAGATATTATTATTCCGAATTGATATTTTAAAATTACTTATTGATTGATACTTATTTTAGGATACGATTAATTTGAATTATTCATAAAATTTCATTTAAGGATAAAATATTCTTTTACAAAGGTAGCTGTTAGTACTCTATTGACTAGTTCCAATAAATAATTTCTTATTCCCCTTTCAACTAAATATAAAAGAAATATTAAAAGAGCTTTATGATTGTACGAAAGAGAGAAGTAATTAATTAATTATTCTAACAACTCATATAAAATTACTTTATTTAAAAGTAGAGTTTTATCAATATAAAACAGAATCAACGTGACTTAGAGCTCTGAGAGTTTTAGAATTAACAATAATCAGATTTAGATAATTAGATAAAAACAAGAATTTGAAGAATTTCTAGATTTCCACTAATTTTAAAAGTTAATAAACATAAATAACCCCACCGACATGTCATAATTAATTAATTATTCACAGTGTGTTAATTAACGATGCTGTAAAGTAGTAGGTTATTTTTTAAATCAAATTAATTAGTACGTCTTTCTCAACACTACTTTTCCACCGATCATTAATATTCCCTTTTTTAATAAACATGAAAAGAAAATCCAGCCATGCAAAGCAGCGTAGAATATTAGTAGCCCCAAAGTAGTGGAAGCTATTTATTTTATTTTGTCATAAATGAGACTATGAGGTGTTAAAAAAATGGATTTAACTTATGCATACTATTTCTTGATAATTTAGAATAACAAGTTAAATTACATCATGTTATAAAAAATTAAGTTTATCGCATTGTTGATGTATATAACTTTAATTGTCGGAAAGTAATTTAAATTTTTCATCTTCGAGAAAATATAGATTTATCCTTTTAACTTTTTTTTTTAATGTATATTCTTGAAAATACACTCGTTAATATTGAGATGAAATCGGAGTATTATGATGTAGTAATTTTCAAAACAATGTTAGTATATGTGTGTTGTGATTTATGAGAAAATACAAACAATTAGTGCATGCAAGTGTAGAATATGGAGTAATTCAGAATAATCACTACTAGCAAAGTAGAAATGGAGGCTTTTTCTTAATGAATTTTTTTAATTATAAATATAATTTTTCATTAAACCAGTTTACTAGAAAAATGTATGGTGGATAACAGATTTTTAATCAAATAGTGAGGAAGTTTCTTAATATTTTTTTTGTGTGTGAAAACACTATTGTCTTTTCTTTTCTCATTAGTTCAATTAAAATTTGTGTGGAAATAGTCACAAAAATTTTCAATGGGAATTCAGTAATTGAACATGCATATTATTTCATATGGGACTTGGAAGTGAAAAATATATTTCCTTACATCCGTAATTGATTACATAGAACTTAAATGTATATGATCAGTAGATATATATATCTGTTAAAAAAATCAATAAATTACAGTAATAAATAGGAGAATCAAATTTTGAACTCATAAGTTTAAAAATACAATGAGTTCAATAACAATAATATTAGTCTTGAATCCGCCTCTGTATATCCACGAACATTCTTGAATATTATTGACATCTAGAGATGAGATTCAAATGAGAAATGATCGTGAGGAATGTAGTTTCACTGCATGGAATAGTAAGACCACCCATTGGATGATCAAATCCATATTCATCTTCTGCTTTCCTCAACAATTCTTGAAATAATGGATGTTCCAAATATGATATTGGAATCACAAACTTCTTATGTTTCTTGTAATACTTCTCTCCCACATATACTACTAAATGCCCTTTTGGTACCTCTAATTTTGTTCGTAAAAGAACATTATACTTAGCTTGTCGAATCATCGCTCTTAATCCTATAATCCCCATTATCAACTAATTAATCAAACTTCTTTAGCTAATATTTCTTTTTCTTTTTTCTCGCTTTGACTTGCCTTCCTTATATTTCAATCTGGATGAGGAGGAGGAGAAAGAAGTTAAAATTGTTTAATGTTTAGATATGATTGATGAAAATATAAGTTGTGTATATATAGGATTTAAATTCTATTGGTTGTTTATGAATTGATAGAATAATATTATATTAATAACTATATGGAAAGAAGTGTGGACCCAAAGAAAGCTCGACGGTGCAGGATGTTTCTAATTGTTCTTTTTTTGTTGCATGCATTATTACTATGATAGTAGCAGTGATCTCATACATTTTATCAATTGGATCCCCCAACTTGTTGCAGTGTGAATACTTTTGAATGAAATTAGAATTTTTGAATGAAATATCTATATTTATGGTGATAGCCCATAGTTTTTGTTTTAGTTCATACTGCGTACCGCTTCGTAGAATTCGAGCTATTTTTAAAAAAAAAAATAATTCTTCTTTGATCATCAAATTTTATTTTGAAATACTTTTAAAAATTATATTTGAATACACAATAAATTTGACACTAGTTGCATTTCAAATCAAATCACATGAATTGAAAAGAATAAAGTGTAATATTTTCTCCGATTCAATATAATGATGTTTCATAAATTAAGAATTATTATTTTTTCGAGTTTTTACTTGATATATTCTTAATTTAATGTACAAATTCAAATAATAATAATTTATGTCAAAAAGGAAAAAATTACAATGGAGGATATTTTAGTCAAAACTTCTATTAATTAATTTAATTTTCAAAAGTATATGAATACCTTAATCCATATATCAAGCCTAAAATATCTTTTGAACTGAAAGGAATAATACATACTATATAGTATATACTATAGATTAAGTTGTAAGAATAATATATAATTTTACAGTATCAATAAATATAATGTAAGTTTTGAGTCATGAAATTAGTTGTATAATTAGATGAAGACGAAGCATTAACACTATAACAAAAACAATTTTTAGCGGCATTAAATATTAACATTAATAAAGAGTGCTAAAGTCTTTACCGACATTAGTTAAGTGTCATTAAAATCAATATCGTTAAAGGCTTTAGAAACATATATAAATAGTGACAATTGCCGCTAAAAATATATATTTAGCGATAATTAAAAATTAAATGCCTCTAATGATTATTTTTTGTTATAGTGTAAATGATGCATTTTCTTGAGTTACAACACTTTGAAATATAATTCTTTTTTAAAAAATAAATAAATCTGTTGCACCCAAAGTTCGTGGTATATTCTGCGTCTTGCTAGCTAGCTGTTATATATCATTAATTAATAACATCAAGTGTCATTAAATAAACACAATTACGTCGCCATTTCGTGATAAATTTCTTTAAGTGCTGTTGTTGATTTGTTTGTTAAATCTTTAATATGTTCCCACCTTGCTCTCTAAGTTTTGCCACTTCAACAAAAGTTATATAGTCAACGTAACATAATATATTATACTTTTTTTTTATTGACTTGATACTTGATCACCTTAAGAAATTATTTATTAGAAATTTATTTTACTATATTAAACTTTCTCCTTTTCAAAATAAATATGGGTGGTAATGATCTCTTCGAAAAAATTAACTAGTGACATTAATAAAAGGGGTAATTTGTTAGTTATATCATTTTTGCTTATTCACTAATTTTTTTTAAAAATTAGTGATAATTCAAAAAATTATTGTAGAAAGGATAATTCTACAAAAATATAATTTAATATATTTTTGGAATTTTAAACATTTATTTATTATGAAACATAAGAGAGTGCTAGAAATAGATTTATTTTGGACTGAGGAATATAATCCTTAATAATTGTATATTAAAAATGTCTTTTTTACTTGTCCAATTTTGATCTTTTATTTGTTATTTTTGACAAATCAACATTCTTTTTTTTTTACCTATTGTATCTTTAATTTATTTAAAAGATTAATGTTTTTAAAAAAGGTAGAACCTTTTTATGAATTAATTTTGAAATTCTATCAATTAATATGAATAAAATAATAAATTTACTATTTTAATTATTATTTTCTTAATAGATATTTTAAATAAAAAATAGATAAATAAATAAGAACAGGGGCATTAATTCTTTATGCAGTTACTCAATGATAAGGATACTATTAGAACAAAATAACTATAGAAGAATTAATATATTAAAAAATCAACAAAGTAAAAGAATTAAATGAAATTTAATCTATTAAGAATAAACAAGTAAAAGCAACTTTTTACTAAGGACAAGTAAAAATAATATCTTTTGTGCCTAGTTATTCAGTAGAGTAGAGCCCAACTTCTCTATAGCAATATCTTCAAATAACAATATCTTATTATAATAAAGTTTTTCTTTGAAAATTATTTTTAGGTTATATTTTGTCTCTTTATGACATTTTCTTAATCTACGATAACAACATCGTCAATATTTTATTATAATAATTAAATTTTTTCTCGAAAATACTATTTTACCTATAACAACACCATCATCTTTATAACAACATAATCTTTTTAAAATTAACCGTTTATAGTAAATATCTTCCTTTTGGTAATACAATAACTAATCATTTTTATAGAAATAGAATCGTTAACATTACCAATAATAAGTAGATATTTTGACCAATATTTTCATAACCTTACAAAAAAAAAAGTGTTTTCCTTGTGCATTCGACTAGGATAATTTAGCTCATTAATTTTGCCTATAATAAGTAGAAAGCGTTTTTACTATTTGTTTGTGTTTGTAAGAAAAAAAAATGATATCCCATTGTGCGACTAATCATTATTTTCAATCTAAATATAATAATAATAACCCAACTGATCTTCCCTTCCAAAAAAAATAAAATAAATTATCAAATCTTTTGTCAGTAATCATTTGGAGGTGTCATTACCATTGGAGTAGTAGTTAATTCAACTGGAAATGATGCATTTAATTATCTATTCTTTTGGTTGTCAGTGCACCTAACCTGGCTAGTTAGTTTTTTTTATTGTGGTCCATATAATTTTCCAGTTAATAAGATCAAGATCAGGGTAATAATAAAAAACAGGAAACTGATTTAAAAAACCATTATCTGAATATTGAATATACATATTACATTGGGAATAGTACATGTTACAAAATTGAAGAGATCGAGGCTGACTTAGTCAAGCTCTCTCAATCAAATATCTCGAATTTAAGCCATAGAAATAAAATAACTCTTCGTAGGAAAATGAGAGCTGCATAAATCCGGACGAGTCGGACCAATGAATTATAGATACCAAATGGTAGAGGGAAAAACAAGAAGAAAAATCACTAAGACTATATGAGATGAAATAAGTGTACAATTCTTTAAAGTCTATGATGACTTTAGTAAAGAAATTAGACTAATAAAGTAATCTTCACTACATGGAATTGTAATACCTCCCATAGGATGATTATACCCAAATTCTTCTTCAGCCCAATGTAACAAATCTTGAAATAAAGGATGATTCAAGTAAGAAATTGGAACAACAAATCTTCTATATGTTTCACCAACATAAACTGCAAAATGTCCCTTTGGTACATCATTTGTAGTAGATGAAATACTTCCATTTCTTGGTGAAATTGTTCTTCTAAGCTTTTCTTTAGCATTTGATATTCCAACTAAACCTCTTCCCATTTTTAAAAACAAAAGTTTTGAGGCTAAATTGATGTTATAATTTGAAATGAATTTGACTTGTGTTTGAAATGGAAGATAGGTAAAGTAGAGTATATATATAGAGACATTTCAATCCTCAAATTGGCAATAAATTAATGAAGATTAATGTGTGAAGTTGGCAAACATATCAGGTGAAGAAATTGGCAAAAGACCACATGGTTTTGCCTAATCTATTTCAGGACAACATGTCCTACCACTTTAGGGTACAGCATTAATAAAAATCTTGAATTATTTGAAAAATGTGACATGCTGATTTTTGTTGAACATATCATTAGGTAAATATTCTTTTTTCGTAATTAAATTTTTAAATGAGATAGATAATTATTCAATTTTAACATGATGTGGGGCGGATCACGTCTCGAACAACGGGTTGATTTGAAATGAACCTACTACTTTCCATGCATAATGTAAATTTATTGTTAACTCCACTAAAATTGCACAACATAGTAGATATAGACCCAAAATTTTAAAATATAGCAAAACTAAGACTAAAAATCTTAAAAGTTTGAACCTATAAATTTAAAATTTTGAATCTTTTATTAACATGGTGCTAGAGCATGCACAAGTTTCAAAGTTCAAATTTTACCATTATGATGGCAGAGGTAGCTTTCAATTTCAACACATTATATATGCTTTTTCTTGACCTTCTATACATTATCAAAATTCAATCTCACACATTATAAGATATGTTCGAAACATAAATAAGCAAATACTCTTATATTTAAATTTATAAATGAGATGGTCACATATTTCGAACAATTTCCATAATTGACTTTTGACAAACACTTACTAACTGCACTTCCTGTACCGTTGTTTATTGATAAAAAAAAATGTTTGTAGATAATATGAGGATAACAAAGAGTAGCTCATTTTCCTATATTATAGAGGTATTGGACCTGGACTTGGCATTGTTTAATAAATCAACCTTTTGCCAATTTACCAGAAAAAGTTAGTGGGCTCATTTCTTGAAAATAGTTTTTTTTTTTTTATTTCTTCTCTATGTTTGGGTTCGCTTATCAAGAATATATATTTTTCTTACTCTGTTGCTGGTGCTGGCATTGAATTAAAAAAAAATGGGGTAAAAAATTGAAGTAAAATCCAAAAATATTTTGTTTCCAAAGAGTTTAGTCATATTTTAATTCCTAAAACAGAATTTAAGTTTATTCTTAGTGAAATCTGACTTTAAGAAAGTGTTGAAGTTCTGTGTGTAGTATGTACATAACTTTACTCCTAATTTGTTACGGTAGATAGGTGATTTCCTATAAGTGCTGAAATGTTTGGTGTAAAACAAAAGGAACAAAACATGAATTTAATAAATGCTCAAAATTTGTTGTACTTAGCTCCATTCGTCTTAATTTCCATTTTCTATGAGTATTGTTATATCACTATCATCACCCATTTATGGCAAAACGTGTTATTAAAAGTCAGATCATTATCAGTATTGTTAAGTCAATGCAATTTATGTCAACACATTGTTAGTAATAAGAACCGATTATTGAAGAAATTGAGGAAGTCAAACCCATCATTAATTAACAAATTTTCATACTAGTTGTTGCCTAATTTTCTTCCATTTTGTGTCTGGAGACTGCAAACCGATAGTTCACATTTAGCAATCGCACACGATTCTTAATTTTTACGGTCACTATTTGCTTAATTATATCTTCATCAAGTCCTACACACGTGGACATGATTTTTTTTCATAGGTCAATCACGTGGACATAACTTTTTTAATCAGTTTTTGATGAACAAAGTTTTAAAGATATTTCTTTGCAAGTACGAGGTTAGTTGAATAATTAAACTTAACATAACTAATTATCATGTTTAGATGTCTACAATCACATCTTTGATAATGAATAAGGGGCCAAGTGATAGTAATATAGTATTACTTATCCAATCCAAGTTGTCATTTGATCATTAGACAAGAGACTTGATCCATTCATAGTGGTATTAGTCAAATTAAAGAGGGTCCTCTTGCTTTTGGTTATGAGAAAAGGAGTAGGACATGATGTTTTTTTCTTCAACAAGTATTATATGGTCTAAGTACTTTGTCAATTAATGAATTGGAAAAGCAAACCATGTTATATTTCATGTGTTGTTGTCTTTTCAACATCACTAAACATTTGGATATGCATTAGAAATTACTACTTGCCTATACTATATATACTTATGCACAGTCTTCTTAGCAAAAAAAAAAGGTTACTTTCTTGTGAACAATCAACATAGTGAGACTTTTAAATGAAATACATGAAACTTAATTAATTTGGCGTAAATATTTGGTGTTTGGATTTTAGGCCACACAGGCCATAGTGAAAACTGTCCATAAAAATCTTGAGGATCAGCGTTAGCATTGAGGTGAATCACCGCACTACCTCTATTATACATGGGACATTACATAAGTAAGAGTGCATAGTCAACATGCACCTAAAGTGCCTATGTTGGAACTTTGAGTGTTTAGAAGATTAGATTCCTACTAAAAAGTGCTGCTCAATGTCAACTCATTATTCAATTTATGAAATTTAATGGGATCTAGAAGTATTGCTCAATGTCAACTCATTATTCAATTCATATAAATTTAATGGAATCCAGAAGTGCTGCTCAATGTCAACTCATTATACGATTTCTGAAATCTAATGGGATCCAGGATACCATGTCTTCATCCATGGGATCCCAAGTACTCGGATCGATAAAAAGTACAATTCTATCCAAACGGCTCATTTTCAAATGATATCCACACTGTACAAGAATATTCATTTTTATTTAAAAAATTTCATATAGTTTGATCCATAACATTTCTCGCATTGAACCCACAAACACCTGTATTTTTTAGTTACCTCGAGATCATTCTTTTTTTGTTAAAATCATTGCCCTTTGTGCAAGTTCGTCTACTGGAATATGTAATTTGTGGCAGTGAATTATCATAAATGATAGTATAAGTTTCTACTTTCTTCTCTTGCTTGTCTATATGAACTTCTTATTGACTAATGAAACTGGAGGAATATTCTAGCTTAATCGATTTCTCTGTTATTTCGAATAATAATCATCGCAATTTGACCATTTTATAGGTACACTGCAGCACTACTTGAACCAACATGCCTTCTGAGCCATCCCCTAGCACTATGAATGATCAGATTTTGTCTAAAATCTTCAGGAGATGCCATATAGATTCGTATTTTATGATCAATCGATCGATGGGATGCTGACTACACTTTGTTGATTCAACATCAAGAAATGGCTTCAGGTGGTCCCTAACTAAACTATTTCAAGAAAATGAGATTTCATGAATCTGTTCTTTATTTAGAAAAGCAATGGGGCCTTATGCTTTTAGACATAGTTTCAAAAGTCTTAATAGTTTGATAATTAGTTGGAAGGCATCTTCATGTTTTTACTCATGTGCTATTGTCTCTAAATAGTTCAAGCTAAAGCTCAACTACACAAGTGATCTTTATCTGGTGCCTACTGAAAATGCCCATTCAATGAACACATCACTTGGATTCCACAACTTGTCATAGGCCTATATAAACACAAAAAGAAAAGCCTCTACCACCACAACTCTCATCAAAACTTAAAACTATTTTAAGCTCCATTATTTGCTTATATACATTGAGCTAAACCACCATGGCTATCCGTATGCCTCGTATAATCAAGAAGTCTTCTACAACTAAAGATGTTCCAAAAGGCCACTGTGCTGTGTATGTCGGGGAGGAGCAGAAGAAGAGA
Organism: Solanum lycopersicoides; assembly: GCA_022817965.1. Lineage (NCBI taxonomy): Eukaryota > Viridiplantae > Streptophyta > Magnoliopsida > Solanales > Solanaceae > Solanum > Solanum lycopersicoides. The sequence continues at coordinate 132,177,016 of CM040618.1, forward strand.
TTTGTGATTCCTATATCATTCTTGAGCCAACCTTTATTTCAAGACTTACTTAGTCAAGCTGAGGAAGAATTTGGTTTCGATCATCCAATGGGTGGTCTTACAATACCTTGCAGAGAGGATGTCTTCATTAACCTTACTTCTCGTTTGAGGAACTGAAATGGAAACTTGCTTTCACAATTTTATACTAAAGCAAGATTCGGACACTGTAAAGTTTAGGAGTAATTAGAGAAAACAGTAATTGATGTTAGAATGAGGAAGTTGCCTCTGACTAGGTAGATTAGTGAACTTATATTTACAAAGCCTGATTGTTAAATTATGGGAAGATAATGAAGTATTGAACCTTCTTCAATTGATGATTTCATTCATTTAGCATTGGTGTTTTTTCAAGTTTTCATGGGTTTCTAACAATCTTGAGCCAGAATCAAGTTATCATTTCCAAACTAATTAGTGCAATAGAAGAACTACATAACATTGTTAAGTCAAGCTGAGGAACAGTTTTGTTTTGATTGCCCCATTTGCAAACCAATCTTACTCTTACAAAATTAGTACATTTTCATATGTAAGGCAACACTAACTAAGTAACTAGTGGAAACAGTTTGTTGTTTGCTCCGACAGCAGGCATTTTAGAACTCCTTGAGACAAATTTAAACTCTTTAAACTTAGAAAATTGAAATTCAATACTCTGTGCTTGTAAAACTCAACAAGAAAAGTTTGACTACCCTACTTTTTCTTCACTATCTTTCTCAAGTTAGTTGTAGCTGCATAATTGATTGAGGGACACTATAAAACGCGTCCAAGTGAAATGCTATATATGACCTGAGATCTAAGTTTAGCATATGACTAGGTCCTTACAAGGCACAACTTCATTTATGGAAAAATCAACATAGTGATGAAACTGAATCAATTTGATGTAAGTATGTGGTCTTTGGTTTCTAGGCCATAATGCTGACTGTCCATAGATACATAGAATGTTAAGTTTGGTATAGTAATTTAGCTTCCAATTAAAAGAAGTGCTGTTCAAAGTCTACTCATTATTTGATTTATATAATCTCTCTTGTCAAATTTAACTCAGCATATTATTCTTCCGGATTTGTAACAGTGAATTATCAAAATGATCACCAGATTAGAAATAAGTTTCTACACTCTTCTAGTGCTTGTATATAACCTTCTTATTAACTAATGAAACTGGAGGAATATTCTAGATTTATCGATTTCTTTGTTATTTCTAATAATAGTCATCGCAGTTTGACCAATTTTTGTGTACTCAACTGCAGCACTACTTGAACCAACATGTCCCTGAGCCATCCTTTAGCACTATGAATGATCAGATGTTGTCTAAAATCTTCAGGGATGCCCATATAGATTCGCATTTTATGATCAATCGATCGATGGGATGCTGACTACACTTTTTGATTCAATATGAAGAAATGTCTTCAGGTGGTCCCTAACTAAACTATTTCATGAAAATGAGATTTCATGAATCTGTTCTTTATTTAGAAAAGCAATGGGGTCTTGTGATTTTAGACATAGTTTCACAGTCTAAATAGTTTGATAATTAGTTGGAAGGCATATTCATGTTTTATACTCATGTGCTATTGTCTCTAAATAGTACAAGCCAAAACTCAACTACACAAGTAATCTTTAACTGGTGGTGCCTACTGAAAATGCCAATTCAATGCACTTCACTAGGATTCCACAACTT
>CM040618.1:132179717-132208371 GCA_022817965.1 Solanum lycopersicoides
ATCGCTCTTAATCCTATAATCCCCATTATCAACTAATTAATCAAACTTCTTTAGCTAATATTTCTTTTTCTTTTTTCTCGCTTTGACTTGCCTTCCTTATATTTCAATCTGGATGAGGAGGAGGAGAAAGAAGTTAAAATTGTTTAATGTTTAGATATGATTGATGAAAATATAAGTTGTGTATATATAGGATTTAAATTCTATTGGTTGTTTATGAATTGATAGAATAATATTATATTAATAACTATATGGAAAGAAGTGTGGACCCAAAGAAAGCTCGACGGTGCAGGATGTTTCTAATTTTTCTTTTTTTGTTGCATGCATTATTACTATGATAGTAGCAGTGATCTCATACATTTTATCAATTGGATCCCCCAACTTGTTGCAGTGTGAATACTTTTGAATGAAATTAGAATTTTTGAATGAAATATCTATATTTATGGTGATAGCCCATAGTTTTTGTTTTAGTTCATACTGCGTACCGCTTCGTAGAATTCGAGCTATTTTTTTAAAAAAAAATAATTCTTCTTTGATCATCAAATTTTATTTTGAAATACTTTTAAAAATTATATTTGAATACACAATAAATTTGACACTAGTTGCATTTCAAATCAAATCACATGAATTGAAAAGAATAAAGTGTAATATTTTCTCCGATTCAATATAATGATGTTTCATAAATTAAGAATTATTATTTTTTCGAGTTTTTACTTGATATATTCTTAATTTAATGTACAAATTCAAATAATAATAATTTATGTCAAAAAGGAAAAAATTACAATGGAGGATATTTTAGTCAAAACTTCTATTAATTAATTTAATTTTCAAAAGTATATGAATACCTTAATCCATATATCAAGCCTAAAATATCTTTTGAACTGAAAGGAATAATACATACTATATAGTATATACTATAGATTAAGTTGTAAGAATAATATATAATTTTACAGTATCAATAAATATAATGTAAGTTTTGAGTCATGAAATTAGTTGTATAATTAGATGAAGACGAAGCATTAACACTATAACAAAAATAATTTTTAGCGGCATTAAATATTAACATTAATAAAGAGTGCTAAAGTCTTTACCGACATTAGTTAAGTGTCATTAAAATCAATATCGTTAAAGGCTTTAGAAACATATATAAATAGTGACAATTGCCGCTAAAAATATATATTTAGCGATAATTAAAAATTAAATGCCTCTAATGATTATTTTTTGTTATAGTGTAAATGATGCATTTTCTTGAGTTACAACACTTTGAAATATAATTCTTTTTTAAAAAATAAATAAATCTGTTGCACCCAAAGTTCGTGGTATATTCTGCGTCTTGCTAGCTAGCTGTTATATATCATTAATTAATAACATCAAGTGTCATTAAATAAACACAATTACGTCGCCATTTCGTGATAAATTTCTTTAAGTGCTGTTGTTGATTTGTTTGTTAAATCTTTAATATGTTCCCACCTTGCTCTCTAAGTTTTGCCACTTCAACAAAAGTTATATAGTCAACGTAACATAATATATTATACTTTTTTTTTATTGACTTGATACTTGATCACCTTAAGAAATTATTTATTAGAAATTTATTTTACTATATTAAACTTTCTCCTTTTCAAAATAAATATGGGTGGTAATGATCTCTTCGAAAAAATTAACTAGTGACATTAATAAAAGGGGTAATTTGTTAGTTATATCATTTTTGCTTATTCACTAATTTTTTTTAAAAATTAGTGATAATTCAAAAAATTATTGTAGAAAGGATAATTCTACAAAAATATAATTTAATATATTTTTGGAATTTTAAACATTTATTTATTATGAAACATAAGAGAGTGCTAGAAATAGATTTATTTTGGACTGAGGAATATAATCCTTAATAATTGTATATTAAAAATGTCTTTTTTACTTGTCCAATTTTGATCTTTTATTTGTTATTTTTGACAAATCAACATTCTTTTTTTTTTACCTATTGTATCTTTAATTTATTTAAAAGATTAATGTTTTTAAAAAAGGTAGAACCTTTTTATGAATTAATTTTGAAATTCTATCAATTAATATGAATAAAATAATAAATTTACTATTTTAATTATTATTTTCTTAATAGATATTTTAAATAAAAAATAGATAAATAAATAAGAACAGGGGCATTAATTCTTTATGCAGTTACTCAATGATAAGGATACTATTAGAACAAAATAACTATAGAAGAATTAATATATTAAAAAATCAACAAAGTAAAAGAATTAAATGAAATTTAATCTATTAAGAATAAACAAGTAAAAGCAACTTTTTACTAAGGACAAGTAAAAATAATATCTTTTGTGCCTAGTTATTCAGTAGAGTAGAGCCCAACTTCTCTATAGCAATATCTTCAAATAACAATATCTTATTATAATAAAGTTTTTCTTTGAAAATTATTTTTAGGTTATATTTTGTCTCTTTATGACATTTTCTTAATCTACGATAACAACATCGTCAATATTTTATTATAATAATTAAATTTTTTCTCGAAAATACTATTTTACCTATAACAACACCATCATCTTTATAACAACATAATCTTTTTAAAATTAACCGTTTATAGTAAATATCTTCCTTTTGGTAATACAATAACTAATCATTTTTATAGAAATAGAATCGTTAACATTACCAATAATAAGTAGATATTTTGACCAATATTTTCATAACCTTACAAAAAAAAAAGTGTTTTCCTTGTGCATTCGACTAGGATAATTTAGCTCATTAATTTTGCCTATAATAAGTAGAAAGCGTTTTTACTATTTGTTTGTGTTTGTAAGAAAAAAAAATGATATCCCATTGTGCGACTAATCATTATTTTCAATCTAAATATAATAATAATAACCCAACTGATCTTCCCTTCCAAAAAAAATAAAATAAATTATCAAATCTTTTGTCAGTAATCATTTGGAGGTGTCATTACCATTGGAGTAGTAGTTAATTCAACTGGAAATGATGCATTTAATTATCTATTCTTTTGGTTGTCAGTGCACCTAACCTGGCTAGTTAGTTTTTTTTATTGTGGTCCATATAATTTTCCAGTTAATAAGATCAAGATCAGGGTAATAATAAAAAACAGGAAAATGATTTAAAAAACCATTATCTGAATATTGAATATACATATTACATTGGGAATAGTCCATGTTACAAAATTGAAGAGATCGAGGCTGACTTAGTCAAGCTCTCTCAATCAAATATCTCGAATTTAAGCCATAGAAATAAAATAACTCTTCGTAGGAAAATGAGAGCTGCATAAATCCGGACGAGTCGGACCAATGAATTATAGATACCAAATGGTAGAGGGAAAAACAAGAAGAAAAATCACTAAGACTATATGAGATGAAATAAGTTTACAATTCTTTAAAGTCTATGATGACTTTAGTAAAGAAATTAGACTAATAAAGTAATCTTCACTACATGGAATTGTAATACCTCCCATAGGATGATTATACCCAAATTCTTCTTCAGCCCAATGTAACAAATCTTGAAATAAAGGATGATTCAAGTAAGAAATTGGAACAACAAATCTTCTATATGTTTCACCAACATAAACTGCAAAATGTCCCTTTGGTACATCATTTGTAGTAGATGAAATACTTCCATTTCTTGGTGAAATTGTTCTTCTAAGCTTTTCTTTAGCATTTGATATTCCAACTAAACCTCTTCCCATTTTTAAAAACAAAAGTTTTGAGGCTAAATTGATGTTATAATTTGAAATGAATTTGACTTGTGTTTGAAATGGAAGATAGGTAAAGTAGAGTATATATATAGAGACATTTCAATCCTCAAATTGGCAATAAATTAATGAAGATTAATGTGTGAAGTTGGCAAACATATCAGGTGAAGAAATTGGCAAAAGACCACATGGTTTTGCCTAATCTATTTCAGGACAACATGTCCTACCACTTTAGGGTACAGCATTAATAAAAATCTTGAATTATTTGAAAAATGTGACATGCTGATTTTTGTTGAACATATCATTAGGTAAATATTCTTTTTTCGTAATTAAATTTTTAAATGAGATAGATAATTATTCAATTTTAACATGATGTGGGGCGGATGCACGTCTCGAACAACGGGTTGATTTGAAATGAACCTACTACTTTCCATGCATAATGTAAATTTATTGTTAACTCCACTAAAATTGCACAACATAGTAGATATAGACCCAAAATTTTAAAATATAGCAAAACTAAGACTAAAAATCTTAAAAGTTTGAACCTATAAATTTAAAATTTTGAATCTTTTATTAACATGGTGCTAGAGCATGCACAAGTTTCAAAGTTCAAATTTTACCATTATGATGGCAGAGGTAGCTTTCAATTTCAACACATTATATATGCTTTTTCTTGACCTTCTATACATTATCAAAATTCAATCTCACACATTATAAGATATGTTCGAAACATAAATAAGCAAATACTCTTATATTTAAATTTATAAATGAGATGGTCACATATTTCGAACAATTTCCATAATTGACTTTTGACAAACACTTACTAACTGCACTTCCTGTACCGTTGTTTATTGATAAAAAAAAATGTTTGTAGATAATATGAGGATAACAAAGAGTAGCTCATTTTCCTATATTATAGAGGTATTGGACCTGGACTTGGCATTGTTTAATAAATCAACCTTTTGCCAATTTACCAGAAAAAGTTAGTGGGCTCATTTCTTGAAAATAGTTTTTTTTTTTTTATTTCTTCTCTATGTTTGGGTTCGCTTATCAAGAATATATATTTTTCTTACTCTGTTGCTGGTGCTGGCATTGAATTAAAAAAAAATGGGGTAAAAAATTGAAGTAAAATCCAAAAATATTTTGTTTCCAAAGAGTTTAGTCATATTTTAATTCCTAAAACAGAATTTAAGTTTATTCTTAGTGAAATCTGACTTTAAGAAAGTGTTGAAGTTCTGTGTGTAGTATGTACATAACTTTACTCCTAATTTGTTACGGTAGATAGGTGATTTCCTATAAGTGCTGAAATGTTTGGTGTAAAACAAAAGGAACAAAACATGAATTTAATAAATGCTCAAAATTTGTTGTACTTAGCTCCATTCGTCTTAATTTCCATTTTCTATGAGTATTGTTATATCACTATCATCACCCATTTATGGCAAAACGTGTTATTAAAAGTCAGATCATTATCAGTATTGTTAAGTCAATGCAATTTATGTCAACACATTGTTAGTAATAAGAACCGATTATTGAAGAAATTGAGGAAGTCAAACCCATCATTAATTAACAAATTTTCATACTAGTTGTTGCCTAATTTTCTTCCATTTTGTGTCTGGAGACTGCAAACCGATAGTTCACATTTAGCAATCGCACACGATTCTTAATTTTTACGGTCACTATTTGCTTAATTATATCTTCATCAAGTCCTACACACGTGGACATGATTTTTTTTCATAGGTCAATCACGTGGACATAACTTTTTTAATCAGTTTTTGATGAACAAAGTTTTAAAGATATTTCTTTGCAAGTACGAGGTTAGTTGAAATACTTTTAAAAATTATATTTGAATACACAATAAATTTGACACTAGTTGCATTTCAAATCAAATCACGTGAATTGAAAAGAATAAAGTGTAATATTTTCTCCGATTCAATATAATGATGTTTAATAAATTAAGAATTATTATTTTTTCGGGTTTTTACTTGATATATTCTTAATTTAATGTACAAATTCAAATAATAATAATTTATGTCAAAAAGGAAAAAATTACAATGGAGGATATTTTAGTCAAAACTTCTATTAATTAATTTAATTTTCAAAAGTATATGAATACCTTAATCCATATATCAAGCCTAAAATATCTTTTGAGGAATAATACATACTATATAGTATATACTATAGATTAAGTTGTAAGAATAATATATAATTTTACAGTATGAATAAATATAGAGAATGTAAGTTTTGAGTCATGAAATTAGTTGTATAATTAGATGAAGACGAAGCATTAACACTATAACAAAAACAATTTTTAGCGGCATTAAATATTAACATTAATAAAGAGTGCTAAAGTCTTTACCGGCATTAGTTAAGTGTCATTAAAATCAATGTCGTTAAAGGCTTTAGAAACATATATAAATAGTGACAATTACCGCTAAAAATACATATTTAGCGATAATTAAGAATTAAATGCCGCTAATGATTATTTTTTGTTATAGTGTAAATGATGCATTTTCTTGAGTTACAACACTTGAAATATAATTCTTTTTTTTAAAAAAAAAAATTCTGTTGCACCCAAAGTTCGTGGTATATTCTGCGTCTTGCTAGCTAGCTGTTATATATCATTAATTAATAACATCAAGTGTCATTAAATAAACACAATTACGTCGCCATTTCGTGATAAATTTCTTTAAGTGCTGTTGTTGATTTGTTTGTTAATTTTTTAATATGTTCCCACCTTGCTCTCTAAGTTTTGCCACTTCAACAAAAGTTATATAGTCAACGTAACATAATATATTATACTTTTTTTTTATTGACTTGATACTTGATCATCTTAAGAAATTATTTATTAGAAATTTATTTTACTATATTAAACTTTCTCCTTTTCAAAATAAATATGGGTGGTAATGATCTCTTCGAAAAAATTAACTAGTGACATTAATAAAAGGGGTAATTTGTTAGTTATATCATTTTTGCTTCTTCACTAATTTTTTTTAAAATTAGTGATAATTCAAAAAATTATTTTAGAAAGGATAATTCTACAAAAATATAATTTAATATATTTTTGGATTTTTAAACATTTATTTATTATGAACCATAAGAGAGTGCTAGAAATATATTTATTTTGGACTGAGGAAAATAATCCTTAATAATTGTATATTAAAAATGTCTTTTTTTACTTGTCCAATTTTGACTTTTTATTTGTTATTTTTGACAAATCAAGATTCAATATTTTTTTTTATCTATTATATCGTCAATTTATTTAGAGGATTAATGTTTTTGAAAAAGATAGAACCTCTTTATGAATTGATTTTGAAATTCTATCAATTAATATGAATAAAATAATAAACTCATTATTTTAATTATTATTATCTTAATAGATATTTTAAATAAAAAATAGATAAATAAATAAGAAGAGGGGGCATTAATTCTTTATGCAGTTACTCAATGATAAGGATACAATTAGAAAAAAAATAACTATAGAAGAATTAATATATTAAAAAATGAACAAAGTAAAAGAATTTAATGAAATTTAATCTATTAAGAATAAACAAGTAAAAGCAACTTTTTATTAAGGACAAGTAAAAATAATATCTTTTGTGCCTAGTTATTTAGTAGAGTAGAGCCCAACTTCTCTATAGCAATATCTTCAAATAACAAATATCTTATTATAATAAAGTTTTTTTTTGAAAATTATTTTTAGGTAATATTTTGTCTCTTTATGACATTTTCTTAATCTACGATAACAACATCGTCAATATTTATTATAATAATTAAGTTTTTTCTCAAAAATATTATTTTACCTATAACAACACCATTATCTTTATAACAACATGCTCTTTTTAAAATTACCCGTTTATAGTAAATATTTTCCTGTTGGTAATACAATAACTAATCATTTTTATAGAAATAGAATCGTTAACATTACCAATAATAAGTAGATATTGTGACCAATATTTTCATAACCTTACAACAACAACAAAAAAAGTGTTTTCCTTGTGCATTCGACTAGGATAATTTAGCTCATTAATTTTGCCTATAATAAGTAGAAAGTGTTTTTACTACTCCCTCCGTTTCAAAAAAATGACCTCTTTTCCTTTTTAGTATGTTTCAAAAAGAATGATCTCTTTCTTTTTTTGGTAACAACTTTCCACGTGGCATGTTTAAGGCCACAAGATCAAAGAACAATTTTATACATTTGACCTAACTTTAATTTAGGACCACAAGATTAAAAAGCCTTTTTTATACTCTTAAACTTCGTGTCAAATCAAACTAGGTCATTTTTGTGAAAAAAGAAAGTATTTGTTTGTGTTTGCAAGAAAAAAAAAAGATATCCCATTGTGCGACTAATCATTATTTTCAATCTAAATATAATAATAATAACCCAACTGATCTTCCCTTCCAAAAAAAATAAAATAAATTATCAAATCTTTTGTCAGTAATCATTTGGAGGTGTCATTACCATTGGAGTAGTAGTTAATTCAACTGGAAATGATGCATTTAATTATCTATTCTTTTGGTTGTCAGTGCACCTAACCTGGCTAGTTAGTTTTTTTATTGTGGTCTATATAATTTTCCAGTTAATAAGATCAAGATCAGGGTAATAATAAATAACAGGAAAATGATTTAAAAAACCATTATTTGAATATTGAATATACATATTACATTGGGAATAGTCCATGTTACAAAATTGAGGAGATCGAGGCTGACTTAGTCAAGCTCTCTTACTCAAATGTCTCGGATTTGAGCCATAGAAATAAAGTAATTCTTGGTAGAAAAATGAAAGCTGCATAAATCCGGAAGAGTCGGACCAATGAATTCCAGATACCAAATGGTAGAGGGAAAAGAAAGAAGAAAAATCACTAAGACTATGAGATGAAATAAGTTTACAATATTCTTTAAAGTCTATGATGACTTTAGTAAAGAAATGAGACTAATAAAGTAATCTTCACTACATGGAATTGTAATACCTCCCATAGGATGATTATACCCAAATTCTATTTCAGCCCAATGTAACAAATCTTGAAATAAAGGATGATTCAAGTAAGAAATTGGAACAACAAATCTTCTATATGTTTCACCAACATAAACTGCAAAATGTCCCTTTGGTACATCATTTGTAGTAGATGAAATACTTCCATTTCTTGGTGAAATTGTTCTTCTAAGCTTTTCTTTAGCATTTGATATTCCAACTAAACCTCTTCCCATTTTTAAAAACAAAAGATTTGAGGCTAAATTGATGTTATAATTTGAAATGAATTTGACTTGTGTTTGAAATGGAAGATAGGAAAAGTAGAGTATATATATATAGACAGAGAGACATTTCAATCCTCAAATTGGCAATAAATTAATGAAGATTAATGTGTGAAGTTGGCAAACATATCAGGTGAAGAAATTGGCAAAAGACCACATGGTTTTGCCTAATCTATTTCAGGACAACATGTCCTACCACTTTAGGGTACAGCATTAATAGAAATCTTGAATTATTTGAAAAATGTGACATGCTGATTTTTGTTGAACATATCATTAGGTAAATAATTTTTTTTTTCGTGATTAAACTTTTAGATGAAATAGATAATTATTCAGTTTCAATATGCTGGGGCGAATGCACGTCTCGAACAATGGATTGATTTGAAATGAACCTAGTACTTTCCATGCATAATGTAAATTTATGTGTTAACTCCACTAAAATTGCACAACATAGTAGATATAGACCCACAATTTTAAAATAAAGCAAAACTAAGACTAAAAACCGTTTGAACCTATAAATTTAAAATCTTGAATCTTTCGTTAACATGGTGCTAGAATATGCAGAAGTTTCAAGTTCAAATTTTACCATAATGATGGTAGAGGCAGCTTTCAATTTCAACACATTATATATGCACATAATTTTTCTTGACCTTCTATACATAATATAATTTTCAAGCCCTCTACGCACTTCTAGCTAGCTCTGCTTATCAATTATTATTATTGCATGTTTATCTCACTAAAAACTCATTCTCGCACGATAGAGGATATGTTCGAAACATAGATAAGCAAATACTCTCGTATTATATTTATGAATGAGATAATCACATATCTCGAATAATATCCATAATTGACTTTTGACAAACACTTACTAACTGCACTTCCTGTACCGTTGTTTATTGATTAAAAATAATGTTTGTAGATAATATGAGGATAACAAAAAGTAGCTCATTTTCCTATATTATAGAGGCATTGAACCTGGACTTGGCATTGTTTAATAAATCAACCTTTTGCCAAATTTACCAGAAAAAGTTAGTGGACTCATTTCTTGAAAATAGTGCTCTTTTTTTCTTCTTCTCTATGTTTGGGTTCGCTTATCAAGAGTAAATATTTTTGTTACTCTGTTGCTGGCATTGAAGTAAATACCTCAATGGATATAGGGAGAAAAAAAATTGGGTAAAAAATTGAAGTAAAATCCAAAAATTTTTTGTTTCCAATATGAGTTTTTATCATATTTTAGTTCCTAAACAGAATTTAAGTTTATTCTTAGTGAAATCTGACTTTGAGAAAGTATTGATGTTCTGTATGTAGTCTGTATGTACCTAATTTGTTAAGGTAGATAGGTGATTTCCTATAAGTGCTGAAATGTTTGGTGTAAACTAAAAGGAACAAAACATGAATTCAATAAATGCTCAAAATTTGTTGTACTTAGCTCCATTCGTCTTAATCGTCTTCATTTTCATTTTCTATGAGTATTATTATATCACTATCATCAGCCATTTATGGCAAAACGTGTTATTAAAAGTCAGATCATTATCAGTATTGCTAAGTCAATGCAATTTATGTCGACACATTGTTAGTAATAAGAACCGATTATTGAAGAAATTGAGGAAGTCAAACCCATCATTAATTAACAAATTTTCATACTAGTTGTTGCCTAATTTTCTTCCCTTTTTTTTTTTTTGTTGAATTGTGTCTGGAGACTGCAAACCGATAGTTCACATTTAGCAATCGCACATGATTCTTAATTTTCACGGTCACTATTTACTTAATTATATCTTCAACAAGTCCTGCACATGTGGACATGATTTTTTTTCATAGGTCAATCACGTGGACATAACTTTTTAATCAGTTTTAGATGTACAAAGTTTTAAAGATATTTCTTTACAAGTACGAGGTTAGTTGAATAATTAAACTTACTTAACATAACTAATTATCATGTTTAGATGTCTACAATCACATCTTTGATAATGAATAAGGGGCCAAGTGATAGTAATATAGTATTACTTATCCAATCCAAGTTGTCATTTGATCATTAGACAAGAGACTTGATCCATTCATAGTGGTATTAGTCAAATTAAAGAGGGTCCTCTTGCTTTTGGTTATGAGAAAAGTAGTAGGACATGATGTTTTTTTCTTCAACAAGTATTTTATGGTCTAAGTACTTTGTCAATTAATGAATTGGAAAAGCAAACCATGTTATATTTCATGTGTTGTTGTCTTTTCAACATTACTAAACATTTAGATATGCATAACAAATTACTACTTGCCTATACTATATATACTTATGCACAGTCTTCTTAGCAAAAAAAAAAAAGTTACTTTCTTGTGAACAGTCAAGATAGTGATAGACTTTTAAATGAAATACATGAAACTTAATTAATTTGACGTAAATATTTGGTGTTTGGATTTTAGGCCACACAGGCCATAGTGAAAACTGTCCATAAAAATCTTGAGGATCAGCATTAGCATTGAGGTGAATCACCGCAAACCTTTATCATACATGGACATTACATGAAGTAAGAGTGCATAGTCAACACGCACCTAAAGTGCCTATGTTGGAACTTTGAGTGTTAAGCAGATTATATTCCTACTGAAGAAGTGCTGCTCAAGGTCAACCCATTATTCAATTTATGAAATTCAATGGGATCCAGAAGTATTGCTTAATGTCAACTCATTATTCATTTCATATAAATTTAATGGAATCCAGAAGTGCTGCTCAATGTCAACTCATTATACGATTTCTGAAATCTAATGGGATCCAGGATACCATGTCTTCATCCATGGGATCCCAAGTCTTCATCCATGGGATCCCAAGTACTCGGATCGATCAAAAGTACAAGAATATTCATTTTTTATTTAAAAATTTTCATATAGTTTGATCCATAACATTTCTCGCATTGAAACCACAAACACCTGTATTTTTTAGTTACCTCGAGATCATTCTTTTTTTGTTAAAATCATTGCCCTTTGTGCAAGTTCGTCTACTGGAATGTGTAATTTGTGGCAGTGAATTATCATAAATGATAGTATAAGTTTCTACACTTTCTACTTTCTACTTTCTTGTCTTGCTTGTCTATATGAACTTCTTACTCAACTTCTTATTGACTAATGAAACTGGAGGAATATTCTAGCTTAATCGATTTCTCTGTTATTTCGAATGACAATCATCGAACTTTGACCATTTTATAAGTACACTGCAGCACTACTTGAACCAACATGCCTTCTGAGCCGTCCCCTTTAGCACTATGAGTGATCAGATTTTGTCTAAAATCTTCAGGAGATGCCTATATAGATTCACATTTTATGATCAATCGATCGATGGGATGCTGACTACACTTTGTTGATTCAACATCAAGAAATGACTTCAGGTGGTCCCTAACTAAACTATTTCAAGAAAATGAGATTTCATGAATCTGTTCTTTATTTAGAAAAGCAATGGGGCCTTATTCTTTTAGACATAGTTTCAAAAGTCTTGATAATTAGTTGGAAGGCATCTTCATGTTTTATACTCATGTGCTATTGTCTCTAAATAGTTCAAGCTAAAACTCAACTACACAAGTGATCTTTAACTGGTGCCTACTGAAAATGCCCATTCAATGAACACATCACTTGGATTCCACAACTTGTCATAGGCCTATATAAACACAAAAGAAAAGCCTCTACCACCACAACTCTCATTAAAACTTAAAACTATTTTAAGCTCCATTATTTGCTTATCTACATTGAGCTAAACCACCATGGCTATCCGTATGCCTCGTATAATCAAGAAGTCTTCTACAACTAAAGATGTTCCAAAAGGCCACTGTGCTGTGTATGTCGGGGAGGAGCAGAAGAAGAGATTTGTGATTCCTATATCATTCTTGAGCCAACCTTTATTTCAAGACTTGCTTAGTCAAGCTGAGGAAGAATTTGGTTACGATCATCCAATGGGTGGTCTTACAATACCTTGCAGAGAGGATGTCTTCATTAACCTTACTTCTCGTTTGAGGAACTGAAATGGAAACTTGCTTTCACAATTTTATACTAAAGCAAGATTCGGACACTGTAAAGTTTAGGAGTAATTAGAGAAAACAGTAATTGATGTTAGAATGAGGAAGTTGCCTCTGACTAGGTAGATTAGTGAACTTATATTTACAAAGCCTGATTGTTAAATTATGGGAAGATAATGAAGTATTGAACCTTCTTCAATTGATGATTTCATTCATTTAGCATTGGTGTTTTTTCAAGTTTTCATGGGTTTCTAACAATCTTGAGCCAGAATCAAGTTATCATTTCCAAACTAATTAGTGCAATAGAAGAACTACATAACATTGTTAAGTCAAGCTGAGGAACAGTTTTGTTTTGATTGCCCCATTTGCAAACCAATCTTACTCTTACAAAATTAGTACATTTTCATATGTAAGGCAACACTAACTAAGTAACTAGTGGAAACAGTTTGTTGTTTGCTCCGACAGCAGGCATTTTAGAACTCCTTGAGACAAATTTAAACTCTTTAAACTTAGAAAATTGAAATTCAATACTCTGTGCTTGTAAAACTCAACAAGAAAAGTTTGACTACCCTACTTTTTCTTCACTATCTTTCTCAAGTTAGTTGTAGCTGCATAATTGATTGAGGGACACTATAAAACGCGTCCAAGTGAAATGCTATATATGACCTGAGATCTAAGTTTAGCATATGACTAGGTCCTTACAAGGCACAACTTCATTTATGGAAAAATCAACATAGTGATGAAACTGAATCAATTTGATGTAAGTATGTGGTCTTTGGTTTCTAGGCCATAATGCTGACTGTCCATAGATACATAGAATGTTAAGTTTGGTATAGTAATTTAGCTTCCAATTAAAAGAAGTGCTGTTCAAAGTCTACTCATTATTTGATTTATATAATCTCTCTTGTCAAATTTAACTCAGCATATTATTCTTCCGGATTTGTAACAGTGAATTATCAAAATGATCACCAGATTAGAAATAAGTTTCTACACTCTTCTAGTGCTTGTATATAACCTTCTTATTAACTAATGAAACTGGAGGAATATTCTAGATTTATCGATTTCTTTGTTATTTCTAATAATAGTCATCGCAGTTTGACCAATTTTTGTGTACTCAACTGCAGCACTACTTGAACCAACATGTATCCTGAGCCATCCTTTAACACTATGAATGATCAGATGTTGTCTAAAATCTTCAGGAGATGCCCATATAGATTCGCATTTTATGATCAATCGATCGATGGGATGCTGACT
Organism: Solanum lycopersicoides; assembly: GCA_022817965.1. Lineage (NCBI taxonomy): Eukaryota > Viridiplantae > Streptophyta > Magnoliopsida > Solanales > Solanaceae > Solanum > Solanum lycopersicoides. Next base: position 132,193,905 of record CM040618.1, read on the forward strand.
ACACTTTGTTGATTCAATATGAAGAAATGGCTTCAGGTGGTCCCTAACTAAACTATTTAAAGAAAATGAGATTTCATGAATCTGTTCTTTATTTAGAAAAGCAATGGGGTCTTATGCTTTTAGACATAGTTTCACAGTCTAAATAGTTTGATAATTAGTTGGAAGGCATATTCATGTGTAATACTCATGTGCTATTGTCTCTAAATAGTTCAAGCCAAAACTCAACTACACAAGTAATCTTTAACTGGTGGTGCCTACTGAAAATGCCAATTCAATGCACTTCACTAGGATTCCACAACTTTCCATTGGCCTATATAAACACATAAAGAGAAGCCTCAACCATCACAACTCTCAGCAAGACTTGAAACATTCAAAGCTTTACTCTGCTTTCAAAGTCCTTACAAGTTCTTTCCTTCATAATTTGCTCATCTACATTGAACTAAACAACCATGGCTATCCGTATGCCTCGTATAATCAAGAAGTCCTCTACAGCTAAAGATGTTCCAAAAGGCCACTGTGCTGTGTATGTTGGGGAGGAGCAGAAGAAGAGATTTGTAATTCCTATATCATTCTTGAGCCAACCTTTATTTCAAAACTTACTTAGTCAAGCTGAGGAAGAATTTGGTTTCGATCATCCAATGGGTGGTCTTACAATACCTTGCAGAGAGGATGTCTTTGTTAACCTTACTTCTCGTTTGAGGAGCTGAAATGGAAACTTGCTTTCACAGTTTTATACTAAAGCAAGATTCGGACAATGTAAAATTTAGGAGTTAGAGAAAACAGTAATTGATGTTAGAATGAGGATATTGTTGGGTTATCCCACATCGGAAGTGGAAGGGGCTGGTGGTCAATTTATAAGTGTGAGGGAAAGCCTCAACCTTTGAGCTAGCTTTTGGGTTGAGAAGGCCCAAGACCACCCAACATTGGTATCAGAGCCCAGGTTGTCAACAAGTCTCAGCCCACCGGGAGAAACTGGGTTGTCGCTCTCTCCAGCCCAAGGCCCGATGTGTGAAGGGGGAGACTGTTGGGTTATCCCACATCGGAAGTGGAAGGGGCTGGTGGTCAATTTATAAGTGTGAGGGAAAGCCTCAACCTTTGAGCTAGCTTTTGGGTTGAGAAGGCCCAAGACCACCCAACAGATATTGCCTCTGAGTAGGTACATTAGTGGAACTTATATTTACAAAGCCTGATTGTTATATTATGGGAAGATAATGAATTATTGAACCTTCTTCAATTGATGATTCCTTTCAATTAGCATTGGTGTTTTTTCAAGTTTTCATGGTTTTCTAACAGTAAGTGATCATTTCTAAACTAAGTGCAATAGAAGAACTACATAATGTGATAAAATCTACAGTTCCTTGCCCCTCAGATTCCTATTAAAATGGGACGTACAAAGGCCAAAAACCTTTGCTTTGAGCATTTGTTTCAAGACTAGTTAAGTCAAGATGAGTAGCAATTTGTCTTTGATTACCCCATTTGTGAACCAATCTTACTCTTACAAAATTAGTACTATTTCAGCAATTTTGCAACCTCTTGTTATTCTGAGTAATTGATTAACACATAATTGTTCTGCATTTCCATATGTAAGGCAACACTAACCAACTAATTAGTGGAAACAGTTTGTTGCTTGCTCCGACAGCAGGCATTTTAGAACTCCTTGAGACAAATTTAAACTTTTTTAATGTAGAAAATTGAAATTCAGTACTCTGTGCTTGTTAAATTCAATAAGAAAAGAGTCACTACCTCTACTTTTCTTCGCTAGCTTTCTCTAGTTACTTGTAGCTGCACAATTGATTGAGGGACACTATAAAACGCGTCCAAGTGAATAAAGGGAAGACCTGAGATCTGAGTTTAGCATTATGACTAGGTCCTTGCAATGCACAGCTTAGGAACTGACCAGGAGCATCATCATAAGATTTTTGACTTTTTCCAACTTGCTAGGTGTAACTTACCAATTGCAATATTTATGGGAAAATCAAGAATATTCGGTCTTTGGTTTCTAGACCATATAGGGCTTAATGCTGACTGTCCATAAATACATAGAATGTTTAGTTTGGTGTAGGAATTTAGACTCCGATTAAAGCAGTACTGTTCAAAGTCAACTCATTATTCGATTAATATAATCTCTTGACAAATTTAAGTCAGTATTATTTATGTGGATTTGTACCAGTGAATTATCATAAATGATTACCAGATTAGAGATAAGTTTCTACATTCTTCTCATGCTTTTCTATAACCTTCTTATTGATTAATGCAACTTGAGAAATATTGTAGCTTTATTGAGTTCTCTATTATTCCAACAATAATCATCCTAAATTGACCATGTTACAGCAGCACTGTATGACAAGAATCAACATGCATCCTGAGCCGTCCCTTCGGCACTATGGATGATCAACTTTTGTCTAAAATATTCAGGAGATCACATAGATCGTGTTTTATGATCAATCAGTCGAATAGCGACTATACTTTAGTGATTCAACATCAAGAAAATGATATATCATGAATCTGTTCTTTTTTTGTTTAAATCAGTAGGGCCTTCTGCTTTTAGACATTTTCTGAAAGTCTAAAATAGTTTGATAATTAGTTGGAAGGCATATTCATGGGTTATCTCATGTGCAATTGTCTCTAAACAGTGCCTCACCAAAACTCAACTACACAAGAATCTTTAAGTGGTGCCTACATAAAATGCATATCACAAAGACTTATCTACTTGCCATTAGCCTATATAAACACATAAAAAATAACACCTCTATCACCACAGCTCTCAGCAAAACCTGAAACTATTCAAAGCTTTGCTCTGCTTTCAAAGTCCTTATTTTCATTATTTGTTAATCTAGATTGAACGTAACAACCATGGCTATCCATATGCCTCGTATAATCAAGAAGTTTTCTACAACTAAAGATGTTCCGAAAGGCCACTGTGCTGTGTATGTTGGGGAGGAACAGAAGAAGAGATTTGTGATCCCTATATCATTCTTGAGCCAACCTTTATTTCAGGACTTGCTTAGCCAAGCTGAGGAAGAATTTGGTTTCGATCATCCAATGGGCGGTCTCACAATACCTTGCAAAGAGGATGTCTTCATTAACCTTACTTCTCGTTTGAGAAACTGATAAGGAAACTTGCTTTCACAATTTTATAGAAAAGTAAAGCAGGATTTGCACAGTCTGAAGATTTTAGGAGTTGGAAGAAAACAGTAGTTGACATTACAACGAGGGTTAGTGCCTCTGACTAGGTAAATTAGTACTTATATTTACTATGCTGGATTGTTATTCATGTCAAAGAGATGAATAACCCTTTAACAATTGATCAAAAGATATTGAAATTTTGGTAATTTTCTCCTAATCTTTTAATTGATGGACCCATTCAATTAGCATTTGGTAATCCAGCAATGTCAAATTGAATCCATGGAAACTTTACCCATAAACAAGAGAACTCGTTACAATAATTAAAATATTATGTTGATATCATTTGCTAAGTAAATTGAAAGAATTTAATAATTGGGGATTAGGGCTAAAAATGCCACATTGTCCCTTGATTTCTACTACATATTCCCTCGGCTAAAAATATATGAAAATCATAGTACAATCATTAGAATGGTATTAGGAATGCATACCTAGACTTATAGGATGAAATTCCAACTGGCTGTTGCTTAATTCCGGCCGATCACTCAGTCTCCGGCTCCGACGATCCAGAAACTTGATTCTATCTTCTTTATTTTGCGGGCTTCAACCATCAAATTGAACACGCTAATCAAAGAAACCGCCCTATCACTCCAATCACAAAATTTAATCATCGATTCAATGATATAATTTCAAAAAAGGCCATATATATGCATTATACAATATATACTTATATATACAAGGCAGATTCATGTAATCAAGAAACTAGAATTCTGGTAATTTCAAAAAAGTAGTTCTTGCTATATGTTTTTTTTGTGTAATTCGATTATCACATTATTATGATGTTATTGTTTTTTCTCACTTACCTTGCTTTTCTTATTAACTGCTATGATTTCTTCCATTTTCTTCTTTCTTTTACTAGAGTTTGATGCACTTGAGTTGAGGTTCTTTTGAAAACCACCTCTCTACCTTCATGAGACAGTGATAAGGTCTGCGTACATTCCTTCAATGGGTATGTTGTTGTTGAATTCATGCGGACTCATAACTTTAAGGCTAGATGATATATCTACGAATCCAACATACAAACGAAAATATCATGTTTTAGTAAACTAGGCAACACAGGACCATAATGCTGGCCAAATTGGAATGAATGTAGATTGCCATTATAAAAAGCTGCTATCTAAAGTCAACTCATTATCCTCCTTATATAAACTAAACAATTCAAGCAGCACTGAGTCAATTGATTTTTTGGAAAAATTTAAGTCAGCACAACATGTTATTCTTATGGATTAGAGATAATCTTCTGTATTCTTCATGTTCTCTTGGTTGTTTCCTACAAAATAGTGGTGAGAGTCCACATATGCTTAGCAGTGGAATAACACAAGTAGACAGTGGTTGGTTTTGCTCTTCTTTGACCAGAAACATTGAACGACTTATGACCTTCTTATCGATAAATGAAACTCTAGAAATATTCCAACTTATCCAAATCTCTATTATTCAAATAATAATGATCCTAATTTGACCGTTTTATAGTTACTGTATAAGTCTTCAACAGCAGCACCAACTTGTATCCTGGGCCATGACTTAAGTATTATAATTGATCATTGGAATGCTGACTACAACTTGTTGATTCAACACCAAGAAATGTCTCCAGGTGGTCCCTAAATCTACCATTTTCAAGAAGATGAGGTTTCCATTTGTTGTTTGTTGTGAATATCAGTGGGACCTTCTGCTTTTAGGCATAGTTTCAAAGTCTAAATAGTCTGATGATTAGCCTTCTAAATAGTCTGATGATTAGTTGGAAGGCATAATCATGTGCTATTGTCTCTAAACAGTGTTGTACCAAAACTCAACCATACAAGTATTCTTTAGCTAGTGCCCACATAATGCCTATCCAATGCCTATCACTAGGATTCTACTACTTGTCATTGGCCTATATAATCACATACAAAGAAAGGTTTATCATAACAGCTCTCACCGAAACTTGAAATCATACAAAGCTTTCCTCTGCTTTCAAAGTCATTTTACAAGTTCTTTCCTTCCTTATTTACTCACTATATTGAACTAAACGACCATGGCTATCCGTATGCCTCGTATAATCAAGAAGTCTTCTACAAGTGGAGACGTTCCCAAAGGCCACTTTGCTGTTTATGTCGGGGAGAAGCAAAAGAAGAGGTTTGTGATCCCCATATCATTCTTGAGCCAACCTTTATTTCAAGACTTGCTTAGTCAAGCTGAGGAAGAATTTGGCTTTGATCATCCAATGGGCGGTGTCACAATTCCCTGTAGCGAGGATGTGTTCATTAATCTTACTTCTCGCTTGAATAGGATCTGAGGCCTTTCATTTCACAATTTTGTAAAGAACTAACCTGGATTTCCAGTTTGTACATTAGAAGAGTTAGGAAAGACATCATATATATATATATATACCGCGTCTTAGAAAATTAGATAGAGGGGATTATTGTCAGATACAACAGTAGATCCAAATCGAATTGTAATATTCAGTAGTTTATGAAATGAAATCTTTTCATACACATTTTTATCCAATTTGGTTTGACAGTAATCTTGTTGAACAAAGTTCCTTAAATAACTCCATTTTCTTCATAACATGAGAACTGGAGCTTCTGAAGTGCAAATCTCAGATTATCCAAGACATCATATTAGTATATGGCATTCCATTGGACATTTTCGTTCTTTTCTCATTAATTTAGCAATTGATTTTGAGGGATACCTTGTCCCAAGCTCAAAAAGAAGGTAGATCCTGTTGTCCTTGATCTAAGGCCTAATGTTGACATGTTTCAAGTCTGAACAAAGCTAGGAAGCAATTGGCCTCTCTCACGTGACTGCTGTTTTGGGATAGTAACTGATAAATTTCCAGGTCTCCCAGTATGATGCTTACTATAAATCAAACAGCAATATATGTCCAGAGTTACATTTTATCCGAGTGGTCCACTCCAGGCATAACTAAGCTCCAGGTCATCTCTTACTAAAAATTCTACAATTAGTAATGCCTTGTTCCAAGTTTCAAGTAAGGTAGGGCCTATTGTACTTGAACAATATAAAAATCTAATACTTGGAGGGAAAAAGCATGTGATACTTCAGTGACATTGTCTTCTGCTGGTGCCCACAGATACCTATTCAACACATATTGTATGAGTTGCCATTGTCTATATAAACATATTCAAAGAGGTATCTACCACCACAGCTCTCAGCAAACTTGAAAGTATTTAAAATATTCTCTGCTTTTGAGTTCTTTAGTAATTCTTTCTTTTCTCATCTATAACTAAAAGATTATGGCTATTCTTCGAATGATCAAGAAGTCTTCCACAACTAAAGATGTTCCCAAGGGTCATTTTGTTGTGTATGTCGGGGAGACGCAGAAGAAGAGATTTGTAGTCCCCATATCATTCCTGAGTGAACCGTTATTTCAAGACTTGCTTAGTCAAGTTGAGAAAGAATTTGGGTTCAACCATCCAATGGGTGGTGTGACAATTCCCTGCAGTGAGGATTTCTTCATTGATCTCACATCACGCTTGAGGAAGTAAGAAGGAAACCAGTCCCCATTTTTGCTCAATTTTGTATAGTTGTAAAGCAGGATTATCTCCACCCTGTACAGTTCAGAATTAGAAAATACACTAGGTAGAACATAGCGGATGGATGTCATTTGACTAAAGAAATTTTTCTACTTCAAAAAGAATTGAAGTACTGAACTGTTTCACTTCTATGGTTCCATTCTAGTCCATATATTGATGTAATGAATTCATTGCAATAGAAATTTTTTGGTCAACTCTCATGGTTTGCTAATCTGAATGAGCAGAATCTGATCTTCTAAAGTGACATATCCCATAATTGATGATATTATGGTCATGCCATCTTTAGTAAAATGATAGTCCGTAAACATTAGTACATTACTATTCTCTACCATTTGGAAACATTTCTCAGAATATGTTGAAATAACATGGATTATCCTAATCTGGAAAGTTGATCCACAATGGCTTAAGTATGAGGGACCAAACAAATAAGTAGTCGGATAATTCAGTAAATTTATCTTCAATCATACTGTTGTAGAAGTCCAGCTCTCAAATAATCCATTTATGAATTAGATATACCAGTTGGAACTACCATTATTATAAACAACAAGACATCTTTAATCAAGTGGTCCAGACCTGAGTCATTACAAGACAATCACCAATTGTTTTCAATTTGATTTCTAAAGATCCTGCGTTCTCTATCTTGTCATGAGAAATAGTGGTGCCTGTTGATCTTCAGGCACAATGGCCTAAAACCATAAATGCTTGAGGATGAGTTGGACAACAAAGCCACGTGATACTTCTTGACTTCTTGTGCTATTGTCAATCCATAGTGCTACAAATGCCTCTTCACCAGTGAACTCCTATAAGGTTGGCATGTCTACTCTTATTCTTCTTAAATATATGGACACACAGTTTGCATATATTTAAGTCCTTGAAATCATCATATGGCACTGTTCCATATTTATGGATTTGATTCCGAGAGATCCTTTGTTCAATGTATGAGAAAAAAGTAGGACCTACTGTTCTTGAATTTATATGAGCTAAAACAATTAATCATGTCAATAAGCTGGAAGACAGGACCATGTGGTAATTGATATGTCATTGTCCTTCACTGATGCCCAACCCAAATGGCTCTTCACCACAAATCGAGGAGATTTTTTGACTTGCCCTTATCTTATATAAACATATTTTGAGAAGTAGCCACAACCACTACAACTCTCCCAAAAAACTAGAGAACTACTCAAAGATTTCCCTTTCCTTTTAGAATTTTTAGTATTTCTTTTCTTCATCATTTGCTCATCTTAATTAAAAGATCATGGCTATCCGTGTTCCTCGTATAATCAAGAAGTCTTCAACATCTTTGGATGTTCCCAAGGGCCATTTTGTTGTTTATGTCGGGGAGCAGCAGAAGAAGAGATTTGTGATACCGATATCATACTTGAGCCAGCCTTCATTTCAAGACTTGCTAAGTCAAGCAGAGGAAGAATTTGGCTTCAATCATCCAATGGGTGGTATCACAATTCCCTGCCGAGAGGACATCTTTATTGACATCACTTCTCAATTTAGGATTTAAGTATATATTTGAGATCAATTTTCCTTTTTAGATCTCACAATTTTTGTATACAACAGTAAAAAATTCATTTTGTACAGTTCGTTATATGAAGCTTACCACCACAAAGATTGGTGCTTTTTGATTCACAAAGACTAATTCAAAGAACACAGATTCAACATTATATCAATGTGCAAACTCTAACCAATTGTTTTAGTTCATTAGCAAAGTATTCTTTTGAGTTTGAAATTAGACTTTAATGTTCAGGCACTTGTGTATTACCAGACATTTTTGAATTAATGTAGTTTGCTTCATGCAAATTACTAATAACATTGAGATTATCTTATTTAAATAGTGCATTGCATGCTGCGTTCTAATGTCACTAATATAGAGCAGCATAAATAGGTATCAAATTATGTCTGATCAAACAGATAAAACAACTAATCAAACTTGAAAGGGAAAATATTAGAGACAAACAAAAAATAAATCTGAAGTAAATTCAATTATATTACAAAATGTGGTGTATATTTTTTAACCCCTCAACAAGTAATTACACTTACAAACTCGCTGCTCATCTCACACTTATTCCTTTTAAAACCTAATTTTCTAGTTTCAACACCCCATTGCATGTTAACAGCATCACTTGGATTCTTCCTTTTCTTCATATTTACTTCTTCAACAGCTCGTGGAAACTCTTCTACCGTCCTACAAGACTCTGAAGAAGTAGTGCTATTAGACTGTAAGAATCTGTTTACTGTGGCTCTTAGAGTCAAATTAGGCAAGAGAGCATCCACAAGTATATTTGTAGCCCCACATACGCAAACAGAGTTAGACATAATATGATTCCTTATGCATTTATCACAGAAACTACTAAAACAACATTTGCTTGCTATAACTGCATCTTTCATTAATCCTTTACACAATGAGCAGTGAAGCTCTGGTGGTATAGCTGTATAGGAACGCTTTGAAGAAGATCCTTGAACCACCTTAGTATCAGCTGCCACATTAGGCCTCAAAACAGCAACACTTACACTGGGTGGCTGCAGTTTCTTGATGTCATAATTGGGATCACCATTTGTAGGGCAATGCTGAATGAAATGGCCAGGCACCTTGCATCGATGACATACATACCCTGGTCCTGGTGGTGGGTTTTTCCATTCCATTCCACCTTGTCCAACACTAAAGCCAGCTGATCTTGTGTTATTATACGATATGTTTCCTACTGAATTCTTGATTATACTACTAGGCACTGGATTGCCTAATTGACTTGGCACTACTACTTTTGGAATTGCATACACATCATCGCCAAAATCATCGTAATCAATATCTTGAGAATATCTGGACTCTTTTTTAACTGAATGAACTTCCTCCTGTTTAGACAACACTTGCTTGGGCTCCTCTTTAATTACAATGGGGAAGCAAGGTAATCCAGGAACACGACGAATCAAAACACTTGTACTTCTAGGAATCAAAGTGGCATGATCAACATAATGTTCATTAGTTTGTAGATTGGTGAGAAGAAGGTCGAAATCTTTACCCCAACCATACCGCTTGGATTCAAATATTTTTGATTTTAAATTGCCAACAGAAATAAAATGATCAAGAATTGGTATGGAATCATAATCCTTACAACTTTTATACTTGATATACACTGCCATAACTGAAATATGTTTGCTAGTAAAAAGAATAAGAAACAAAGTTAAGAACGTTTATATAGAGACACCTTTTTTCTTAACTTCCGAAACCAAATCGAAATCTGAAAGGAATAAAAGTTTCCTAAAACTGTAAATCCCATTCCCATACTTTCCAAAGCCAACTCGGAATCTGAAAGAAAAAAAAATGAAAAGAAGTTTCTAAAAATTGTAATCCCATTCCCATACAAACTCAGGTTTCCTTATTTTACACTTACAAAAATAATTTGATTTTATAAATTTATAATTGTAATATTTAAATTATTCTAATTGTTATAAAAGAACTTACTAAAATTCTTGTTATAAAAGAACTTACTAAAATTCTAAAAGAAAGAAAATTTTAGAAGATATATTCTTTCAAAGTGTGTTTATATGTTTCATATAGTGGCTATTTATAGCCATACATTAATGCATACATGGTCATTAGTGATGTCATATTCCACATCACTAATGCATACATGGTCATTAGTGATGTCATATTCCACATGACACTCCAATTATTTTACAACACTCCCCCTTGGATATCTATGTAAAAGAAAGTACATAGATATACATAATACGCATTATTTGCTGCCTCATTAAAAACCTTTCTAGGAAAACCCAGTGGGATAAAACCTAGACTAAGGAAAAAAGAGTACAGTGCGTATTTTACTCCCCCTGATAAAAACCACGACTCAGATGGTTAAGTTTTCGCATTCCAATTTTGTGAACCATCTTCTCAAGAGTTGAGGCTGGTAAAGATTTGGTAAATAGATCTGCTGGATTATCACTTGAACGAATTTGTCGCACATCAATATCACCATTCTTCTGGAGATCATGTGTGAAGAACAATTTTGGTGAAATGTGTTTCGTTCTATCTCCTTTTATAAAGCCTCCTCTTAATTGAGCTATGCATGCAGCATTGTCTTCAAAGAGTATTGTGGGTATCTTGACGTCACACTTCAAACCACATCTTTCTTTGATAAAATGTATTACTGATCTTAACCATACACATTCTCTACTTGCTTCATGAATGGCTATTATCTCAGCATGATTTGAAGAAGTAGCGACAATAGACTGCTTCGTAGATCGCCATGATATAGCAGTACCTCCGTATGTGAACAGATAGCCTGTTTGTGATCGAGCTTTATGTGGGTCAGATAAATAACCTGCATCTGCATGACCAACAAGATCTGCACTATCTTTGTTAGAATAAAACAGACCCATATCACTAGTTCCCCTTAGATATCGCAATATATGTTTAACTCCATTCCAATGTCTTCGTGTAGGGGAAGAACTATATCTTGCTAATAAATTAACAGAAAATGCTATGTCGGGTCTCGTAGCATTAGCAAGATACATAAGTGCCCCAATTGCACTGAGATAAGGTACTTCTGGACCAAGAGGTTCCTCATTTTCTTCTTGAGGTCGGAATGGATCCTTACTCACTTCAAGTGATCGGACAACCATTGGAGTACTTAATGGATGTGCTTTGTCCATGTAAAATCGTTTCAAGATTTTCTCAGTATAGGCAGATTGATGGATGAAGACCCCGTCTACTAAATATTCTATTTGTAGTCCAAGACAAATTTTTGTCTTTCCAAGGTCTTTCATCTCAAATTCTTTCTTTAGATATTCAATTGCCTTTTGAACCTCTTCTGGAGTTCCAATGAGATTAATGTCATCAACATAAACAGCAAGAATAACAAAACCCAATGTTGTTTTCTTAATAAATATACAAGGACAAAGGGCATCGTTTATATAACTTTGTTTTATCAAGTACTCACTAAGGCGATTATACCACATGCGCCCTAATTGTTTTAAGCCATATAATGACTTTTGTAATCTGATTGAATACATTTCCCGAGATTTATATGCTTCAGGCATTTTAAGTCCTTCCGGAACTTTCATATAAAATTTATTATCTAGTGAACCGTAAAGGTAAGCTGTAACCACATCCATTTGATGAATTTCAAGATTTTCATGTACAGCTAAGCCGATGAGATATCGAAAAGTTATTGCATCCATAACAGGTGAATATGTTTCTTCATAGTCGACACCAGGTCGTTGAGAGAATCCTTGTGCCACAAGGCGTGCCTTGTATCTTACAATCTCATTTCTCTCATTTCTTTTTCGTACAAAGACCCATTTATAGCCAATTAATTTAACATTACTAGGCGTTTGGACTACTGGTCCAAAAACCTCACGCTTAGCAAGTGAATTTAATTCTGATTGAATTGCTTCTTGCCATTTTGGCCAATCACATCTTTGTCGACATTCTTCGACAGATAGAGGTTCAAGATCCTCATTTCCTTTCATAATGTTAAGTGCAACATTATATGCGAAAACATTATCCACTATGATTTTTGATCGATCTAAACTTATCTCATCACCTGTAGAACTTATTGAGAGTTCTTCATTTACTTGAGTCTCGGATTCACTGATCTCTTCAGGAATATCAGGATCAATCAGATTTTGAATTTCTTCGTGAAATTCTTTTGTAGTGTCATTTTTTGTACTTCTTTTTCTAGGATTCTTATCTTTTGAACCCAATGGTCTACCACGCTTCAGGCGTATTTGTGATTCAGAAGCTATGACACTTGTAGATGGTCCTTTTGGGACGTCGATTCGGATAGGCACATTTACTGCAGGAATATGTGATTTTGTTATCCTTTTTGAATCAGTAAATGCGTCTGGCATTTGATTTGCTATGTTTTGCAAATGGATGATCTTCTGGACCTCTTGTTCACACACAGGGGAGCGTGGATCAAAATGAGATAATGATGAAACTTTCCATGCAATTTCACTTTTAAGTTTCTTTTTCTCTCCCCTAATTGCGGAAAATTTGTTTCATCAAATCGACAATCTGCAAATCTTGCAGTAAATAAATCTCCCGTCAATGGCTCAAGGTAGCGAATTATTGAGGGTGAATCAAACCCAACATATATGCCTAACCTTCTTTGAGGGCCTATCTTGGTGCGCTGAGGTGGTGCTACAGGCACATATACAGCACATCCAAAAATTCGAAGATGAGCAATATTTGGTTCATGGCCAAACACTAATTGTGATGGGGAGTATTTATTATAATGAGTCGGTCTGAGACGAACAAGTGATGCTGCATGTAAGATAGCATGACCCCAAACAGTAGTAGGAAACTCACTTTTCATAAGTAGAGGTCTTGCTATCAATTGTAAACGCTTAATAAATGACTCAGCAAGGTCATTTTGAGTATGAACATGAGCTACAGGATGTTCAACTTTTATCCCTACTGATACGCAATAAGCATCAAAAGCTTGGATGTGAATTCGCCAGCATTATCGAGGCGAATTGTCTTAATGGGATAATCTGGAAATTGCTCTCTTAATCGTATTATTTGTGCCAATAATTTTGCAAACGCCAGGTTGCGAGATGATAAGAGGCACACATGAGACCATATTGAAGATGCGTCTATTAGGACCATAAAATATCTAAACGACCCACTAGATGGGTGAATAGGTCCACAAATATCCCCATGTATTCGTTCTAAAAATTGAGGGGATTCAATGTTAACCTTCATTGGTGATGGCCTAATAATCAATTTGCCTTGGCAACAAGCAGCACATGAAAACTCATCATTTGTAAGAATCTTCAGGTTCTTTAATGGATGTCATTTGAGTTTTCAATGATTCGTCTCATCATTATTGATCCAGGATGACCTATTCGGTCATGCCAAAGCACAAAAGTCTTTAAGTCAGTAAACTTCTGGTTACGATAGAGTGTGCTTCAATCGTACTTATTTTTGCATAATATAGGCCAGAAGATAAAGTTGATAATTTCTCCAACATATATTTCTGGTCTGAGACAATCTTGGTAATACCAAGGTATTCAACATTCATTTCATTTATTGTCTCAACATGATATCCATTTCGGCGAATATCTTTAAAACTTAACAGGTTTCTTGGGGATTTAGAAGAGAACAAAGCATCTTCTATGACGAGTTTTGTCCCCTTAGGCAGAAATATAGTAGCTCTTCCGGAGCCTTCTATTAAGTTTGAACTACCAGAAATTGTAGTAACATTTGCTTTTCTTCTAAGCAAGTAGGAGAAGTATTTCTCATCTTTGAATATGGTGTGCGTTGTTCCACTATCAATTACACAATATCTTCATGATTGATCATTGAGGTATCCATATATTCTTCAAGATAAAAGATATAAACGAAAATAAACATTATATATTATTACTAAACAAAAAACATTACATAACCTTTTAGTTATTTTACAAGTCTAGGAAAACACATTCATACTAATTCATACAAACGACGAAAATGAAACATATTTACATTATCATAGATCCATCACCTATCAGGTGATCTATCTTTCCTTCGGGATTCTCAAAGAAATCCGCTACATCTAGATGCATGGGTTCAACAGTATCTTCCGAGATAAAGTTGGCTTCAGCGTTATTTTTCACCTCCTTCAGGAAGCTTGATATAGCACAACCAGTGCCTTGGCGTACGACAGGTACGTGACCAATGTCCTTTTCCTGCACATCGATAACATTTGTTGTCTGAATTTTTCTTCTGCACTACATCATGTTTTTCATTCTTCTTTTTACAC